>UESW01004102.1:676563-1052559 GCA_900491605.1 Calamus simplicifolius
ATAGGTAAAATAGGCCGGTTTGGATCGACAGACAAAAATAGGTCGTCTGGGGCTGATGGATAAAATGGGTCGGCTGAGGCCGACGGACGAAAATAGGTCGGCGTGGGTCGACAGAAGGAATAGGTCGGCTAGGGCCGACGGATGAAAATAGGTCGGCTGGGGCCGACGGATAAAATAGGTCGGCTGGGGCCGACAGGTGAGATGGATCGGCCGGGGCCGATGGAACAATATAGGTCGGCTGGGGCCGACGGATAAAAATAGGTCGGCTGGGGCCGACGGACAAAAATAGGTCGGCTGGGGCCGACGGATGAAACTAGGTCGGCATGGGCCGACAGAAGGATAGGTCGGCTAGGGCCGATAGATGAAAATAGGTCGGCTGGGGCCGATGGATAAAACGGGTCGGCTGGGGCCGACAGGTGAGATGGATCGGCCGGGGCCGATGGAACAATATAGGTCGGCTGGGGCCGACGGATAAAAATAGGTCGGCTGGGGCCGACGGACAAAAATAGGTCGGCTGGGGCCGACGGATGAAACTAGGTCGGCGTGGGCCGACAGAAGGAATAGGTCGGCTAGGGCCGACAGGCAAAAATGGGTCGGCGTGGGCCGACAGAAAGATGAATCGGCCGGGGCCGATGGAACAACATAGGTTGGCTAGGGCCGACGGATAAAATAGGTCGGCTGGGCCGACAGACGAAAATGGGTCTTCGCGCTTTCTACCATCTTGCCAGTGCCCTGCTGTTCCGCAGGCAATTCCATTTTTACCTTACTAGAAGCAGTGATACGGCACAGTGGGGGGGGCACAAAGCTGCATCAGAGTTTTTCGGAAAGTGCTCTTTCCCCATGCAGGTTACCCCGTCGTGACGCGCACGCAACCGTCTACTATTGGACAGTATTTTTTCAAAGGACGATTTTCTGAGCCCGCCGATTTTCGAAGTGTCAGCGGACGATTTCCTGTATTTACTGGCCGTGATTCGGGATCAGAAAGGGATCTCCGTACACGTTACAACTAAGGCGGTGGGCTTGGCGTGCAGTGGGGTGCTGCGTTTATCGTGAGGGGCCACGTGGAGGCGTGGGACAGGTGTTTGAATCTCGGGACTCTCAGCTTTGATGGCTCATCCCGAGTCTTTCCTGCCTATAAAAAGAAAAGGGGGGTCTCATCTGGTTATCCCCAAAGTTTCTTTCTTGTTGGAATTTTTACCACACTCGTTTCTCTGTTGCTACGAGTGGGAGGATCGACTTTTCCTTTCATGGGCTCCTTGCCGCCGGATAGCTGGGGCGACCGGGGAGCAGTCGAAGGACGGCTCATCCTTAGGGGACGAGTCTTGGAGATCATATGGAGAGCGCACAAGGAGGGGGCAGAGATCATACGGAAGTGCACATACGCGCTTCTGTTATGGTTTCTGCGGTTCCTGCTCGTAGACGCAGGGTGGGAGGTGTATGGACGCCTCCGAGGTACGCACAGGCCTCCCCCTTTTCGCTGGCTTGGGTTTCCGTCTCTTTTCTGAGGGGAATCCTTGCCACGGGAGGGAAATATGGGAGCAACCGAGGTCGGATGGTACCCGGTTTCTCTTGGCTGGGCGGCGGCATACGATCCAGCACCCCCTCCTAGGGGAGCGGGCTGGATCGTCCGGATCCTTAGAATCAGCATCCACGGGCCATGCCTCCTTTTGGATCTTTTAATTCATCCTGCCCAGGCGGATTTGGCCGTTTCTTGGTTTGCATGATTTATCGATCCGGGTGTTGGAGCACCGCAGTTGTCTAGGCTTGCTTTGGAGCAGTTGCCGGAGTTTTGTATTTGCCCTTATTTTATGCATTTCAATGCTTTTGTAACGCCTGTGAGGCATCTGTAATTGATCATGATCGGCAATAAAGAGAGTTATATTCAATGTTTCAATCTTTATCTTTTCTTGTGCCGAGCCCACTGTTATTTGTCGTTTGTGGGGCATAAAAGTGTCCCGCTCGCCCTTAGACGAGGGTCTCATGTCGCCCGAACTAATCGAGGTTCGTATGCGGCGGTGCAGAGATCGTTCGGCGAAATATGCTCCTTGCTTAGGTCAGGAGTCTGGTATTTTGTGCTCCGCTTTTATCGGAGCTCGGAGTATCGTGAGTATAAAGCTCGGAGTATCGTGAGTCGGCTTTGGCCGAAGTTCGGGGAGTCTGCACCTTCCCTTATTATGACTCGGGGAACTTGTCGCCCGAGTTAGTCAAACTTCGAAGGTGTTCGCCTCGGCCTTGCCGAAGTCTGGAGATTTACGACTCGGCCATGTCGAGGCTCGGGGATTGATAGCTCGACCCTGCCGAGGTTCGGAGAACACTTTACTTGGCCCTGCCAAGGTTCGGAGAATTGGTAGCTCGGCCCTGCCGAGGTTCAGAGAACTGGTAGCTCGGCCCTGCCGAGGTTCGGAGAATTGGTGGCTCGGCCCTGCCGAGGTTCGGAGAATTGGTGGCTCGGCCCTGCCGAGGTTCGGAGAATTGGTAGCTCGGCCCTGCCGAGGTTCGGAGAACTGGTAGCTCGGCCCTGCCGAGGTTCGGAGAACTGGTAGCTCGGCCCTGTCGAGGTTCGGAGAACTGGTAGCTCGGCCCTGCCGAGGTTCGGAGAATTGGTAGCTCGGCCCTGCCGAGGTTCGGAGAACTGGTAGCTCGGCCCTGCCGAGGTTCGGAGAATTGGTAGCTCGGCCCTGCCGAGGTTCGGAGAACACTTTACTTGGCCCTGCCAAGGTTCGTAGAATTGGTGGCTCGGGGGAGCGAATCAGCCGCCGTTGCAAGCTACGGCATTAGGTCCTCGTGGCGTTTAATACAGGGGGCGCTCGAGCGGAACGGGCGGCGTGTTGTCGCGCTTTTATTGGCGATGCTGCTCTTTCCGAGGGGGCAATTTATCGGCCGAGCAACGGACTTCCACGTTTTCCGAGGGAGAGGGGCGTGTTAAGCTGCCTGGGGAAGCGCCAAATGTATTTAATGCAGGGGGCGACAGATTGGAAAGTGTTCGCCTGGGGAACTTCCGAACAATCTGTTCGCGCTTATCGATCTTACTCGGGATAGGGCGCGACTCTTTGGATTCCTCACGCACTAGAATGTCGACACGTGGCACACTCTTGTGGGTCGGTGCTTGCGGCACGGCCGATCGGGATGCCTGCCTGGCGGGTATAATATGACCGAGGGGGATTGGATTCTGTCATCCCTCGGCTTGAACTCTAAAAAATGGACTCTCCAGCGTGATCGTCAACTGACTCGCATTCCTCGGTTAGCAGCCCACCGTACTCGGAGGAGAGGGGTACCTCCGTGACTGTCGATGGGCTGACCCTCGCATCGGGCCTTGCAATTAATGAGCGGCTTGCTAGGACCGCTGAAGAGTTCTTGGATGTTTCAGTCCGGGAGGCGGAGGCCTCACGTCGGGTGATGGATCGGCAGGAGGAGGAGATTCGGTTGCTTCGTCAGCAGGTGGCTGACCTGACAGCACTCCTGGAGGAGTTGCTGGCCTCTGGGGCGACTGACTCCAGGGGCTCTGCCTGTTCTTATTTTTGCTTTTTTGCAATCTTTCTGTAGTCCTCCTCTTTGAATGAAAAATGGTCCTTGTCTATCTGTGAAGTCCCTTTCCTTTTTGAGAGCGAATACCTTGACACGCTTGATGGACTTGGGCGTCGGCCTGGTCCCATCGTCCCGCGCATCAATCGTAGATATTTCGAAGGACAAGCTACAGGGGGGTCGCCCAAAGGTTTTCTACTGCTAGGGAGGACTTTCCGGCTCAGCCTGGGGCCCTTGGCCGGTTATGGGAGGCTTTATAGCTTCTTGGGGGAATTCTGCCGATGGTGGCATTTTTTCGCATGCCGATGGTTTTCGTTTAGCACCCGTTTTCGAACCGGGCGAAGTCCTTTTGGGACTGTCTAGGGGCTGTTCGGCTTTGATCGAGGCATTTATGCTCAGGCTTTTCGCCGAGGTTTTAGTCCGAGTGACTTTTACCTGGCCTTGCCATGGCTCGTAGGACTCGTCGCTCGGCCCTGCCGAGGTTCGGGAAAATACTTTACTTGGCTCTGCCAAGGTTCGGAGATTTATGGCTCGGTCCTGCCGAGGTTCGGAGAAATATTTTACTTGGCCCTGCCAAGGTTCGGAGATTTGTTGCTCGGCCCTGCCGAGGTTCGAAGAATATTTTACTTGGCCCTGCCAAGGTTCGGAGATTTGTTGCTCGGCCCTGCCGAGGTTCGGAGACTTTGTTTTACTTGGCCCTGCCAAGGTTCGGAGATTTGTTGCTCGGCCCTGCCGAGGTTCGGAGACTTTGTTTTACTTGGCCCTGCCAAGGTTCGGAGATTTGTTGCTCGGCCCTGCCGAGGTTCGGAGACTTGTTTTACTTGGCCCTGCCAAGGTTCGGAGATTTGTTGCTCGGCCCTGCCGAGGTTCGGAGACTTTGTTTTACTTGGCCCTGCCAAGGTTCGGAGATTTGTTGCTCGGCCCTGCCGAGGTTCGGAGACTTTGTTTTACTTGGCCCTGCCAAGGTTCGGAGATTTGTTGCTCGGCCCTGCCGAGGTTCGGAGACTTTGTTTTACTTGGCCCTGCCGAGGTTCGGAGATTTTGTTTTACTTGGCCCTGCAAGGTTCGGAGATTTGTTGCTCGGCCCTGCCGAGGTTCGGAGACTTTTTTTACTTGGCCCTGCCAAGGTTCGGAGATTTGTTGCTCGGCCCTGCCGAGGTTCGGAGACTTTGTTTTACTTGGCCCTGCCAAGGTTCGGAGATTTGTTGCTCGGCCCTGCCGAGGTTCGGAGAACTTGGCCCTGCCAAGGTTCGGAGATTTTGTTTTACTTGGCCCTGCCAAGGTTCGGAGATTTTGTTGCTCGGCCCTGCCGAGGTTCGGAGACTTTTTTTACTTGGCCCTGCCAAGGTTCGGAGATTTGTTGCTCGGCCCTGCCGAGGTTCGGAGATTCCTGTTCGAACAAACAGCTCGGTCGTGCCGAGGATTGGTAAGCAGTATCTGTTTCTTTTCGCAATTTATAGCAATGTAGTGCGTGAAGATCACACGACATTTTGAGGAAACAGATAACAGGAAATTGAGGATATGGAGAAGAGGACATACCCTATTGATAATATTTACGGAGGTTGTCCGAGTTCCACGTCGGGGAATGGACTTCCCCTCCAGATCCTGCAGCTTGTAGGTTCCCGGTCCAATAATCTCCGCTACTTGGTATGGGCCCTCCCAGTTTGGCGCCAGCTTTCCTTGCTCCAGCGGTTTGGATACAGAAGCTTTTCGGAGGACAGGTCGCCGGGCAGGAAGGCTTTCCCTTTGACTCTGGAGGCATGGTACCGGGCCACTCTTTGTTGATAGGCAGCCGTTCTGATCGGGCCTTCTCTCTGACTTCCTCTATTAAGTCGAGGTTGGTGCGGAGTTGCTCGTTGCTGGCTTCCTCTGAGTAGCTTCCACCCGCAAAGATGGGAGGCCTATTTCCACAGGGATGACGGCCTCTGTGCCGAAAGCCATTCGGAATGGGTCTCGCCCGTCGGGATTCTCGGGGTGGTGCGGTAGGCCCATAAGACATGGTGTAGCTCATCCGCCCACCTGCCTTGGGCTCTGGAGAGGCGAGCTTTGATTCCCTTGGAGGAGGTTCCTGTTGGTCACTTCGGCCGCTCCGTTGGCTTGTGGGTGTCCGACCGAAGTAAGGCGGTGACGGATCCCGTGCTCCTCGCAGAACTGGCGAAACTTGGAGTTGTCGAACTGCTTGCCGTTATCGGTGATGATGGTGTGGGGGAGGCCGAACGGCAGATGATGGACCTCCACACGAAGTCTCTGGCCCGTGCTTCGGTTATTTGGGCAACTGCTTCCGCTTCGACCCATTTGGTGAAGTAGTCGATGGCGACAAATAAGAATTTCCGCTGTCCCCGTGCAGCGGGAATGGGCCGAGGATGTCCATCCCCCACTTGGCAAAGGGCCAGGCGGAGGATATGAAACCAGCTCGGCGGAAGGGAGCCTCTGATGCTTGAATGTCTTGGCAGGGTCACAGGCTCGGACTAGGTCGTCCGCATCTTTTCTGCATGGTCGGCCAGTAATAGCCTTGCCGCAGCACCTTGTGGCATAGGGACCGGCTTCCCAGATGGTTGCCGCAAATCCCTTCATGTACCTCCGAGAGCATAGTCCGCTTCGGATGGGCGGAGGCATCTGAGCAGCGGCATAGAAAAAGACCGCTTGTAAAGCTGGTTGTCAATCAATACATAGTGGGTGCCTGCAGCTTCAGCTTCCTAGCCTCTCTTCGGTCGGATGGGAGCGACCCTTCTTTGAGATACTTGAGGATAGGGTCGAACCAGATGGTTCGGCCTCAACTTGCATCACCCGGTCGGCTTCCATGATACTCGGCCTTTCCAAGTCTCCAGATGGAATTTTTGTTCGGCATCCATTGATCTCCGCGGTTGCCAATCGGGAGAGTAGGTCGGCACGGGCGTTTTCGATCTAGGAATCTGAATAATTTCAAATCGGCAAATGGGGAAGTAGGCCGCGCACCTCTTGGAGATATCGGATCATGTTGGGTTCTCGGGCTTCAAACTCTCCCCGCACATGGCCGGCCACCAGCTGAGAGTCGGTGAAGGCGCTAAGCTTTTCCACCTTCAGGTTGCGGGCGATCCGGAGACCGGCTAACAGGGCTTCGTACTCGCTTCGTTGTTGGAGCCGGGAAGGAGAATCGGACGCCATATTCGAAATCATTCCCTCTGGGCTGGTGAGGACTAGACCCGCACCGGAGTGATGGGCATTGGACGACCCATCGACGTGGAGGAGCCACCGGCTTCAGGCTTTGGTCTTTCGGGAGTTTGGGGTAGAGCCGTCTTCCGGGATGGTACACTCGAGGAGGAAGTCGGCCAGCACTTGGGCTTTGATGGCCGGGCGAGGCTGAAAATGTATGTCATGCTCGCTTAGCTCGACGGCCCATTTGGTCATTCTCCCCGATGTTTCTGGACGGTGGACCACCGCCTTGATGGGTTGGTCAGTCAGGACCGTCACAGAATGTGCTTGGAAAATGGCCGCAACTTTCGGACTGAGGTGATCAAGCCAGCACCATCTTCTCAATCCTGGTGTACCTCGTCTCCGCATCGCGGAGCAGCCTTGCTGACATAGTAGATCGGCTCTGGGTTTTGCTTTCTTCTTTGACCAGCACCGAGCAAACTGCGCCCTTCCGAAAGGCCAGGTACAGAAATAGGTCTCCCCTGGGATCGGACTACTGAGGAGTGGGGCGAGCCGAGGTACTTCTTGAGATCTTGAAATGATTTCTGGCACTCGGAGTCCACTGGAAATTTTTGGCCGATCGGAGAGTTTTGAAGAAGGGGAGGCATCTCTCGGCTGACCGAGCCACGAAGCGGTTAAGGGCCGCTATCCTCCCGGTTAGGCGCTGGACCTCCTTAATAGACGTTGGGGGCGCCATTTGTTGGAGAGCTTGAATCTTCTGGGGTTAGCCTCGATACCTCGCTGGGAGACCATGAAGCCGAGGAACTTTCCGGAGTTGACGCCAAAGGCGCACTTGGTTGGGTTGAGCTTCATCCATATTTGCGCAGCGTGGCAAAGCTCTCCGCGAGGTCCTCAACATGCCGCAGCGCTTCCTTGCTTTTGACCAGCATATCATCCACGTACACCTCCATGTTCCGGCCGATTTGCTCCTTGAACACTTGTTGACCAGCCGCTGGTAGGTGCTCCTGCATTTTTAAGACCGAAAGGCATAACTCGGTAACAGTAGGTACCTCGTCGGTTATGAAGGCGGTCTTTTCTTCATCTTCGGGGGCCATCCGGATCTGATTGTAGCCCGAATAGGCATCCATGAATGATCAGCATTTGGTGGCCTGAGGTGGCGTCCACGAGCTGGTCGATCCGAGGGAGGGGGAAGCTATCCTTTGGGCATGCCTTGTTGAGGTCGGTGAAGTCGATGCAGATCCTCCATTTGCCATTCGACTTCTTCACCATGACGACGTTTGACAGCCAACTTGGATAATTCACCTCTCGGACAAAATTGGCTTTGATGAGTTTGTCGACCTCCTCTTCAATGGCTTTTTGCCGTTCTGGGGCGAAGCTTCTCTTCTTCTGCTTAACAGGCCTGTGCATCTCGTCCACGTTGAGGCGATGGACGAGGACCTCGGGGTGAATCCCTGGCATGTCGGAGGCGGTCCAGGCGAAGATGTCCGCATTGCTTTGGAGGAATCTGATCAGCTCGCGACGAGGCTCTCCTTCGAGTCGCGACCCGATCCTTATGGTTCGGTCGGGCCGAGCTTCGTCCAGCGGTACTTCTTCCAGTTCTTCCGCCGGTTCTCCCCGTTGTTCGGCGAAGTCTTCACGAGCGTCTAGCCCGTCAACCTCGGGAATCCTGGACTGAAGGCTCGTGACAAACATTGCCGAGCCATGGCCTGACTTCCCCGAACCACTCCAACTCCTCGCTCGGTGGGGAACTTCATTGACAGATGTGGGATAGAGACAACCGCCTTAAGGGACATCAAGCCGGGCCTGCCGAATATGGCGTTGTATGGGGACCTGAGGTCGGTCACTAGAAGTCGGTCTGTACAACGGTTACGAGGGGCCAGGTTCCTGCGCGGACCGTTAGGGTGACGATTCCTTCTGGGATGATGACGTCGCCGTGAATCCCATCAGGGTGGAATCCACGGCTCGAAGGTTTTCCATGAGCAATTTCATCCTGGCAAACACACCGAGGTACAAAACATTTACCGAGCTTCCACTATCGACCAGGATTCGGCTTACATCATAATTGTTCAAGTTAAGGGATACAACAAGTGCATCATCATGGGGAAGCTGTATCCCAAGAAGATCATCATCAGAAAAGGAAAGTTCGCCTGTGCGTGCCTTCTTCGGCACTGGTGCATCACCGTCGCCCTGGAGCTCGATCCGCCGGCCTCTTCAATCATGTTGATACGGCCAACCACGGGCGGATTTGGTGGAGGAGGGAGTTGTGGGAGCTCGGGCTGGCGATCACCTCCTTGTGGCGGCTCAGGTGCTCTTCTGAACTGGTCCAACCGTCCCCACCGAATCAGCCTCTCGATCTCATTCTTCAGCTGCCAGCATTCTTCAGTGTCATGACCATGCTCCCTATGGTAGCGGCAGTACTTGGTGGGATCTCTTCGGGTCGGGTTCCCTCGGAGAGGTACTGGCCGGGAAATTGGCGCTCAATCTCCATGAGGATCTGCGCTCGGGGCACAGTCAGCGGAGTGTAGCGATCGAACCGCCTGGGAGGACTCCGGGAGCGATTCCTTGGTGGCAGCGGAGGGACTCTTTGGCGGCGAGGTGGACTTAGCCGACGGGCAGGGCGGTGTCTGTCGGGAGCTTTGGGCTCTTGTTTCTTCCTTGCCTGCTCAGCGCGGGCCACTCTCCGTGATTCCTCGACCCGAGCGTATTTGTCTGCAAGGGCCATCATATCAGACAGACATGGGGGTAGCTGACCTCCATTGCCAAATAGAAGTCGTTCTCCTTCGAAACTCCCCCCGCTAGGGCGGACATAGCCACCTCATGATTAAGGTGGTCCACCTCCAACATGGCCTTGTTGAAACGGCCAAGATAATTTCTCAAGGACTCCCCCTCTCTCTGCTTGACTTCGGAGAGGGAGTCGGATCTCCGTCGGTGGCGACGGCTGCTGACGAACTGGCCAATAAAAAGGTGGCTCAGCTCGTCGAATGAATCAATGGAACCCGTTTCAAGGCGTTGAACCAGGTTCGGGCAGATCCTCTGAGGGTGGATGGGAAGGCTCGGCAGAGGATCGCATCAGATGCTCTGTGGAACATCATTATTGACCGGAAGCTGCTGAGATGGTCGTCCGGATCAGTGGAGCCGTGATAGGGCTCGACGGTTGGCAGCTTAACGTGGGAGGGAATCACTTCCTCCATGATCCCTTAGAGAAAGGGATGCCCTGCTCTGCTTGGGCTGAGGCAGATGGATCTGCTTGGCGGCGTCCAGCTCCTGACGCATTTCTTGGATCTGACGGCGGATCTCCTCCTCACTGGCTAAAGGAGGGGCTGCGCGAGAACCGTAAGGATGGCATCGAATCATGGTGAGACGTCGCCGGAGAGAGGGAGCGGGCTCACTGAGATCTGGGAAGATCTCTATCGTAACCGGTTCGAGGGACCGGTTTGTCCCCCCTGAGGCAATGTGGGGGATCCGCTGATTCATGCGGATCAGAGGAGGAGGTTGCCGGCGAAGAAGAAGTCGTCGTTTCTTTCTGGGGATGTGAAGCAGGAGGAGGTGCAAGACGCTCCTGGACCAGGTGGGTAAGAGCTTGGACTTGCTGGACCAGCATAGCAAACTGGTCCTGGGTCACCGGTATGGCAGGCGGCGACGGAGTCTCGACAGGCTGGGGTTGTGGCGCTGTGGCGCCAGTCGGATCAGGCCTCTGGGAGGCGACCTGATCTTGGGCATCGGAGGTTGCTCCTCTCTTCCGGTTGGCCATCAGAGAGGTTCTTCTCCGGATTAAGATCCTTGTCTCCTTTTTTCAAGTTTTGATGGGACTTGAGACCCTTCCTCTAGCGCCAATCTGTTGCCGCCGGGATCCGTCCTCCGACTCGGGCGCGGTCGGTCCTCAGGGAGTGGGGTGCGGCGGACCTGCAAAACAGGAAGCCCACACGCGGAGGGACGGGGGTGGTCCTCCGCAGAAGGCCCTCCGACGCTCAAGTCAGTGAGGAAGGAATCGACGATCAACCAGACAATGGGAAGGTGGATCTCTCCGGGAGACCTCTCCAGGGGGCGGCCAATCGGGAGCTCTAGGAGGGACAGAGCGCCGACGAGCTGCCGGAAGAGAGGAATGACTCCAGAGTTTTTGTGCATCAAGAGTCGCGTACCTGAGGGAATCTGCCAATCTGATGTTTATAGACTGTCACCTGGGGACTTGAGCATCTTCTGGAAGGTTCTGAGGTTGTTACGATACGGGGGTAGACAGAATCAGGCCGTTGTGGGGCCGTTAGAATCCACGCCTTGTCTGTTAAGGGATCGACGGCTGAGAGAGCTCCTTGATGTCTTGGGATCTGGGTGAGTAGACCTGGGGCGGTTACAATAGGTCTTAGGCCATGTCTTAACATGATTCCCTGCCTAAGGTGCTACTCGGGTAAGCTTGAGCTCTCCCGCGTCAGGTTCCGCGGAGGTAGACGTCAGGATGTGGATCGCTAGGTAGTAGCGGGCTACGGAGGCCCGGAAGAGGCCGAGCTACGGAGGCCCGGAGGAGGCCGAGCTAGGGAAGCCCGGAAGAGGCCGAGCTACGGAAGCCCGGAGGAGGCCGAGCTAGGGAAGCCCGGAAGAGGCCGAGCTATGGAAGCCCGGAGGAGGCCGAGCTAGGGAAGCCCGGAAGAGGCCGAGCTAGGGAAGCCCGGAGGAGGCCGAGCTACGGGGGCCCGGAGGAGGCCGAGCTACGGAAGCCCGGAGGAGGCCGAGCTATGGAGGCCCGGAGGAGGCCGAGCTACGGAGGCCCGGAAGAGGCCGAGCTACGGAAGCCCGGAGGAGGCCGAGCTACGGGGGCCCGGAAGAGGCCTAGCTACGGAAGCCCGGAGGAGGCCGAGCTACGGAGGCCCGGAGGAGGCCGAGCTACGGAGGCCCGGAAGAGGCCAAGCTAGGGAAGCCAGAAGAGGCCGAGCTACGGAGGCCCGGAGGAGGCCGAGCTACGGAGGCCCGGAGGAGGCCGAGCTAGGGAAGCCCGGAAGAGGCCGAGCTACGGAAGCCCGAAGGAGGTCGAGCTACGGAAGCCCGGAGGAGGCCGAGCTACGGAAGCCCGGAGGAGGCCGAGCTACGGAAGCCCGGAGGAGGCCGAGCTAGGAAAGCCCGGAAGAGGCCGAGCTAGGGAAGCCCGGAAGAGGCCGAGCTACGGAAGCCCGGAGGAGGTCAGCCTTAGCCGCCTCGCACGGATATCAATGCGATGACAATTTTACCCCCCAACACATAATATATAGATATATATATATATATATATATATATATTATATATATATATATATATATAATCTATCACCATCTCCTTTTTTGTTCTCTTCGTGGCCTTAAAATTATTACTGTTGCTATATTGTTATTTTTGCTGTTGTTGTTACTTTTATTGTTATTGTAAATTTTATTTTGCTTGCACTATTTTTTTTTTAATTTTTAGTTATTATATTAAAAATTTAATAAAAATATTATATCTTTAACATAGTTTTACATTGAACAATAAAAAAGATTTAAAGTACTTATAATTTAAATTTATTTACTATCAATAAATTTTTACTTAAATTTTTATGATAGCATAGCTTTGATCATAAAACATTAGGGCTGTAATCAATTTGGTTTATGAGTAAAGTTTGCTTGCAGGTAAAAATATGTTTAAGGCTGCTCCTCGAACAGGGGTAGCCTTGCACCTCATAACTGTCCATTCTTGGTTTGATGAGTCCTAATTATTTAGTGACATGTAGTTTTGTTGATGGCTGTTAGTTTATTAGTATGGTTTATTAAAAATTAAAGAATGTTGGAATGAAAGATCTTTCATGGGATCATTTCTTTTTCTTTTCCTTTCCAGCGACTCAGAGCTATTCATTCCATTTGATTATTTTGATACATATTTTGGATGCAGCAGGTAATTTGTTGTGTTTGGCATGTGATACGGCTGACCATTTTCTCTGGGTAGCGTTATAACCTCTTGCGCAATTTCAGAGATAATAATGTGACAGCTAATCCCAAAGATGGAATCTTGGCCCCGACCTTTGGCTTCGGCCTCTAGCGACGGCTCCGGCCTTTGGCTCCGGCCTTATCTCCGGCCTCCAGCGATGGCTCCGGCCTTTGGCTTCGGCCTCCAGCGATGGCTCCGACCTTTGGCTCCGGCCTCCAGCAACAGCTCCGGCCTCCAGCGACGGCTCCGGCCATAACTTGGTATCTTTCCTGCATACACTATGACCCACCTCAGGTAACAGATCCCGAGATTCGAGATCTGTTACCGTATACCTCGCTCACCGAAATCACGGGCAAGTGCTAGCACGCCCGGCAGTTACCGCCACAAGCGGCCCCATCCAGCAACGGCTTAACCACTTGCCGTTCGAAGGAGCTTATCCTAACAAGGAAGAAGCTTATCCTAACAAGGAAGATTCGACGGTTCAAAAGAGGACGAAAAGAAAGGAACCTCCCAGACAGTATAAAAGGACCCCGAGCTCAACAGAAAGGGGGATCTCTATCTCTACTCTCTACACTACTGATTGACAAGTTCACTAACTTGAGCATCGGAGGGTCCTCGCCGGGAATACCGGCCCGGGGACTTCTTGCAGGTTTTCAAGGAGGAAGACGACCTCTCCACCCCATTTGGAGGCCCACAATAGATCTCAGCATGCCCGGCGCTCATCACCGGTGATTTGTCCGCATCAGATTGGCGCGCCAGGAAGGGGCTCGCACGCGGGGAAGGCGAAAGTTCTCCCTGTGACCCCACCGATTCTGCAAGGAAGACGATGGTGACAACACGAGCACAGGAGGCTTCCACCAGCCAGGCCGCGGAGCGCATTCCGCGGGCTGAGCAATCGGAGGCCAACCTCCGTGTTCGCCCCCTGCACAGATGAGCCAGCCTGACCGGCTTGAGGTTCTGGCTCACCAGGTCCAGGACCTGATGACAATGGTACGGGAACTGCAGGAACACTGCTTTGCCGCTGCACCTCAACCCCCTGCCTGGTGAAGGGGTGCGGGGGACAATTCAATCTCATCAAGGCGGGACCCCACCGAGGTCTCCCGTCACTCACCTCCTGAACCTCATCGCCGAGAGGCCTCAAAGCGACGGCGGTCCCTCTCCCATCACTTTGGTCGTTCCCACCAACGGCCGGACGAGAGAGAATCCAGACGGGTGCGCTCCTTACGCCGGCGGTCTTCTTCGGCTTCCTCTTCTGACTCATCTAAAGACGGCGCCCTCAGGAAGACTACCCGTCGGGCCGAGCAACGGCTCGATGAGTATCATCGACGGTTGGAGGAGCTTAGCCGCCGGATCGCTAACCCTCATGGGACGGACTACGAGCACCGCCCCCCGCTTTCCCGGTGCATCATGGAGGAACCGGTCCCGCCCCGTTTCCGTCTCCCCCAGTTGGACCCGTACGATGGCACGACGGACCCACTGGACCACCTGGAGAGCTACAAGGTCCTCATGCAGGTCCAGGGAGCGACGGACTCCCTTCTATGTGTCGCCTTTCCGGCCACCCTTCGCAAGGCGGCACGTGCATGGTATTCCCGCCTGCCACCGCGCAGCATCAATTCATTCCAACAGCTCGAGCGATCTTTCCTGGCCCACTTTGATGCGTGCCGGAAGATCCCACGAGTGGCTGATAGCTTATTCGCTGTCCAGCAAAGGAGTGGCGAGACCCTAAAGGACTTTGTCGCTCGGTTCAAGGAGGCAGCATTGGAGGTATACAACCTGGATGATTCTGTAGCCACTTTGGCATTAAAGCGAGGACTTCGTCCCTCTAGGTTCGCCTATTCCCTAGACAAGAAGCCTCCGAGTTCTTATGCCGAGCTTCTGAGCCGAGCGCAGAAATACATCCGTGCTGACGAGGCGGATTCTTCCAGGAGGGAAGCTGATAAGAATCCAGCAAGAAACCAGTGCCCACTGAGCATGCCGGAGCACGACCCGGAAGCCTGAGCCTCCTCACCGCCCAGATCGCCGGCCACAGATGCTTATTCCTAAGGAGCAATTCACTCCCCTCATGGCTCCGATATCTCACATCCTACTAGAAATCGAGGAGGAACCTTACTTCAAGCGTCCGACCCCCATGAAGTCTGGGACCCCCCGTAATAAGGAACTTTACTGCCGGTACCACCGAGATTATGGTCATGACACCGAGGACTGCCGCCATCTGAAGAAGGCCATTGAAGAGCTTGTCCAGCAGGTCACTTGGGCAAGTTCGTTCGAAGGGGAAACCTTCCTACTCCAGGTTCATCGGCGCCTCCGACACTTCAGACCGGCTTGGACAATGCTCCTACGAGAAGACCATAGCTATGATTTCCTGGGGGGCAGGTGTGGTTCAAAAAGACAGCGAGAGGGAATAGACTCTGTAATTCCTTTCTTTGGAAAGGATTTAGATGGGGTAGTTAATAAGCATGACGACAGCGTCGTTGTGTCCATGACCATAGCCAAACACCCTGTAAAAAGAATTTTAGTTGATAGTGGGAGTTCGGTGGATGTTTTGAGCTACGAGGCTTTTGTTCGGATGAACCTATCAAAGTCTTCCCTCCGACCCATCACCATGCCTCTAATGGGCTTTACTGGGGACTCTATGAGCGTTGAAGGGGAGATTGCCCTCCCTGTCACGGCTGGACCCCTCCGTGTCAAAGCACGGTGGTCATAAATTTTTTGTGGTCCGAACCCCGCTGGCTTACAATGCTATCTTGGGGAGACCGGGATTGAATTTGCTAGATGCTGTAATCTCACTAAGAGATTATTGGTAAGATTCCCCACCGACGAAGGAGTCGGAGAAATGAAAGGAGAGCAAAGCCCGCCACCGCTTTGCTATCACTTGTCTCCCAGTCCACTGGAAGCGGCGTCGGCATAACCTCTGAGCCGCTCGACCCCCAAGCTGGGAAGGAGGGGAGAACCAGCCGAGCACCTCCTGACCCTCCCCTTGGGGGATGACCCGGCAAGGACCATCCAGGTTGGGGCATTACTTCGGAGGAGGCACGCGATCGACTTCTCACTTTCCTGTGTGCCAACACCGACGTCTTTGCATGGTCGTCCTCAGACATGCCGGGCGTCCCTGAGGAGGTGATCACCCATCGGCTCAACCTCAGGCCAGAGTGTCGGCCGGTCCGATAGAAGAAAAGGAGCTTCGCTCCGGACAGACAGAAAGCTATCGACGAGGAAGTTCGCAAGTTGACGGCTGCAGGCCATATTCGGGAAGTTCATTACCCCGAATGGTTGGCCAATGTGGTGATGGTCCGTAAGACTAATGGAAGCTGGAGGATGTGCGTGGACTTCACGATCTCAACAAAGCATGCCCCAAGGACAGCTTTCCCCTGCCCGGATCGATCAACTGGTGGACGCTACATCCGGCCATGAGGTCCTTAGCTTCATGGATGCTTTCTCTGGGTACAACCAGATCAGGATGAACCCGGTGGATGAGGAAGCTACCTCCTTCATAACTGAGAAGGGGCTGTACTGCTACAAGGTAATGCCATTTGGGCTAAAAAATGCGGGAGCCACCTACCAAAGGTTAATGAATAAAGTCTTCGAAGACCAGATAGGATGCAACATGGAGGTGTACGTGGATGACATGCTGACAAAAAGTGTCCATGCCACCGACCATATCGCTGACCTAACGGAGACTTTTGACAACCTTCGTCGGTACCAGATGAGGCTGAACCCACGCAAGTGTGCATTTGGGGTGACAGCCGGAAAGTTCTTGGGTTTCATGGTGACCCGGCGGGGGATCGAGGCAAACCCGGACAAAGTTCAAGCCATCCTGGACATGAGGTCTCCCACCAACAAGAAGGAAATACAGCGCCTGACGGGAAGGGTGGCCGCCTTGAGCCGTTTCCTGTCCAAGTCCGCTGAGAGGTGCCTACCTTTCTTCAAGGCGCTCCGCAAGGCCAATGGATTCGAATGGACGAAAGAATGTCAGAAGGCGTTCGAGGGGCTAAAGGAATTCTTATCTACCCCGCCGCTGCTATCCAAGCCAACAGGTGGAGAAGAACTCCTTCTGTACCTCGCGGCTTCTCCGAGGCCGTTAGTTCTGTGCTGGTCCGCGTGGACACCAATGGCATGCAAAAACCGGTGTATTATACAAGCAAGGTGCTCCACGATGCGAAGACCGGTACTCGAAGATTGAGAAGATATCTTCGCATTAATCGTGTCTGCCCAGCGCCTGCGGCCATACTTCCAAGCCCACCCGATCGCGGTGATCACAGACCAACCTCTAAACAAATTCTCGCTCGCCCGGATACTTCGGGTCAATTGGCAAGGTGGGCGCTTAAATTGGGGGAATTTGATCTATCTTTCCCCTCGGTCGGCCATGAAATCCTAAGTCCTGGCGAATTTTTTGGTCGAGTGCACCTGGGAGAGGAGCAACCCAAAGAGCCTTCTGCAAACCCCTCACCTCTCGGAACCAGAGATGATGAATGGGTCCTTCATGTAGACGGGGCGTCAAATTCTCAAGGGAGCGGAGCAGGCCTCATCCTGGCCAACCCGGATGGAGTTGTAACCGAGTGCGCACTCCGCTTCCTCTTTCCAGCCACCAATAATCAGGCGGAATATGAAGCTCTGTTGTCTGGGATAAGATTAGCCCGAGAGCTCGGGGTAAAGTGCCTTAGGGCGTTCACTGACTCCCAACTGGTCGCTGGCCAAATCGCAGGGGAGTATGAAGCAAGGGATCCCATCATGTCCCGCTACTTAAGTATGGTGCAGTCGCAAGCTTCTCTCTTAGCTTATTTTAATGTTAGCTATATCCCTCGAGGGGAAAATGCTAGAGCCGACGCTTTGTCCCATCTTGCCACCTCAACTGACGGGATGCTGGGAAGAGCTTATGTAGAGCACCTAGAAGCCCCAAGTATTGACGTAACAAGAGAAACTCTGCCAGTTGAGCAGAGCCTTCCTGGATGGATGCTTATGTCCGGTACCTTACCAATGGTACCCTCCTAGAAGACCCTGCCGAGGCCAAGAAACTCAAAAGATGAATCCTGAAGTTTTTCATAATGGAGGGAAAACTCTATCGAAGGTCGTTCTCATACCCGGTTCTCAGATGTGTTGGCCCCACAGAAGCAGATTATATCCTGCGAGAGATACATGAAGGTATATGTGGAAGCCATCTGGGGGTAAGGCTCTCGCATACAAAGCCCTACGGCAGGGATATTACTGGCTGACAATGAAGGAGGATGCGTCCGAACTTGTTAAGAGGTGTGACAGCTGCCAGCGCCATGCTAATATTCAACATCAACGGCGTCTCAGCTAACCCCCCTGGCCGCACCCTGGCCCTTCGCCCAGTGGGGCATGGACATCCTGGGACCATTCCCTCCAGCCTCCGGGCAACGCAAGTTCTTAGTGGTAGCAGTTGACCATTTCACCAAGTGGATCAAGGCTGAGGCTCTCGCCAAAATCACCGAGGGCAAAGTAAGATCTTTCTTCTGGAAGTCTGTCGTGTGCCGGTTCGGGCTACCACACACCCTCGTTACTGATAACGGCCGATAGTTTGACAACACGGCCTCCGGGAATTCTGCATCAGGCCTGGGCATTCATCAACGATTCACCTCTGTGGGGCACCCCCAGACCAACGGCGCAGCCGAGGTGACCAACCGCATTATCCTCCAAGGGCTCAGGGCCCGGCTAGATGGCTGCAAAGGGCGTTGGGTGGAGGAACTCCCCAGTGTATTGTGGGCATACCACATGACGCCACGAGCCCCCACTGGGGAAACTCCTTTCAGCCTGGTCTTTGGGACCGAGGCAGTCATTCCGGTGGAGATAGGTGTCCCCAGTCCCCGGACAGAGTTATACCACGAAGAGAGCAACCCAAATCAGCTGCAAGCCGATCTAGATTTAGTGGAAGAATTGCGAGACCAGGTGCAACTTCGCATGGCAGCTTTCCGTTAGTGAGCGGCCATACTACAATGCTCGAGTACGGTCCAAGATGTTCGCCCTGGAGATCTCATTCTGCGATGAGCTGAAGTATCAAAGCCGACGGAGGGGGGCAAGCTGGCACCGAAATGGAAAGGACCATACCGTGTCAAGGAGGTACTTCATCACGGGGCATACAAAGTTGAAGAGCTAGACGGAAAACTGCTTCCTCGCACTTGGAACGACGATAATTTATGCTGGTATTATCAGTAATGTGCTAACTTCATTAATTTGAACCTGCTTGACTGATTGTTGTTCAAAATATTTGCATTGTTTTTCGAGTGATCACGCTTTGCACCAAAGACTGGCTCCGCGTCGGCACCAAAGATCGGCTCTACATCGGTACCAAAGACCGGCCCCGCGTCGCACCAAAGATCGGCTCCGCGTTGGCAATTAAGCCCGGCTCCGCGTCGGCACTAAAGACCAGCTCCGCATCGGCAATTAAGCCCGGCTCCACGATGGCACCAAAGATCGGCTCCGCATCGGCACCAAAGACCGGCCCCGCATCGGCACCAAAGACCGGCTCCGCATCGGCAATTAAGCCCGGCTCCACGTTGGCACTAAAGACTGGCTCTGCGTCGGCACTAAAGATCGGCTCCGCGTCGGCAATTAAGCCTGGCTCCGCGATGGCACCAAAGATCGGCTCCATGTCGGCACCAAAGACCGGCTCCGCATTGGCACCAAAGACCGGCCCTGCGTCGGCACCAAAGATCAGCTCCGCGTTGGCACCAAAGACCGGCTCCGTGTCGGCAATTAAGTCTGGCTCCGTGTCGGCAATTAAGTCTGGCTCCGCGTTGGCACCAAAGACCGGCTCCACGTCGGCACCAAAGCCTGGCCCCGCGTCAGCACTTAAGGACAGCGTGTTGGCGCACACAGTCCCATTCTGCGCGACATATCTAACGAGGCATTAGGCCTTCCACGGTTTCGCGCCGACACGAGTGGGGTCTTATACTACCTACAGTTCAACTTTCATCTCTGCAACTAAAATTGATCCCGCATTAGTTTCCTAACAGATAGAAATCGTGCTCTTCAGCCATTGGTTTGTTGATTCGCGACAACTCACACTAGCAAAGCTAATTATGACCAAAGACAAATGTTGAGAATCAAAATATTCATTGATGGCTAAAAGTTACAAAATTGCCGATCTGAGTCGGACTTAGAGCAATACAATAAAAAAAACTAAGGGTCATCTGGGGCTGGATCGTCATCTTCAGGGACTTCATTTGGCTCCAACCCTTCAATCCCCTCGAGGTCGTAGAGTTCCTGGATTTTTTCCTTGCAGTCCTAAAAGCCTGCTTCGTAAGCAAATGTCGTTGATTTGGCTAATTCCTTATTAAAGGCTTTAGACTTCCTAAAATTCTCTACGGCCTCTGCAGCTCTTTTCTCCACCTCGAAGGTTTTCCGCTCGGCCTCCGCGACCTTCTTATCATCCTCGGCGGCCTCCCTCTTGATTTTGGTCACCGCTACCTCCAAGTCGGCAATCTTGGCGTCGGACTGGCGGGCGACCTCTTTGGCCACATCTATTTCAATAGAGGCAGAATGTAATTGGTTCTTCAAAATGCACATTTCTGATTCCGCCATCTCCAATCTCTCCTCGGCCATTCTTTGCTTTTCTTCGGTCGCCTGGGCGTTATCCAGCTCGTTGGCCGCCCGACGCTGGGCAACTTCCAGCACGTACTCTGCCTTCTCGGCTCTTAGCCGGATAGCTTCGACTTCGCCCTTTAAAGTGGCACAAATATCCTCCAGGGCCATCTCTGCCTTTTCTACCCTAGCTTGGAGTGATAGCATCTCCTCCCGCGACTGATCAAGGGTAGCATCACTCAGGGTCCAAAGGTCCCTCATGGCAATCAGAGAGTTCAGCGCCTGGACGGGGTGTCAATGTTAAAAAAAAAAAACGAAGACGAAAAGGTTAATAAAGCAAAACTCACCCAGAGGTGTGCCACAGATGCCTCACGGAAGAAGGTAGCCCTCCCCTGATACCGGAGAAACTCCTGCACCTCAACCATAGATGCTTCGTCCAATGCTCGCTCAGCCTAGCAGCTATGGTTCACCAAAAGTGATTGGAAGGAAGGGTCGACGCCCTTCCTTTCCACTGGCACGGGGGCTATGGGAGAGGACTCCGCCTCCGACTCTGCTACCTCCAGTCCCTTAGCTGGCAGAGGCGCTTCGGTTGTTGCCCCTTTGGGGGGCATGGTAACTGCTGGAGTCGGCTTTGTAGTTGCAAGGACCGGCTCCGTCTCCACGGCTTCGGCGGGGGTGACGGTGCTTTTGCGACCCGCTCTGGAGAAGGATCGAGCAGAATGACAGGAGGGGGAGCCGGTACTGAAGGCGATTCTTTTCCTCTTGCTTGGCTCCGCCCAACTTCCTCGCTGGCCTCGGCCCTTATTGTGTCTTTCCTCGCGGGCTTGTCGGCTTGGGCTCTGGCCGCCTCGCGCACGCGCGGGGATCCACGACTTTGGCCCTTCCAGCGTCGGCCTCCCCAGCGTTGGCCCTTCCGGCGTCGGCCCTCTTCAAAACCTTAGCGCGCAGGGTCTTCACAACTCTGGCCCCTCCAGCGTCGGCCCTCCCCGCGTCGGCCCTCCTTGAAATCTTGGCGACGGCCCTCCTTTCAGCGAGGGGCTCATTCCCCGTTGCCTTCCTCTTCTTGGTAACCGCCTGCCTGAGTTCGCGAAGCGATGGCATCATCCCTATAAAAAATAGGAGATGAGTAAAAAAAAAGAGAGGGGAAGAAAGAAGGAAAAAGGTGAGTAATCAAGTGCTCACCACCATAAGGGATTAGGCCGGCGAGATGAAGGTTTTCATCGACCAGAAGCTTATTACATCGAGGGACATCGGCAGTCAGAAGCTGCCCGAATGCCATTGATCCCTTGGGAGGATAGAGGAATCCCTATTGGCGTCGGTGTTGGGTGTCCCCCAGCTTCCACTCACCCCTTCGATATCAGCAAAAAAGAACTTATCCTTCCACCCTTTAACGGAGGTGGGAAGGTACAATTTAAGGATCCTAGTGGGTCTAGGAGTAAAGGACCACCAACCTGACTGCTTGCGAAGGTATAAAAACTGCGGAATAAGGAGATACTGGCCTCTATGCCTTGCAGGTGACAGAGAACCAGAAAGCCAACGATAGTTCGGATCGAGTTAGGGACTAGTTGGGAAGGTGTTAAAGAATATCGGTCCAGAAGGTTAAGGATGAAAGGGTGGATAGGTAATCGAAGTCCTGGCTTAAAAAAGGCTCCGTACAAGGCAACTCGTCCAGGACGGGAAGAAGTTACCCTGTCATCAGGAGCAGGGTAGGACAGATGTAGGTTTGGCGGAAAACTATACTTAGCTCTTAGGTTTACTATGTCTTGAGCAGACATAGTGGAAGCAGTCCCCTCATGGGACTCCTTGACAGCGCTGAAAGGACCAGCAGTTATCGGACAACGCCGGGTGGAGGTCCGTCCGACGGGCGGATAACTCCCGGCTAAGGGATGTCTGACCGGCCACCACTCCAGCAAGGAGTGTCAGAGGATGGGGTGGACCATTGGCTTGGTAAGGAAGAGGAAGGTTGAGAAGAAGTGGGGAACGACCCTCGGAATCGGAAATAGAACAAGAGAGTGAAGAAGCCATGGAAACTAACCTGGAAAGCTTGAACTAAGATCGAAGGAGCACGAGGAGAGGAACAGACACGGAAGGCAGACGGACGCTTGTAGACTCGGGGGAGGTAGCTGTAACGTAAGAGAAGATGGAATGGGAAGATAAGGATGATTTTTCTTTTTATAACCCCATTTCAAATCATCCCACGGCCGTCCGGTCTGGCCATGTGTATACTTTCAAATGGAAGCCGCTTCGATAGCCTACCGGCGCGAAAAACACGAAAAGCCTCACCAATAGAAAGATGACGGTGGCCTTACCGCAATGATGACGCTCGCCTTTTTACGACTCATTACTCGAGGGAAATCTTTCCCAATCCCAACAGCCCGAACGTACGAAATGATGGCGCGGAAGTCAGCCGCCCAGTGGATATTAACACCCCTTTCGCTGGTAATTGTGCGCTCACTTATCTCAGGGGCGGGGGGCATCTGATACGGCTGACCATCTCCTCTGGGTGGCGTTATAACCTCTTGCACGATTTTTGGAGATAATGATGTGACAGCTAATCCCAAAGATGGAATCTTGACCCCGGCCTTTGGCTTCGGCCTTTGGCTCTTGCCTCCAGCGATGGCTCCAGCCTAATTCTCCGGCCTCCAGCGACGGCTCCGGCCTTTGGCTCCGGCCTCCAGTGACGGCTCCGGCCTTTGGCTCTGGCCCTAACTTGGTGCCTTTCCTGCAAACACTATGACCCACCTCAGGTAACAGATCTCGAGATTTGAGATCTGTTACCGTATACCTCGCTCACCGAAATCATGGGCAAGTGCTAGCACGCCCAGTAGTTACCGCCACAAGCGGCCCCCATCCAGCAACGGCTTAACCACTTGCCGTTCGAAGGAGCTTATTCTAACAAGGAAGATTCGACAGTTCGAAAGAGGACGAAAAGAAAGGAACCTCCCAAACAGGTATAAAAGGACCCCGAGCT
Organism: Calamus simplicifolius; assembly: GCA_900491605.1. Taxonomy (NCBI): domain Eukaryota; kingdom Viridiplantae; phylum Streptophyta; class Magnoliopsida; order Arecales; family Arecaceae; genus Calamus; species Calamus simplicifolius. The sequence goes on from UESW01004102.1 coordinate 699,651, forward strand.
CAACAAAAAGGGGGAGCTCGATCTCTATCTCTACCTCTCTCTCTCTCTCTGACACTACTGATCGATAAGTTCACTAACTTGAGCGTCGGAGGGTCCTCGTCGGGAATACCAGCCCGGGGTCTTCTTGCAGGTTTCCAAAGGAGGAAGACGACCTCTTCACCCCATTTGGAGGCCCACAATAGATCTCAGCATGCCCGGCGCTCATCACCGGTGATTTGTCTGCATCAGCATGGTTTGACACTGGAGCTCAAACCATCCATAAAACTATAGATAATAGTAGCACGTAGACGATTGAGTTCAGATGTGCATTAATTACCTCCTTCCTTAGACTCAAAGGGAGGGAAACAAATATTAGTATTATTATTATTATCCCCTTGCCCCTACCATTTCCATGCTTTAAGAGCCATGTCCCCCCTCCTCTCTTCAAAATTCCTCTTCAAGAAGTCCTACCCTTCAAAGGCCTTTACTATCTTTTTTGCACCCATGGAATCTGACCCCCTCAAATTCCAACAGCAACGATGATGAGATGCTATCCTTCCTCCCCTCTGAGACCTTACAATAAATGCACCATTTTCCCATCTCTCTCTCTCTCTCTCTCTCTCTCTCTCTCTCTTGTTTGTTAATGGTTAGGATTTGTGCGTCTCCTTTTTTTTTTCTTTTGTACAGATGGGTGTTTGCTAATGGTTAGGATTTATGCATTTTTTTTTTTTTGTATAGATGGGTAATCATACCATTCTAGCATGAGTCAAACTCGATATGTTAAAAACTAAAATTTATTTAAGTACAATAGGGTAAGGGTCTTCCTGCTTCTAGCTTAAAATCTAGAGTGATAGGCCCCTGAGATGGCAATTCAGTCAGCTGCTGAGTTGGCTTTCCGATAGACATATCGAATTTGGACTTTGTATGCATCCTAAAGGATAGACCAGATGTCTTGGATCAAGGAGTTGATTGGCAAGTGGTCACAGAGTCTTGTCTGAGCCATCGAATGACAGTAATAGAATCTTCCTCGATGAAGAGACTGTGAGCACCAAGGATATTGGTGGCGTAGGAGATGCCTGCCCAAGCAGCATAAAACTTGGCCAGAGGAATAAAAGAGTCAAGAAGGCCGAATCCCCCTGCCGCCAATATAGCTCCATTAAACCCATGGATAACAAAGGCCGAACCTGCAAATCTACCCCGAACACTTCCGTCAAAGTTGATTTGACAAACCCTGGAGGTGGAGGCTTCCAAGAGATGAATACCGTATGATGGTAAGCTGCCGAGGCAGCAGGAAAGCCCCATAGGATATGACTGTCAAAATCAAGAGCGGTATGATAGAGTATGTACTCAGCAGATAAAGAGTTAGCTTTCCTTATTATCCTATAGGGAGATACAATCTCATCAGTGAAAACAAGCAGATTTCGAGATAACCAAATCTGATAAGCTATGTACATCCAAGTAGCACCCTGTTGTTGGATGCCCCTCCGAGTATCCTAATGGATAAAGCACAGGAAAGATATCCACCGAGGAGCAGTACCACCCTTCCAAGGGTGGTGTCCCATAATTTTTCATATCTATCTTGCTCTATGGCAGGTGAAGTTGGCATGATCAGCAGTCTCCTCCTTCAGACTTCATAATGGGCAACTAGGCTGGATGGTCAGGCCCCTCCCAGAGAGCAGGGAGCAAGTAAGAAGACAGTCTCATTCAAGCTTTCAAATAAAGAGCCTTATCCTAGGATAGATGGAAAGCTGCCAAATCCATGCCGCATCCATCATGTACTGAGGTTGTGGCTTATAAATCTCCATGAGGTCCCTGATAGGAACACTAGAAATACAGGATCTCCTCCATAATCTCGTGTCAGAGGTATGACCTAGTATAAGTGGAATAGTGAGGATCCGGCGAGAGAGCTCCTCACCGAAGAGATGAGACACTGTGGAAGTATGCCAGGTAGAGTGGTCCTAAGTAATCAAATCATTGACTCTCATTCTACTAGGAACATCAGTGCTAACAAATATAGGCCAGTGGGATAGGAAAGATATGTAATCCACGTATCCTGAACAACATCAATAGAGAAACCATTATCAATCATTCATGAATGTTGTCTAGGATAATCGAAGCGTGCCGGCAAACCTCTTTTCAGAAGAAAGAATAACCATGGGTAGACTAAAAATCCTTGGTAGGAGTCCAGTCACCGTATCTGGCACACATAAAGGAGCTCTGCATGTAGTGCGGATCAAATAAAAAGTGAATAGCATGCCTAGCAATCAAAGCCTTCCTCCTGACAGTCAGGGATTAGATCCCAAGCCCTCCTTCGCTAGTTGGCAAACAGACAGTGTCCCAAGCTAGGAGATAAATACCATGGTCGTCTTGCATAGAGGCCATCAAGTACTAATCAGTATAGCCTTGATCCCAGCCTCTTTATTGTAGTGGTTTTTATTGATTGTACCGTAACAGTAAAGTATTGAGTTTTAATTCGATGTAAATCAAATCAATTTGAATCAAACCAAACCAACATAGACCATCTAGTACTAATCAGTACAGCCTTGATCCCAGCCTCTTGATGCGTGGGTTCTGAATGGATTAAATATATAGTTTGCGGTGCATAGAAGTGCATGGAAGGGGCGTGTGATGCCCTCCCAATTAGTCACATTGGGTAATTAAGGAAGGATGAAATGGTTTATAACCAAGTTAAGTAAGATGGACAAGTATTAATTAGATCCTTTTTGGGCTATGGTGGCCCAAGTTGGTGTGGATCTTGTCCGTCTTACTTGGGTGCTACGGATCACACAGGGCAAAGTACTACATTTCATTGATGGGATATGACTCTTTCCCAATTAGCTCCACGTTAATTAAGATGGACAAGTACCAATTGAATCCTTGTGCTACATTTCATCTTCAAGAGGTTAATTGTGATGCCCCTCTCAATTAGTCCCACATTGCTACATTTCATCATAGATTGTGATGCCCCTCCCAATTAGTCCCACATTGGGTAATTAAGAAAGGGTGGAATGGTTTATAACCAAGTTAAGTAAGATGGACAAGTACCAAGTGAAATGGTTTATAACCAAGTTAAGTAAGATAAACAATTATGATGCCCCTCCCACATCGGGTAATTAATGCCCCTCCCAATTAGTCCACATCGAGTAATTAAGAAAGGGTGAAATGGTTTATAACCAATAACCAATAACCAATTGGATCCTTTTTGAGATATGGTAGACCTTATCTGTAATGAAAGGTACCACACGTACTGGGAGCCACAATTTTAACCACAATTTTAACTGAATAATATTTTATATATATATATATATATATATATATATATATATATATATATAGTTCAAATGTTTTCAATGCCCAATCGGGGATCAATGCACAACCAGAAGCAACCGATCCCCAGACTTCTGCTACGCATTCCTTTATAACCTTGCCTTCACACCAACAATTAAAACAAAAACCTCCTTCGCATCCAACAATTAAAACAAAAACCTCCTTGGCATCTACCTTCATTCCTGCTCCCTTCCATCCCTTCGCTGATGCCAGAGGCTGGAGTCCCAACTCTTCTTATTATAAGAAAATAACATGATAGTAATAAAAATTTTCATCACTATTCCATCACAAACTAAGTTTAGTGACGGATTAGTGACGAAAATCTTATCGTCATAACCCATCGCTATTTTAGTGATGAAAAGAGCGTCCATCACAAAATAATAGCGATGGATTTATGATAGAATATTTTGTCAAAAATTTGAGACGGAACATATTTTGTCATTAAATAATAGTTACAAAAAGAGGCTATATCCATCACTAAATTATGATGGATTAGTAACGAACTATCCGTCACTCATTATTCCGTCACTATTACGTCATAAATATTTTCATTACTATTCCATCATAATTTAGTGATAGATTATTGATGAAAATTTAATCATTAAAACTTTTGTCGCTAGTACGTCATAAATATTTTGTCATAGTTTAGTGATAGATTGTTGACGAAATGCATGTCACTAATAGCTCCTTCACTATGCCATCATAATTTACTGACGGATTAGTGACGAAAGAATCATCAGTCATTCGTCATTGTTCTATCACTAATCAATCAGTAATGTTTTTATCACTAATCCATCACTATTATTTCTGTCAAAAATCCATCACTAATCCATCATTAACCTAATAAAATTTCATCAAATTTAGTGGCTTATAAATTTAAAATTATATTTAAATTGCAATATATTTAATACATTCTAATAAAATTTATAAATAAAAACTTAAATTCAAGTATAAGAAATGCATTTCATAAAATAATATAAATATATCTGCATACATTAACAACTCTAATGTTTTATACATCAGACAAAAAGCTTGACAAGTTTAAGAACAAAAACAAGCAAACTCTTAGAACATTTGTTAGAAGAACAAAAAAACTAAATCAACAACAAAAAGAAGATTCTGAGGAAAGAAAATCATTACTTGATCAGCTACATCAACTTCATGAAGAAAATACAAAGTTGAGAGAAATTTTAAAAATTGTTGCAAGTGCTCAATATGTTTTAGACAAAGGTAGCTACTGCTCAGTTAAAAAACTGCATCCAAATAAAATTATTACTGATTTTGATATACAAAATGATGAAAGTATAGAATTTGTTGCCATTGGACAAAGAAACATGCGAAAGGTATATTAATATTTACTTATATTTGTAGCATTTTATTTAAATTCATAGTACTTATATTTTCTAATGTTATTTCTTTGAAGGAAAAACTATGTAAATTGGCAATAGGATCTATTAATAATATAATTAGATATGGTACAGTGATTGAGAATGTAGCACCAAACTCTGTTGTACATGGAGTTCCTTTGGGTATTCATAATTATCATGTATCTATTGATGTTTATTTTAACGATAATGCTCTCCTTCCAATAACAATTGGTGATGATCCTATGAAAGTTAAAGATTTTGTTGGTTCTTACATTGCATGGCCTCGATCATTAGTTATTGGTGATCAAGTCAAGGTATCTGAAACTTCTTAACTTATCCATAAATTTTTGATTAATTTATATTGATAAGCTATTTGCTATGTAGATTTATGAATTGAATTTTATTATTATTAACAGGCTAAGATTGTCCCACAAAAGTTACAGATAAAAAGCAAAGAAAAGGGTCCATGGAGTTTGTCATATTTAAAGAATCATATTGCAAAAAGTTTGGGAGATACAAATACAATAAGTGTAGTGTTGGATGTTGATGTCTTTGATCATGAACGGTCTGTTATATTATTCGGGAAGATATTGATAACTTTTACTCAATGGAGCAGATTACTTCTAGTTGTATTATGCTATATATATATATAAGTAATAAGATATTTTTATATTTTTTGTGTTTCATATGCAATTACTAGATGTTACAAGTTTCTAATAATAACCGTGGGATTGAAAATTTTGATTTGTGTAGCTATTTGTATAACCAACTCAAGAAATCAAAACTACTCAATATATGGCTTCGTAGACCCTGCACAGATCTCTATACACTTGGATCGGTTGGAGTACGATCGGATTTTATTGCTAAAAGATTAGAGCATTGTTATGTGGATCAATTGTTCTAGCTCCTTATAACTCTGGGTAAGTAGTTTTTTAATAAAAATTAATACTTTTGATATTAAGTTGTTAATTATTGTTATTATGTTTATGAAGGGATCACTGATCCTTGGTGGTTATTGACTCTTATGGGGATAAAGTGTATTTTTATGATTCTATTGAACGTTCAGTAGGAAAAGAATTGAAAGGTGTTATTAATACGTAAGTATTTATTTCTTTATAATTATGTAGTAATTTGTCTAGGTTATATCATTTGAGTCTTACACTATTATTATACTTTGCTATATCAATGTACTCAAAATATACAACGCTAAAGCTGACCGAGTTGCAAGAAAAATACTTACTTGAGAGTCAGTTAAGGTATATTGAGTTGCACATTCTTTTTATGATTTATAAAATAAGATCTTATTTGTTTGAGTCTTATAAAAACTTTTAAATTTATTTTTCAAGTGCCTAAGCAACCATTAGGTGTTGAATGTGGCTATTATATCATCATGTATATGAAGGAGATCATTGATAATTATATCATTTTAATGATGAAAAGGTAGGTGATTATTGTGTACATGATTCATATAAGTGTACTATGGTTTTAGATTTTTGTGTCATGTGTTATTTAGTGTTCTTTTTGAGTAACTTATGTATATATGCAGTTTGGCAAGAAAAAAACTTATAAACAATAAGAGATCGACGTTATGCGTGGAGAATGGGTCGAGTACTTGCAAGGTTTCATTTGAAGAAATATTATAGAAACGTTTGTATGACAGTATTGGATATTTTAATTCAATGTATTTAAGATTTTTTAGAATTGAAAGTATATGTTTGTATGATAGTATTGGATATTTATATGACAGCATTGGATATTTCAATTCAATATTTTAGATTTTTTTGGAATTAAAAGTATATGTTTGTATGATAGGATTGGATATTATACTATGTTTTCAATATAAAAACGTTGTCTAGATGTACTTAATAGACTACATTTTATGATGAAAAAGTAGTCTAAATGTATTTAAAGACTACGTTTTTTTTTTTTTACTTTTAACTATAGTTTCTGATTAAAAACGTGGCTTAAATGTATCTAAAGACTATTTTTTGAACTTTTAACTATAATTTCTGATAAAAAAAATGTAATCTAAATGTATTTAAAGACTCCATTTTTTTGACTTTTAACTATAATTTTTGATTAAAACGTAGTCTAAATGTATTTAAAGACTATGTTTTTTAACTTTTAGCTATAATTTTGATTAACATAGTCTAAATGTATTTAAAGACTATTTTTTGGCTTTAATATAGTTTCGGATAAGAACGTACAGTTTCTGATAAAAATATCTTTTGTATAGTTATATACTATATTTTTTTGATAAAAATGTAGTCTAAATATATTTAAAGACTACATTTTTAACTTTTAACTATGTCTAAAAATGTAGTTTAAACGAGAGACTTTTAACTATGCTCACACTTTTAACTATACTCAGATAGACTACGTGTTAAAAAATATAGTCTATATAGAAAAAACTATATTTTTTAAGCATAACCTATTTAACTTTTTGTAGTAGTGAAAAAGTCTCTCTAAATTTTGAAACAAAAAAGTCTTTTTGATTTGATGGAGAAGCATCCAAACTCAAGTGGAAAAAAAGGAGTCTTTTTGGTTTGATAATGGTATGCGTGGCTGGCGAAAGCATATATATAAAGGAAAGGAAGGAAGCTGCAAGAAAATTCCGCACGCAAACAAGCGGGGAAGCTTTTGTCATCGGAAGAGTGCCACGGAACAATAAAGAAAATAGATTCCGATAATTTTGACTGAATATAAGATTCCCCCATGGCCTCACTCCATAAAGACTAGCTACCCCCTAACCTTCGTCGCAAAACAATATAAAGGAAATATAAAATTTTCAGTCTGCCCTCAGCCGGATATATAAAAGGATCCAATCAATTTTGCTTTTCGTTACTGGCATGCTTTTGCGTTTCCTTAGATGTAGGATGTCCGGTTTCTCCCCGGCCGTTTCTCTTCCATGCTTTTTCACAGAAGATATAGACGTTTAAATGGACATGAAAATGCATCACCTAAATTCATTCCTTAAATAAATGCCTAGTTGCACTTAGTAGTTTGGATTGAGGGTGATGGAAATAGAAGATAATTGCTAAATTTCTAACCATTGAGAGTATGAAGTCTTGTATCATGCCTACATAAATCGCGAAACATTTAATTAGTTCCTATTCGTACTAAGAAATCATTTGTTGCAAAGATGATTTAAACTACATATAAATTATTTGTTCAATAGATAAAAGACTTTATTTGAACTAAAATTTAATATTTTAAAATTTAACAATTATATAAGCTACTCTTATATCATCAATTGGTGAAGCGTTCAATCAAATATCTAGGATGCATTTGATAAAAATGAAGGTGAAAACTTAAAGATATTTTCTATTATAATTTTAGAGGTACAAAAGTTTTTTCATTAGCCATATTTAGTTGTCTGTAAAAAAATGGTGAGATACCATATTTAGAACAAAGTTAATATGGAGATAGAATACTTTGAATGAGAACGAAAAGGATGGTTATGTGGTGAGGAATTGGTTGCAATGAGATGAGAGAGAATGGTGGAGAAGACATTGAATATATATCTAACTATATCAGAGCTCGTATGGTTATTTAACATTTAATAGATGATAAAATTATTTAATATTTTATTTTTAATTATTTATATATTTAAATTATAAAAACTATATAATTTTATATTTTTAAATAATATATTTGAATATACTTATAATTATAATTTTTAAATAATATATATAAATCTACTAATAATTTTTAAATTAATATAGTTATTTGAAAATGTTCTAAATAATAATTGGTAATTGAACTAAAAAATTAAAAAATTAATTAAAATTTATGTTTAAAAAACTTAAAATATTGGAATCTAGAACGTCCTATTATTTTTAAAAATTTATCTAAATAATTTGATGACTAGATAAAAATATAATAGAGGTATTTTTTCCTGAAACAATGAACAATTTGAAATAAAAGATATTTCATTACTATATAACAGAATATATACAATATATGTGTGTGTAATATATATATATATATATATATATATATATATATATATATATATATATATATATATATATATATATATATATATATATATATATATATATATATATATATATATATATATTATTGGAGGGTAGAATCGTCATTGCATTGATAATCGTGCAAGGGGGCTAAAACCGACCCATCCCTCCGTCCGCTACGATATTCCCTGAGGAACAAGCTAAGCTAATATGGTCCGTCGGGTCGTGCGACCCCCCGAGCTTCCTATAGCTCATTCTTCCCGGGCTCCCATAGCTCGGCTCTCCCGAGCTTCCTATAGCTCGTTTTCCCCGAGCCTCCCATGGTTCGGCTTCCCCGAGCTTCCATAGCTTGGCTTTCTCCGGGCTTCCATAGCTCGGCTCTCCCGAGCTTCCTATAGCTCATTCTTCCCGGGCTCCCATAGCTCGGCTCTCCCGAGCTTCCTATAGCTCGTTTTCCCCGAGCCTCCCATGGTTCGGCTTTTCCGAGCTTCCATAGCTCGGCTTTCCCGAGCTTCCTATAGCTCATTCTTCCCAGGCTCCCATAGCTCGGCTCTCCCGATCTTCCTATAGCTCGTTTCCTGAGCCTCCCATGGTTTGGCTTCCCGAGCTTCCATAGCTCGGCTTTCTCCGGGCTTCCATAGCTCGGCTCTTCCGAGCTTCCTATAGCTCATTCTTCTCGGGCTCCCATAGCTCGGCTCTCCCGAGCTTCCTATAGCTCGACCTCACTGAGCGATCCATGATCCGATACTCACCCCGCGGAACCTGGCGCAGGAGATCCTAGACCTATCATAAGCATCCCAGGCAAAGAATTATGTTGAAGAGTGGTCTAGAACCTAATACAGCTACCTGGAACCTATGCATCTACAGGTCTCGGGCCATCAAGGAGCTCTCCTAGCCGTCGTCCCTTAACGAACAAGATACGGATCCCACCGGCCCCACAACGGCCTGATTCGATTCATCTCTGTATCCTAACAACTTTCGAACCTTCCAGAAGGCGCTCAAGATCCAGATGATTGCCTATAAATACGACACCCCCAGATTCTCTCAGGTATGCGCTCACTGCCCCTGGCTCACTCTCTCACTCTCCCGATCGGCCGCCCCTGGAGAGACTCTCCGGAGAGATCCACCTCCCCATTTTTTGTGATCACCGATCCCCCCACTGACTTGAGCGTCGGAGGGTCTTCCGCGGAGGGCCACCCCCAAGTCTCTCGCGCGAGGACTTCTATGCAGTCGCCCAGGAGGAAGCCCAGACCAGGAGATCGACCGCGCCCGAGTCGAAGGACGGATCCCGGCGGCAACAGATTGCGCTAGAGGAAGGGTCTCAAGTCCCGTTAAAACTTGAAGAAAGGAGATAAGGATCTCGATCTGGAGTAGAACCTCTCCAATGGCTAATCGGAGAAGAGCAACCTCTGAAGCTCAGGACCAGGTCACCTCCCAGAGACCTGATCCGATGAGCAGTGTGGCGCAGCCTCCACCGATTGAGACCCCATCACCACCAGCCATCCCAGTGACCCAGGACCAGTTCGCCACGCTGGTCCAGCAGGTCCAGGCCCTGACCCATGGTTCAGGAGCGTTTCGCGGCTCCTCCCGCTCCGCACCTACATAAGGAGGCCGCAGCTCCTTCCTCTCCGACCTCCTCCTCCGGTCCACATGAAGCCATGGACCCCCTGCATCGACCTGGAGGGGGCAAACCAGCCCCGTGAGGCGGCTACGACAGGGATCCTCCCAGATCTCGGCGAGCCCGGACCCTCTCCCGGTGTCCTCCCACCATGATTCTACGCCGTCCCTGTGCTCTCTCCTCGCCCAGCTCCTCCTCTTACTGCTGAAGAGGAGATCCGTTGACAGATCCGGGAGATGCGTCAGGAGCTGGACGCCGCCAAGCAGGCCCATCCGCCTCAGCCCAAGGCGGAGCAGGGCATCCCCTTCTCAAAGGGATCATGGAGGAAGTGATTCCCTCCCATGTCAAGCTACCAGCCGTCGAACCCTACCACGGCTCTTCTGACCCGGATGACCATCTCAGCAGCTTCCGGTCAATAATGATGTTCCACGGAGCATCCGATGCGATCCTCTGCCGCCTTCCCCTCCACCCTCAGAGGATCTGCCCGAACCTGGTTCAACGCCTTGAAACCGGGTTCCATTGATTCATTCGACGAGCTGAGCCACCTTTTTATTGGCCAGTTCGTCAGCAGCCGCCGTCACCGACGGAGATCCGACTCCCTCTTCGAAGTTAAGCAGAGAGAGGGGGAGTCCTTGAGAAACTATCTTGGCCGTTTCAACAAGGCCATGCTGGAGGTGGACCACCTTAATCATGAGGTGGCTATGTCCGCCTTAGCGGGGGGAGTTTCAAGGAGAGCGACTTCTACTTGGCGATGGAAGTCAGCTACCCCCCAAACCTCTCCGATATGATGGCCCTGGCAGACAAATACGCCAGGGTCGAAGAGTCGCGGAGAGTTGCCCGCGCCGAGCTGGCAAAGAAGAAAAAGCCCAAAGGTCCCGACAGGCACCGACCCGCCGTCGGCCGAGTCCGCCTCGCCGCCAAAGAGCTCCCCCACTACCGCCGAGGAATCGCTCCCGGAGCCCACCCAGGCGATTCGACCGCTACACTCCGCTAACTGTGCCCAGGGCAGATCCTCATGGAGATAGAGCGCCAGCTCCCCCGGCCAGCTCCTCTCCGAGGGAACCCACCCGAAGGGACCCCACCAAATACTGCCGCTACCACCGGGAGCACGGCCACGACACTGAGGAATGCTGGCAGCTGAAAAATGAAATTGAGAGGCTGATCCAACGGGGCCGACTGAACCAATTCAGGAGGGCTCCCGAGCCAGGACAAGGGGGGACCGCCAGCCCGAACTTCAACAACCTCCTCCTCCACCAAATCCGCCCGTGATCGGCCACATCAACATGATCGAAGAGGCCGGCGGCTCGAGCTCCAGAAATGATGACGAAGGATCAGCGCCAAAGAAGGCACGGACGGGCGAGCTCTCTTCTCTGACGACGATCTCCGAGGGATACAGTTCCCCATGATGATGCACTAGTTGTATCCCTCAATTTAAATAACTATGATGTAAGCCGGATCCTTGTTGACAGTGGAAGTTTGGTGAATGTTTTGTACCTCGATGTGTTTGCCAAGATGAGACTGCTCATGGAAAACCTTCGAGCTGTGGATTCCACCCTAATGGGATTCACAGGCGACGTCATCATCCCGGAAGGGGTCGTCACCCTGAACGGTTTGCGCAGGAGCCTGGCCCCTTGTGGCCACTGTTCACACGGACTTCCTAGTGACCAAACTCAGGTCCCCATACAACGCAATATTCGGCAGACCCGGCCTGATGTCCCTCAAGGCAGTTGTCTCCATCCCACACTTGTCCATGAAATTCCCACCGAGCAGGGAGTTGGAGTTGTTCAAGGAAGTCAAACCATGGCTCGACAGTGCTTCGTCACCAGCCTTCAGTCCAGAATGCCGGAGGTTGACGGGCTGGACGCTCGGGAGGATTTCGCCGAACAGCGAGGAGAACCAGCCGAGGAGCTGGAGGAAGTGCCGTTGGATGAGGCTCGTCCCGACCGAACCATAAAAATCGGGTCGCTGCTAAAGGGCGAACCTCGGCGCAAGTTGATCGAATTTCTCCGAAGCAACGCTGACGTCTTCGCCTGGTCCGCCTCTGACATGCTGGGGATCAGCCCCGAGGTTCTCGTCCATCGTCTCAACGTGGATGAGATGCACGGCCCGTCAAGCAGAAGAAGAGGAGCTTTGCCCCAGAACGGCAGAAGGCTATTGAAGAAGAAGTTGATAAACTCATCAAGGCAAACTTCGTCCGGGAGGTAAATTACCCGAGCTGGCTATCAAATGTCATCATGGTGAAGAAGTCGAATGGCAAGTGGCGGATTTGCATCGACTTCACCGACCTCAACAAAGCCTGCCCAAAGGACAGCTTCCCTCTTCCCCGGATCGACCAGCTTGTGGATGCCACCTCGGGTCATCAAATGCTGACATTCATGGACGCTTACTCCGGCTACAATCAGATCCGGATGGCCCCCGAGGATGAAGAAAAGACCGCCTTCATAACCGACCGAGGTACTTACTGTTACCGTGTCATGCCTTTTGGTCTTAAAAATGCAGGAGCCACCTACCAAAGGCTGGTTAACAAAGTATTCAAGGAGCAAATCGGCCGGAATATGGAGGTGTATGTCGACGACATGCTGGTCAAAAGCAAAGAAGCATCACAGCACGTCGAGGACCTCTCAGAGCTTTGCAACGCTCCGCAAGTATAGGATGAAGCTCAATCCGACTAAATGCGCCTTCGGCGTTAACTCTGGGAAGTTTCTCGGCTTCATGGTCTCCCAGCGAGGTATCGAAGCTAACCCCCAGAAGATTCAAGCTCTTCAACAAATGGCGCCTCCGGCATCTATTAAAGAGGTCCAGCGCCTAACTGGGAGGATAGCGGCCTCAACCGCTTCGTGGCGCGTTCAGCCGAAAGATGCCTCCCCTTCTTCAAAACCTTTGGTCGGCTAAGAACTTCCAGTGGACCCCCGAGTGTCAAAAATCATTCAAGATCTCAAGAAGTACCTCGGCTCGCCCCACTCCTCAGCAGTCCAAGCCCAGGCGAGACACTGTTCTTATATCTGGCTGTTTCAGAAGGTGTCGTCTGCTCGGTGCTAGTCAGAGAGGAAAGCAAGGTCCAGAAGCCGATTTACTATGTCAGCAGGCTGCTCCGTGATGCGGAGACAAAATATAGAATTGAAAAGATGGTGTTGGCCTTGATCACCTCAGTTCGAAGTTGCGACCATACTTCCAGGCGCATTCTGTGACGGTCCTGACTGACCACCCATCAAGGCGGTAGTCCACCGCCCGGATACATCAGGGAGAATGACCAAGTGGGCCGTCGAGCTGAGCGAGCATGATATCCACTTTCAGCCTCGCCCGGCCATCAAAGCTCAGGTGTTAGCCGATTTCCTCCTCGAGTGTACCATCCCGGAGGACGGCTCCACCCCTGACTCCCCCGAAGAACCAAAATCTGGTGCCCGGTGGCTCCTCCATGTCGACGGGTCATCTAACGCTCATCGCTCCGGTGCGGGCCTGGTTCTCACCAGTCCGGAAGGGGCGACTTTTGAATATGGTGTCCTTCTCCTTCCCGGCCTCCAACAACGAAGCTGAGTATGAAGCCCTGCTGGCCGGTCTCCGAATCGCCCGCAACCTGAAGGTGGAGAAACTTAATGCCTTCACCGACTCCCAGCTAGTGGCAGGTCATGTGCGAGGAGAGTTTGAGGCTCGGGAACCAAACATGATCCGATATCTTCAAGAGGCTAGGGAACCAAACATGGTCCTTCTCCATGCCACTGCTCAGATGTCCCGCCCGTCTGAAGCATATTATGCTCTCTGTGAAGATGCATGAGGGGATTTGCGGCAACCATCTGGGAAGCCGGTCCCTATGTCACAAGGTGCTACGACAAGGCTACTATTGGCCGACCATGCAGAAGGATGCAGACGACCTTGTCCGAGCTTGCGACCCATGCCAGAGGCACTCAAGCATTCAAAGACTCCCCTCCGCCAGCCTGGTTCCTATATCCTCCGCTTGGCCCTTTGCCAAGTGGGGGATGGACATCCTCGGCCCGTTCCCGCTTGCCACGGGCAGCGGAAATTTTTATTTGTCGCCATCGACTACTTCACTAAATGGGTCGAGGCGGAGGCGGTTGCACAAATAACCGAGGCACGGGCCAGAGATTTTGTATGGAGGTCCATCATCTGCCGTTTCGGCCTCCCGCACACTATAATCACTGATAACGGCAGGCAATTCGACAACCCTAAGTTCCGCCAGTTCTGCGAAGAACACGGAATCCGTCACCACCTCACCTCGGTCGGGCATCCGCAAGCCAACGGAGCAGCTGAAGTGACCAACAGGACTCTGCTTCAGGGAATCAAAGCCCGGCTTTCCAGAGCCCAAGGCAGGTGGGCGGACGAGTTGCACCACGTCCTATGGGCCTACCGCACCACCCCAAGAGTCCCCACAGGCGAAACCCCATTCGGATGGCCTTCGGCACAGAGGCCGTTATCCCTATAGATAGGCCTCCCTTCGCTGCGGGTGGAAAGCTACTCGGAGGAAGCCAGCGATGAACAGCTCCGTACCAACCTCGACCTGATAGAGGAGGTTAGAGAGAAAGCCCGGATCAGAGTGGCTGCCTATCAACAAAGGGTGGCCCGCTACCACGCCTCCAGAGTCAAAGGGAAAGCTTTCCTACCCGGCGACCTTGTTCTCCGGAAAGCATCTGTCTCCAAACCGCTGGAGCAAGGAAAACTGGCACCAAACTGGGAAGGCCCCTACCAAGTAGCGGAGATCGTTGGACCGGGGACCTACAAGCTGCAAGATTTGAGCGGAAAGTCCATCCCCCGAACCTGGAACTCGGACAATCTCCGTAAGTATTATCAATAGGGTATATCCTTTATAGGCTCACCTCATTATACCTTATTATACCTTTTTGTCGGCACATGTTTTCGTAATTTACAACATGAATCATCATACATTATGTCGCCAAAATTGCGAAAAGAAACAGGTGCTGCTCACCAATCCTCGGCACGACCGAGTTACCTATTTGAACAGGAATCTCCGAACCTTGGCTGGGCCGAGCAGCAAAATCTCCGAACCTGGCAGGGCCAAGCAGGCTGGGCCAAGCAACAAATCTCCGAACCTCGGCTGGGCCGAGCAATAAATCTCGAACCTCGGCTGGGCCGAGCAACAAATCTCTCTTCTCGAACCTCGGCTGGGCCGAGCAAAATCTCCGAACCTCGGCTGGGCCGAGCAACAAATCTCCGAACCTCGGCTGGGCCGAGCAGAACAGCAACAAAATCTCCGAACCTCGGCTGGGCCGAGCAATAAATCTCCGAACCTCGGCTGGGCCGAGCAACAAAATCTCCGAACCTCGGCTGGGCCGAGCAATAAATCTCCGAACCTCGGCTAGGCCAAGTAACAAAATTACCGAATCTCGGCAGGGCCGAGCGACAAAATCCCTGAGCCTAGACAGGGCTACGATCTCTGAAGCCCCGCCAAAACCAGAGTGCGTAAACCCTGGCCAAAGTCAAGGGGTATATTCTGCTTCTAGAAACCCCGGCCAAAGCCGAGGAACGACCTTAACCACCGAATTCCTCGGGCCAACGAGCAATATTCCGCGCCCTGGTCGCGCCCGATGACCGAATCATCGGCCAAAAGAGTAAAGCCCCCACCTTAGCCGCACCCCAGGCGTCGTTTGAAGTAGGGTGACCTCTCGAATACCCTAAAAATAAAAATAAAACAAAAACCTCCTGATACTCCGAAGAAGTAAAGGATCTCCTTCTAAAGGACTGCCTAGGTCCGTCACTGGTCCAAACAGAGACCAGTGACCCCCCAAGAAAACTTGGTTCGAATTCGGGCAGCTAACAAGCCCCAGCTGACCTAAACATCCTTCTAAACTATGCCTTGATTCGGGTGGCTTACGTGCCCTAAACGAAACCCGCCGTGATCTCCTAAAATTAGCTCGAACTCGGGCGGCTGATAGATCTCAATCAGATATGGGCAAATGCTTCGGAAACAATAGAATGCACCGTATGCCAAATCCTTATATTCATTGATTAGAAAGAGAAGAAGGACAACAATAGTAAAAGAAAGAAAAAGAAGCAAAAAGAGCCCTCGCTAAGGCTCACTGTCTTCTCCGGGAGCCAACAAGTCCTCCAAGCGCTGGGACAGCTCGGCAACTTGTCGATGGAGAGATGCCATCTCCCCCCTTTGCCGGTCCACCACCCGGCAAAGGGCCGCGACCTCCCTCGTAGAGACAGCGATGTACTCCTCGACAACCCTCTCGAGCCGTTCGTGGCTCGCGAAGGCCGACGCCAAGGCCTGGGCATCAACCGTAATAGTAGGGCGACTCCCCTCTGGACGCATCGAACCATTGATCACTATGCCCAATCCGCCAGGTGACTGCACTCCTCCTTGAAAAGCCATGTTGAAAGTTGTTTAAAAATTGAATCGAAGGGATGGCAAGCACCAGCACCCCGCTCGCCCATATTTATACTCTTCAGGCAGTATCTTGATCAGTCGGGCTATAAATGCTGACCCGTGAAAATTCGCCGTATGTCACCGCTTTAACTGGCACCTACAGAATCCGAAGGGCCATGCCCCATCCCGAGCAAGATTGGTAAATGTCAATGGATTGTTCAGGGAACTCCCCTCCTGCCCTAGAAACGGGGTACTTTCCGATCTGTCGGCCCTTTGCAATAAATGCCCTCGACACTTCCCCAGGCTCTCTTCAACTAGCCGCCCTTTGGAAAGCGTAAAGGAGAAAGGGCGTCAGCACCTGACAATAATTCGTTCCCTCGGGAGTAGTCATATCATAAATGGGGGGCGTGACCATGCACCGCCCGTTCTGCCTTGGCGCTCCTCACCGAACCTCGCAGGGACCTAGTATCATGACTCATGGTGACGACTAAGTCATCCCTCCAAGCTCTAAATCTCCGAACCTTGGCAGGGCCAAGCAACTAATCTCCGAACCTCGGCAGGGCCGAGCAACAAAATCTCCGAACCTTGGCAGGGCCAAGCAGTCGTTCTTCAAACCTTGGCAGGGCCAAGTCATAAATATCTAAACTCCAATAAGATCGAATCATGAATCTCCGAGCTTCGGCCAGAGTTAAGGAACATATTTTACCACCAAACAGTCTCTAAACCTTCGCCTAGACCCGGGCAGCTTACGAGCCCCGACTAGTTCGGACAGCATGGGATCCTCGTCTAAAAACGAACAAGATGTCCTTATGCCCCATGGCCAACAACAACAACTTGGCACAAAAGAAACAGAAAATGAGAAATAGAACAAAACTTTCTTTATTTCATTGCCACCGAGACCGATTACAACCGCCTGAGAAGCATTACAGGAGCATTGAAATGCATAAAATAAAGACGAGTACAAAACTTGGGCAAACTGCTCCAAAGCAGATCTGGGAACTGTGATGCTCCGGTGTCCGAACCGACAAATCAGACAAACCACGAACAGTCAGCTCGAGCCGATAATGGGCGGACGACAAGGACCAACCGTTGCGACCAGCTTCGGTAAATAATGATATCTCGGTGACCCAACCGGGATATCAGAGTAATCAGGAAGGGTGGACGGGATATTACCCCAAACCACCAACCGAGAGGCCTCCCGATGAGTAGATAGGAAGCTCGCAGACCCTAGCGCCAGAACGCTCTCCCAAACCGAGTGTGTGCCGCTCACCTTGCCCAAACTCAAAGGCAAGGTACCTGCGGGTGACACACCATCACCCCTCCCCATGTGGCGAAAGATTCCCCAGGCGGGCAAGCCCAGGAATCCAAACCAGGGGAGGAGGAGAAGTTCAAGCGAGTCATGGGGAGCCCGCGTACACTTCCTATCGCACGTCCCCAAGAGGGAACCACAAAGGACACACGGAAGCGCATATGTGCGCTCTCCGTGTGATCTCTGCGGCCCTCCTGTGCGCTCTCCATATGATCTCCGGGGCTCATCCCCTCAGGGCAGCCAATCTCCAGCGGCTCCTTCGTCACCCCAACTATCCGGGGGAGAAAGGCTTATGAAAGGAAAGCTCGATCCTCCCACTCGAAACACCAGAGAGATGGGCATTGTGGAAACTCTAACAGGGAAGGAAACTTTGAGGATGGCCTAACACGACCCCTCTTCCCCCTTTTTATAGGCAGAAACAAACCGGGAGCAGCTATCAAAATAGCTAAGCCCCGAGATTCAAAACACCTAACCCATGCCACCACGTGGCCTCCCAGGATGAAAGCAGCGCCCCATTGCGCGCCAAGCCCATCGCCTGAGCCATGACGCACGCAAAGATTTCCTTTGATCCCGGATCATGGTTGTTGGAACGCAGAAAATCGCCCGCCGATCCTACGGAAACTGACAGATCCAGGGGATCGTCCTACGAAAACGACATCCTCCAATGGCGGGCAAACGCTTGCATCACACGTCGAAACAACCCGCGTGGGAAAAGACCAACACAATAAAGGCCTCCCGGAAGGCTCTAGAGCAGCTTTTTACTGGCGTCAAAACCGTATCATCCACTTTGGCAAAACGAAAATCGACTCGCCTGAGAAAAGACAGAACACTGACAAAGCAATTAAGGGTGCGGACGCCGTGCGTTCCTCGGTAATGAACCCCCAGTCTGGTTGCATGCGAGGCCTAGGCATCACCTAACCCCCCTTTTGCGGGGCCGAAGCTGTTCTATACTTCAAAAACCAATCGAGTATCTGCTCCAGCCGAGCTACTTTGTCCTTCGGCTCCAGCCGAGCTACTTTGTCCTTCGGCTCCAGCCAAGCTACTTTGTCCCTCAGCCCCGAAAAGGCTATCTCGCTCTTCGAATTTGGTCGAACCACCGTGTCATTCGGCCTAAGCCAAGTTAAGTCGTCTCATACCAGGCTACGTTGACATCCGACCTTTTCGTCGAGACAACCCCCACGCCTTGGCCTTTACCAGGATATTCCACCAAAACTCGAGACAAGAAACCATTCAGGGAAAACAAACAAATGAAAAACGGCCGATCCCTTTATTGATTTCCGGTCAAACTACAAAACAAAAGAAAGGAAAAAACACATATGGCCCCCCAAAGGGTCAGGACTTGGGATCAATCCCAGCATCTCCTGCGGCCGCATCAGCAGGGGCGTTGCTTGGCTCTCCCTTCTCGAAGGTGCTACGACGGGATACGTCGGCAGTTGCATCAACTCCCAGAATGGCATCGAGGTCGACATCAGATATTTCTCCATATTCGTCCTCCTCGACCCCTGGGGTGTATGCTTCGTAATGCTCAGTGTCTAGGCACGACAGGTCCAGGTCGGGGTAGGTCTAGGCAACCTTAGCCCTCGCCTCATCTTCGCCCAGCTGAAATGCATCAGCACAGGCTGCCCTACGTTCGTCGGTGAATTCGGTGGATTTCTTGTACTCCTCCACCGCCGAAGAGGCCCGCACATTTGCCTCGGCTAATTGCTTCTCCAGTTCGGAGATCCTTCGGAACCTCAAGGCCGCCTCCTCTCCGAACGCCGCCAACCGTCCCTGGAATTCCTGCCTCATCTTATGCGTCTGCAGGCGAAAAGGCCGAGTAAAGCGAAAATCGAAAGGTCAAAACGAATGGATCCAATAAAGCCATACCTGCTCCTCCCGCCGGGCTAACTCGCCCTCCAGCACGTGAACCCTGTTGAGAGCCCTAGACCTAGCCGACTAGCTCTGGCGAAGGCTCTCTTTTAGCTCGTCCACCCGGGCCTGGGTATCTCCAACTTCCTGACGAGCAAAGTCGACCTCATCAGATAGTCGGGCAGCTCGTTCATCCGACCACTTTAGCCGATCCTGTGTATCGGCAAGCTCCTTGCTTAGGCGGTGAGGTGGTCCTGCTGCCGCCGGCATTTGCGCTCTTCCTCCTCGAACTTTTTTCTCCAGCCGGCCTTATCTTCAGCATGGCTAGCTTTCAGCTGGTCCCACCTCTTATCAAAGAATAGCTGCATGGACTTAACCTTGCCTTCATGCTCCGCCCTGGCCTGAGCAAGCTCCAGATTAGCCTTCTCGGATTGCTCACGGAAGCCTTGAAGCTCGCCAATTTGAACGGTAAGTTGGGAGGCTCTTTCCCTCTCAACCGCGAGGATCCTGTTGGTCTCCCCAAGCTCCCGCTGGAGCTCACCAACCTGTGCAGCGAGTCGGGGGCTCTCTCCCTCTCAACTGCAAGAATTCTGCGAGCCTCCCCGAGCTCCCTTTGAAGGGTCACCAGGCTCGAGAGAGTTTCAGTCGACTCCGCCCTCTCCTTGAAGAGATCGGCCTCATAGCGGGCCCGGGCCCAAGCTCCACTGCCAGATGCAAGCGCCATTTCAATGCCCTCATGATCAGGGCGCTCTGCAAAAAAAGGATGACACGCATAAAAGACAGTCGAACTAACTAACCAAAGATCCGACTTCGGTGCGGTAACTTACCCGAGACGCGTAGTCTGTGGCGATCCTTGTAAGAGCAAGGTCATCAATCTCGGGGAGAAGGAAAGCCTCGTTTGGCACCCCAGCACGACGGAAGGCCACCTCGACAAGGTCTTCCGGGTGACCCCCTCCGATTGAAGAACTCTCCTCCCCTTGGAACGCGGACCGTATCAGAGCAGAGAACCTGGCGCTTACCTGGGTCGCGAGTGGAAGTCTGCTCCCAGAGAGCCATCCAGAACTCCCGCGACCCATGAACTTCTCGACAGCCCAGCTTCCGCCGCCAGGGCCCTCGCTTGAGAAGCCTCGGACGTTTCGGCTCCAACAAGGAAAGCCCCGGCCGAAGCACCCCCTTTGCTCGCCGGCTCCCCTCCTTCTCCTCCCTCTTCTTCTTCCTCTTCTTCTCCTTCTGCTTCCGTCTCCTCAGAGATTTCCTGTCCGCGACAGGCCCTTCAGGAACTTCTGCTCCCTCCGGAGCCTCCTGTTCCTCGGCGGAGGCCCTTCACCAGAGAGCCCCCCGTGGACTTTGGTCGTCGGTTCGGCAGGTTCGGCCATCTCCTCATCGCCCGTTGGCTCTCCTACCGACGGCCCAGGCCGATCCTCAGCAGCCGCAACCTCTTCCCCTACCTCGATGGAAGCGGAGGTCGCCCCCACCTCCTCCTGTAACCTCGCCGAGCCACTGGCCTCCAATGAGGGAGACCGAGCCGCCTCGTCTGCGGGAGCCCCCAGGCCAACCGGCGTTTCCCCTTCGCCATCATCAGACAAAACGACGACGGGGGGGGGAGGAAACCTCAGCAGCCTCCTCTGAAACCCCCGTGACTTCCCGATCTTCATGCCTAGACAGATCCTCCTCCGCCGCCGAAAGATCAGGCGCCGCCAGAACTCCGGCAGCTTCGGCCCGCGGCGACGAAGAGCGCCGACCATCACCGTCTCTCCCGATCCCCCTGGAGCGGGAACCAGAGGGGCGAAGCCTCTTCTCGGACCGATGCTTGCTACTGGAGCCAGATCTCCTGCGGCGCTTTCCCAGCTCCTCCCTCATCTGGTCTGCGAATGCCGACTTTTCGGCTATAGGAGCAATACGATTCGCCCGTTAGTTCACACAGAAATCAAAGATGAAGCCACACTAAATTATCAGCTACGGATAATACTCACCGCGAGGATCGACGGGCTTAATCCGGCCGCAAAAAGAGTCCTCCGATAAGAGAACGCTGGCTGGGAGCGCCTGACTGCTGCGTAACACAACCAAATCCCTCTTCTCCGAATCGGTTAATTCCGGGTGCGCTTCCGGATCCTTCACGTACTGCCCCCACACCCGAGGAAAATCCAAACCAATGTTCCCCCTGACTATGAGGAACCGCGACTTCCACTCCTTTATCGACGATGGGTTGTCCGATATCATCTTGAAAGATCTCCGGGGACCGATGTAAGGCCATTCTGAGGCCCTCCCGGAGACCAGATTGAAACACACCCTGAATAGTGAGAGGTCGCAGTCACTCCGAGGCGCTTGCACAACGAGATAAACCCGATGAGGTTGCGCCAACTGTTGGGGGCCACCATGGTGAAACATATGTTGTAGAACTTCATCACCTCCCGCACCAACGGATGAAGGGGAAACCGAGGCCTGCCCTCAAACTTTCCTCGTAGCAGAACGTTCCATCCTCTAAACCGGATGTCACTCTATCCTCAGCCGTCGGGACCAACAAGACGACGTCCTGGGGGATCTTGTACAAGCGGCGCATCCGTTCCAGATCAGCCAGGGTCACCTCCGAAGCCTGGTCGCTTGGGCTCACCATGTCTTCGATCGCAAGAGACGATGAGCAGAATCGCAGCGAAAGCAAGAAGACGAAGTTCTTCAAAGGAGAACGAAAGGGGCTCTACAAATAAAGATAGCGCCGCCACGACTCCTTTTTGCCAATCGAAACCGCCTCAAGGTGAGGATGAGGCGTCCTAACCTAGGCGTCCGGAACTGTCGCTACGGGCACCGTAAAAGTCGGGATTTCCCACGTGGCACTTCCCCAGCCGTTACCTTCACCCCTAAGGAATGACGGATCCGCCTCGGAAAGGCAAGATGGCCCCACGGCATTAATTAAGGGCATCATTGCACAGGCAATCAAATACGCATCCCCAAATGCAGATCACGCCACCTAAGCCTATACTCCCTATGCCCGAACCTACGCTTCGAACTAGGGAGTGGGGGGCATGTGTTGGGGGGTAGAATCGTCATTGCATTGATAATCGTGCAAGGGGGCTAAGACCGACCCCATCCCTGCCCGCTACGATATGTCCCCGAGGAACAAGCTAAGCTAATGTGGTCCGTCGGGTTGTGCGACCCCCCGAGCTTCCTATAGCTCATTCTTCCCGGGCTCCCATAGCTCGGCTCTCCCGAGCTTCCTATAGCCTTTTCCCGAGCCTCCCATGGTTCGGCTTCCCCGAGCTTCCATAGCTCGGCTTTCTTGGGCTTCCATAGCTCGGCTCTCCCGAGCTTCCTATAGCTCATTCTTCCCGGGCTCCCATAGCTCGGCTCTCCCGAGCTTCCTATAGCTCATTTTCCCCGAGCCTCCCATGGTTCGGCTTTTCCGAGCTTCCATAGCTCGGCTTTCCCGAGCTTCCATAGCTCTTTCGGGCTTCCATAGCTCGGCTTTCCCGAGCTTCCTATAGCTCATTCTTCCGGGCTCCCATAGCTCGGCTCTCCTGAGCTTCCTATAGCTCGTTTCCCTGAGCCTCCCATGGTTCGGCTTCCCCGAGCTTCCATAGCTCGGCTTTCTCCGGGCTTCCATAGCTCGGCTCTCCCGAGCTTCCTATAGCTCATTCTTCCCGGGCTCCCATAGCTCGGCTCTCCGAGCTTCCTATAGCTCGACCTCACTGAGCGATCCATGATTCGATACTCACCCCCGCGGAACCTGGCGCAGGAGAGCCTAGACCTATCGTAACAGCATCCCAGGCAAAGAATTATGTTGAAGAGTGGTCTAGAACCTAATACAGCTACCTGGAACCTACGCATCTACCAGGTCTCGGGCCATCAAGGAGCTCTCCTAGCCGTCGATCCCTTAACGAACAAGATACGGATCCCACCGGCCCCACAACGCCTGATTCGATTCATCTCCGTATCCTAACAACTTTCGAACCTTTCAGAAGGCGCTCAAGATCCAGATGATTGCCTATAAATACGACACCCCAGATTCTCTCAGGTATGCGCTCACTACCCCTGGCTCACTCTCACTCTCTCACTCTCCCCCGCTGCTCGTCGGCGCTCCCCTAGAGCTCCCGATTGGCCGCCCCTGGAGAGACTCTCCGGAGAGATCCATCTCCTCATTTTCTGTTGATCACGATCCCCCCACTGACTTGAGCGTCGGAGGGTCTTCCGCGGAGGGCCACCCCCAACGCCTCTCGCGCGAGGACTTCTGTGCAGGTCCGCCCAGAAGGAAGTCCAGACCAGGAGATCGACCGTGCCCGAGTCGAAGGACGGATCCCGACGGCAACATATATATATATATATATATATATATATATATATATATATATTTATATATGTAAAAGTTTAGCTGTTAGTTATTCGAAGAAATTATATCATTATCAAATTTATAATTAATTTATTAGCAGCTTGAAGAGTTGAATACACTACAAGAAAATAGTATAATAGTGACAAAAACTTCCATCACTATTCCATCACAAATGGGTTTAGTGACAGATTAGTGACGAAAATCTTATCGTCACCATTTTTGCGTCACTAATTTAGTGACGGAAAAAGGTCCGTCACAAAATAATAGCGACAGATTTGTGACGGAAAGAGGTCCATCACAAAATATAGTGACAGATTTGTGACGGAATATTCCGTCAAAATTTGTGACGGAACATATTTTTCTCACTAAATTGTGACGGATTAGTGACAGACTATCCATCACGCATTATTCCGTCACTATTCCATCACAAATATTTCATCACTATTCCATCACAATTTAGTGATGAATTAGTGACGAAAATTTAGTCACTAAAACTTTCGTCACTAGTCCATCACTAATAGTGACGAATTAGTGACAAAAGAATTCATCAATCATTTGTTATTATTTCATCACTAATCAATCACTAATATTTTCATCACTAATCCATCACTATTATTTCTATCATAAATCCATCACTAATCCATCATTAACCTAATAAAATTTAACAAATTTTTATTCTTATAAATTTAAAATTATTTTAAATTACAATATATTTAATGCATTCTAATGAAATTTATAGATGAAAATTTAAATTTAAGAATAAAAAATGCATTTCATAAAATAAGATAAATATATCTATATACATCAACAATACTAATGTTTTATACATTAGACATCAAATTATTAAGATGTCTTTGGCTGCCTTGGGGACTCTACTCTTGAGAAATGTACATCTGAAGCAGTCCTTTGAACACCGTTTACTGGCTCCCTCTGATGTAGCCTGAAGTGAACAATGCTAGTGTGTAACGTCCACCTGCACTACTGAAGCAATCCTCACTTCCCTGTTAAGTATCACTAGACATGTAGGAGCTGAAAGAGTTTCATCACCAGATGTTGGGCTCTCATGTCCAAGCTTAGATGAAGACAATCTTCTGCGCTTTATGCTTTCCTCCCCACCTCTACTCTCAGGACCTGCATCATTTGAATAAACCAGGTGCAAATCAACATTGCTGATTCTGTTAAGAACATCTACCCAATTATTTTTCACATGAAGGTAGTAGCTTCAAGAGAGGTATATGAAAAGGTCAATAATTTTTATAGGAAGACTCAACCTACCCTAGTCCCACTGCATACAAATTAAGCATAAGAAATTTCACCAGCCCAGCATCTCGATCCAATGTGTAGTAAACTTAATAAACAAAGTTAAAAGTCAACATTATCAGCTCAGCCTGTTCACATAAATACATGCAATTCATATTGGACAATTAGCCATGTAAGTACCTTGACCACCCAATTTTTATCAACAAGAAGATTTGGTGACTTAAGATCCCGATGCACAATTGTTGGATGGCTTGTGTGCAAGTAATCATCCCTTTGGCCTTTAAGAATAAGCCAGATTCAAGTGAAAATCCAAAGTAGGCTACAACAAACCACAAACAATATAGAAGTCAAAGATGTACCACAAACAATATAGAAGTCAAATAATTGTTTGGAAATGCCCTATTTTATTTCCATCACAAGATAACTGCAAATGGATTAACTAATATTGGCAAAGTTGACTACTGTGACTCGGTAACAGCTGGAACAAGATCAAAAAGTCCCAGCATTGCTGTTAACACATGATAAAGTAACTCAACATCCAACACCTTCTAACTTACTTGGGAGGGATGGACCGGGGGCAGACCTAATCTTCAGCTTTCTTTTTGTGTTTATGTGCACGAGCACAAAGTAGTTGCCTCAGGACAAACCCATGCCATTGTATTGTCAGCCCAAGCCATTTGTCATTCCTCCAAGCCTTCAATCATTATAGTTATTATGAGGCCTTAGCCAATATACAAGGATTATTGTCTAATTAATGTCTAACAGTTAAAACAGTAAAACCTAATTATGGAGCAAAATTTACATATCATAATTGGACAACTTCTGTTTTGTAAACCTCTCTCTCTCTCTCTCTCTCTCTCTCTCTCACACACACATATATATATATATATGTCCAATTTTTGAAGAGGAAAATGCATGTTCACAAGGATATTCTCTTTTCTTTTCAGGAACCAAAGAACACTCTTTCATTATCATAAACAAGTAGGTAGAACTCCACAAACTAACTACAAGGTACTGCCAGCGTTGGGGAACCAGAAAAAAAAATACCATTATGTTCTAGTACAGGAGTGTTTCTTATAACAAATGAAAACTAGGATACAAGTACCTTGGTAGGAAAGAAAAAAGAAAACATAGACATTAGCATAGACATTAGTATCTTGGTAGGAAAAACCAAAAAAAAATAAAAAGAAACCATAGACATTAGCATCACCTCCCAAAGCATTTCAATATGAAGATGTAAGAGTCGAAGACAGAAATTTCAGCCCAGCAGATCCACCCGGAAAATACGAAACAGAATAGTATATAAGCACAAGAACCTAAGAAATAATGAGCAAGATCATTGTTAGATTTAATGTAATAAATATTAAGGTAAAAAAAGAAGGCAAGCACATATGTAGTCAGATAACAAGGGCAGTTTATATCAATTTGCATGCAGTATAAAATGAAAAGAATAAAGACAATATGGGCTTATATCAACAACTCATGGCTGGTAAAGGCATTTACAAGGTGATCAATAATGTACCAGCTTATGCTACACTAAATTAATCAGAATAGTGATTTTTATTAAAAGAAGATGTTAAATGAGTATAGTCATTATTCTACCATGGAAATCAGGATACTTGTAGACTGAAAAGGAAAATAGAACATAACTAAAGTCCAGGCCATGAAATTTTATACCTGAACTGCAGAAAAAAGAACAGAGAGAAGGTAACTGTGCAGCACCATGGAAACATAAATGGTACCAACCATGCTGCCAATAAATCCCAGTGTAAATGGAAGTCTCTGCAATGTGAATAGACAAACTTATGTGAACAACAAAAGATAAAAATATATCATAAACAAATGTTTGTTACAGTGTGTTGTGGTGTATAAAGCAAGTTCAATAACCAAGCTTTAGACAGGAAGTTTTAGGAAATGAACTACCATTATAACAACACTATGAAACAGAATATGTACAAAAAAAAAAGCACTAATGTTATTTAATTCTATAATACAGCAACAGAGAGAGGATAATTTTCTGTTGAATGCACTTAGACTTGACCATAATATAAGTGGTGCATGGACTACATTTATTGGTTTGATAGGTATAATCCAGCAAACTGACAACTTAAAATAACATCAAGGTTCTTGACACCTGAATAGCTATTTGCTAAAGAAGTCTTGCTTAGTGTAGCTGGAAAAGATCCATCAAACCAAACTCATACTAATCGATCCAGGTTTCCTCATTTCTGTTTTATTGAAGTCATACATAATTTTCAGAGCATTAACAGATCAACAAGGTAATTAATTTTGCTGAACAACACTAAATTATGCCACCTTATATCACCTCAAGGTGGTATCAAAGCCAGAAACCATTTGAAAGGCTAAGAGAACCTTTCTACACCTAGTTTGAGGTAATTTCAAAGACTATTAAGTTTTAGGGAAGCACTAATGCAGCTCAACAATGTTTCTTAATTATTATGTGTTAAGATTTTAATTATGTTGCAAAATCTTATTTCCAAAAGGAAAATGGTTCACCTTTCCACTTCCCTATCTGCTCAGGATGCAGTGGCAGCCAAACTGCACCACAGGCCCACCTGACACCAGCTGACACCATGTATGGTACCTAACCTGCTCTGCCAAATTGAACCAGGTAAATGAGCAGACAAGCGCCACAGTACACGTTCAAAAATCTCTCTTCATATAGTGGTTTTTATGCTAATCTGGATGAAACAGATCCCAGAGATAGCCACTATCTAGTAAGTTGAAATGGAGCCCTATTAGGATTTAAATCCATGCTTTAGAACCATAGATGTCTTTAAATCTGGGTACTTGGTGGACAGAAGCCAGGAAAGACATAGCACCACTCAGAACTTGAATCGAGTGGGAAAATCCAGAAAATAAGTAAACCAGCGTTCACAAACTGGGGCCTTAAGACCATCAGAATTGGTAGACAACCAAACAGGTAGTGGGAGGGAAAGAGTAGAGTCAATCACTATGGAGAGGGAAGAACAATTAAGGGAGAGTTCTGCTTTCATGGCTCAGGCTAGATTACCAGAAAATGTACCTCACCAACATGGTCTAATTCAAAAGCTCAAGAAGTGGGGAAAGACCAAGGATGATGCTAGTGTTATAGCCTCACCAACATGGTCTATAGGAGGAAACTCGCCAAGGAGGACTAGTGCCAGCCTAAAATCAAAGGGCCCATTGGAAGCCTTAATGCTAAGAAATGCTGGAGATGGTGTTGCCATCACCACATTTGGGAAGAATGACCAAGACCCCAATGACTTCTTAGAGGAAGGCAATCTTCCACACATAAGAACCCAGCTTCCTGCTGGAGACCAACTAAACAGTGTGGCTACTTCTTTCCAGCTGATGTCTAAATCAGTTGAAGGTGTGGCGGATGACAAGTATCCTGCATTCAAGGAGCGGCACAAACTAGCACTGGAGAGAGAGAAGGCAATCAAGGAGAAAGCAGAGCAAGCCAGAGCAGAAAGATTTGGTGGTGGCTCAGCTTTCAATTCAAACTTCGAATCAAGAGCTAAGGCAGAGAGGGAAAAACCCATCACTCTACTGTTCAAAATTTATACACGGAACTTTATTTAAAAAAAAAAAAAAAAAGAAAAGGTTACGCATCGAACACATGATTGCAGGACTTCAAAGCTATTCCCAAATCGAATTCGTGGTCATGATTGCTCCTATGATTAAAACAGAGGGGAACGAACAAGAACACAGATTGGATAAGACGAGAATGGAAACAGCTGACCTGAAGAGTCTTGGTGGCGAATTCGACGCCGATGGTTGATTTGGACTCTAAGCAAAACTCGTTTCTGGTGAATCTCGATAGGATGTTCGATTTGCCGACGCCGGAATCATCGATCAGGACGATCTTGAAGAGGTAATCGTACTCGTGATTCCCTCTGTGCGCCATCTCCGTGGCTCCTCCACCCTCCGATCTAAACCAAACAAACCAAGATCCGAAACCAAAATCGATAAAGGAGACAGGATCGAACAGGATGAAGATCGGCTTGGAGAAAACCTACCCGACGCGAGATCCGATCGAAGGAACGCGGAAAAATCCGAGAATTCGATAGGTTTCAAGGGCGAGGAGAGATGACCGAGGAGCAAAGTCTCAGAGGTCAATGGCGAGAAAGAAAAGGCCAATGGACATTTTTATGCGCCCCAAAACATCGCCCCCTCGTTATTGTTAGTATTATTGTCCGATAAAAAAATCGAAAAAAAAAAAGGAATTTGCTACAAATTTGAATATTTTTTTGCTGGCTCCGCTTCGAGTTGCCGGGATGCGCCCACGTTCGCTCCCATCAACAGAGCAGCAGGCAGGCTAATGTAGTGACGAAATTAGGAATTATTATTCCTAATTTAGTGACGGTCACTAATGTAGTGACGAAATTAGGAATTATTATTCCGTCACTATTTAGTGACGGAATAATATTTTGTCACTGAATTAGAAATATCGAAATATAATTTTATCATAATTTTTTTAAAAAAATTAAAATATAAATTTAGTGACGGACTATCCCATCCGTCACTAAATATTTAGTGACGAACTTTCTAATCCGTCACTAATTTAATGACGGATTAGTAACGGAAGGGCAATCCATCACTAAATTAGTGATGGATGACCTTGTTCGTCACTAAATTAGTGACGGACTATCCCATCCGTCACTAAATTAGTGATGAATTACTCTTTTGTCACTAATTCGTCACTAATTAGTGACGGAAGAGCAATCCATCACTAATTTAGTGACGGATTGCTCTTCCGTCACTAATTTTGTGACGGATTAGTGACGGAAGTGCAATCCATCAATAAATTAGTGACGGATTGTCCCATCCGTCACTAATTGTGATGGATTAGTGATGGAAGATAATCCGTCACTAATTTAGTGACGGATTGCTCCATCCATCACTAATTTGTGACGGATTAGTGATGAAAAAAAAATCCGTCACTAATTTAGTGGCGGATTGCTCTTTCATCACTAATTTGTGACGGATTAGTGATGAAAAAAAAATTCGTCACTAATTTAGTAATGGATTGATCTTTCGTCACTAATTTAGTGACGGATTGCTCTTCCGTCACTAATTTGTGATGGATTGTGACGGATTGTCTTATCCGTCACTAATTTAGTGACGGTTTAGTGACAATAGACTAATCCATCACTAATTTAATTCATCACTATTATTACTAAACCGTCACAATTTAGTGACAAAAATTTCATCACTAATTTGTCACTATTTTGATATTTTCTTGCAGTGATAGTCGTGGAATCCTTATCCTTTTGCGTGTGCGGGCGACAAAATTAGTCAAAATCCTATATATATCGAGAGCGCAACCAAATGATCAGCCCATATATCCACCAAAAGCAAACTCCGACGGAAATCCCAGATGACTAGACCCAAACAGTACAGGGTGGGTGATGAAACTGGACCCAAACTTGTTTCCGTGGTTATCAACAACAGCAAAAGTACGTTTGCCCGTTGCTTACTTGCGTCCGTAATTTATATTTTGTTGCTCTCGATTTATTAACAGAGCTTGCGGTCCGGAGAGCTACATCTTTCCCATAGAAAAAGCAAGCTGGTCGTCCGATTTTGTTGGACCGGAAGAAGTCTCTCTAACTTTTAATTAAGTCCTTTTGAACTTATTTGTCTGCTCACCGAACGTACGCACATTTAAAATGATTAAAAATTAAAAACATATAGTCTTAGTCGGATGTCAACTGGAGACTTAACCGGGCGAAGGTTTTAAGTCCAGTTCATAGGTCGGCCGTCAAATTTTTCTTCAGAAATTTACACGGGCTTTTCCATTAACATCGACAACTTGACCGTCAGCAGTAGTAAAACCAGCAACATCACCAATCATGCAGCTTAAGCAGCGATCACGGCACTGACAATCAAGGCGGTTGAGCGAATGGATGCTGGGTTTTGCGAAGGATCCAATTCAAACATCGGAAAAACAATGCACATGGACTTCGATCGAGGGGCAGCAAAGGAATCATGGACGATGAGAAACACAATCCAGTGGTATCGGACGGGAGTAATGATGCAAAGCTGCCACGCGAAAGTGGAGGCAAAGAAGGTAACGGTGATGTCCTCAAAGCAGGAGGCGATAGAGGGAGTTTGGGACGGAACGTGATGGATGCCAGGGAAGAGGAGAAAAGGCCAAGCAAAGAGAAGGCCAACATGTCCGCTGTGGTGAGTTGGCTATGATGGGGTTGGTCAAAGCTTGCCTGATTTCAGTGGCGAAATAGGATGAAAGGAGAGTCGTCACCACGCCTAAAGCAAACATGGGCATGCCGCGAATCAAAGTGCACAAAGCTGAGAGTTTGCCGTCCTCGCTTCCATCTTCATCTCTACGTGGGCTTGTACAGGAGACTTGGGACTCCGGCCTCTGGCAGCTTCCCATCTGAGACATGAGCTGAAATTTTGGCAGTGGAGAAAGGATGGAAGGGCGCATAAATGTTGAGAGAAGCGAGGGCTTATAAAGGAAGGAAGGAGAGACCGCATGCATGCCAGCCAAAACACCTTTAGAAAAATTAGGCTTCATCGACGTCGCGCACTTCATAAAATTAATTTATGAGAGACCCGCCCCCCTACGCAGACTTCAGAACCGCTAGCGACTTCTTATTGTCTTTTATGGTAGGGGACGAGGATTCTTTTCCTTTTAACGCAGGAGACAAGGGAGTGGCTGCGTATGACGCTCCGGCAAAACGCAATTAATTTGGCCCGATATTAATTAGAAGGTCCAATAAGACAAACACGAACATGCAACTTGTCTCATCTCACGTAAAAGTTAACGTGGGGAATAAAGTTGCACACAAGGCATCAACATAGAGACAAATTCACAAGCCACAGGTACTGCCACAACGAGGGGGCAGGTGTGATCATAGCGAGAGGCGGGCAGGGCCGGCTCTCATCAGTGGCTATCGCAACCACCCTGCCGTGTTTGCTCCTGTTCAAGACTCAGACAGGCGCTTGCAATACTTCTGCGAAGTTTCTTATGCTGTTGGGGTGGTTGTCCAATGCATGTCCATAAATAGGGCTTGGAGGAAGAGAAAAAAAAAAAATGGTAAAAGCCATTATGTGCCTTCTAAAGTGAGAATGACTTTCTTTATATATATTCTAGTGCATTTGTCTTCGCATTTCTTTGTGTTAGAATCTCTTGATGCGTGGGTTTTGAATAGATTGAATCAATGAGATATTTGATACCGCACAATGCTCAAAAGTTTTGATCTATTGTATATATATTATTGTCCCACAAAAAAGTTTATATGTCCAATTACTATCATATAAAATTTGAAATGATATATCGTACATTAATGTCCCACTTATTATACTTTATGAAATGATCAAAAAGACCATTTGATTGGATCATGCGGTTTTAAAATATACTTAAAATGTAAGATATAATATATAATATAATATAATATAATATAAAAAATAGTATGTATGAGAAATGATAGATTTCTACTTTTTTTTAAATACTACTAAATTATATCAATCTATATTCTGTTAGTTTTTTCTCCATTAAGCGTATCGGTTAGATACGATTAAGGTGTATCGGTTAGATACGATTAAGGTGGTCCTATATTCTGATTTTGAGGGATTGCGTGAATTCAAATTTGAATTCACGATTGAGATAAGAATCCCTCAACCATATCCGTTTAAAGCGGCGCCCTCTGTGATGGACAGATAAGGCATACAGGTTTATAAAACGGGTAGGTCCCTGCGCCTGGTTTTTCATCGAGAGAGAAAGTTTACACCATCGCTAAGAAAGACCGCAAGGCGTGGAAGATCCTTACCCTCATCCAGAAGAAAATCAACAGCAATGGCTGGAGGTATTTATCGATCTTTGTTTAATTAATTAGAATAAATATATTGGTCCCATATTTATCCGCATATATGATAGGGATCAATATATTTAATTTCAGTCTATCATTTGGTATCAGAGCGTATAAAATAATACCTCTGCCTTGATTATTAGGATAGGATTGTTTCTATTGATATATGGATCTGATAAAATCCTATGAAACAATCTTTATATGATTTATTTGATAAAGAGGGATAAGATATTCTTGATCTCTATTTCTCTCGCTAAGGGATAGTCCAAAGGGGAGGCTACTGGTAGTACCCTGGATTATTTTACCCAACGGGCATACGGTAGGGATATTAGGGACGTACCAATAAGGGAGGCTACTGGTAGTACCTTGGTGCGTTTGACCCAACTACCTACGTACCGGGAGAGTTAATAGGTCATCAAGAATACATTAGATCTGATAAACTCTTAATATTCAGTTTATCTAATTCAGTTTTATTTAAGAGATTGATCAGATTTATGTCATTCTTATCTATTCATTTTATTTAAGAAAATGATTCTTATCTATTCGCTCACCCTTTTGGATATAGTTTAAGTAAAAGATAAATCCAAATATCTCATGATTAAATCACCATAAGATAAGGAAGCATCGGTTTTCTTACTTTGGATATGTGCACGGAACGAGGACAGATGAAAATCGCCTCCTAGAAAAACGTGCAAGATATTAAAAAAAAAAATGGTTAGCCCAGCGCTGGCCAGCCGCAGTCTGGCCATTTAGAAAAAAAAAAAAAAAGGCAAGCGCTGGCCAGCCGCTGGCTGGCCATTTAGAATATATATAAAAAAAAAAAGGGCAGCGCTTGGGCCAGCCGCTGGCTGGCCCAGCGGCTTGGGCCAGCACCCAGGCGCTGATAGCGCCTGGGCCAAGCCCAGGCCAGCAGCTGGCTGGCCCAACGCTTGGGCTAGGCGCTGGCTGGCCCAGCGCCTGGGCCAACCGCTGGCCAGGCCTGGGTCCAGCGCCTGGCCAGACTGGCCCACTGTATGGCTCAGTGACCAGACTGGCCCACTGTATGGCCCAGTGATCAGGGCTGGCCCACCGTCTGGCTAGCTTAGCCATCTGGACCAGCAATCAGGTTGGACTGTGTGCCCAGCTTGAATTGCAGCAGGCTGGATTGCAGCAGTCCAAGCATATCTGATCCAAAATTTTTTTTGAGGTGATTGAGAGATTTTGGTTAAATTAAACTATTAGAATTGGGTGAGGATGACGGGCTGTTGGCTCGTTCATTAAGTGGTTGGACCATTAGTCTGGCCTATTTATGTTCAATTATATTTAGAATTTGTGTGTATAAATTTTGTGAATTATGCATGCATCTTAAGTGACATAATTGAACATAAAAATTAAATAATGTCTAAGTGATAAATACAATTGAATAATTGAGGAGTAGCCACAGCATCCTTAATTATAAAATTGTATAATAAAGTTAGTAAATCACATAAATAATAGACATTAATTGTAATTAATTATATAAATATAATAAAATTTATTCCACAGGAATTTTTGTTATATTTATATAATTAATTAGGATAAAATATCAAATTATATTTTTCTAATCTACCCACAGGAATTAGAAAGAAGGAACATAATTTGATAGATTTATCATACAGACTTAAGTGAATCTAATTGAATTAAAGCTTTAGCCCACAGGCAAGTTTTATGTCAGTAGATTCACTGTTTTATATAATTAATTAAGATAAAATATCAAATTATATTTTTCTAATCTACCCACAGGAATTAGAAAGAAGGAACATAATTTGATAGTTTTATCATACAGACTTAAGTGAATCTAATTGAATTAGAGCTTTAGCCCACAGGCAAGTTTTATGTCAGTAGATTCACTGGTTTCTAAATGCATAATTTACATTGGTAAAGCATTTTATTAGCCTCAATTTTTTGATAATAAGCATGTTTAAATTTTGCAGTTATGCAACCTGTAAATTTCTCTGAAATAAAATGTGACATACCTGAATTAAGGGGTGATAACTATAAGGTTTGGAAGGAGAGAATTCTCCTTCATCTGGGCTGGATGGACATTGATTATGCTATAAGGAAGGATGAACCACCTTCAGTAACTCAGACCAGCACTCCTAATGAGATTGCGATTTATGAACGTTGGGAGCGATCCAATCGCTTGAGTACAATGTTCATAAAGACAAAATCTCTGTTGGTATACGTGGTTCAGTTGATAAGTATGAGAATGTCAGGGAGCTACTAAAGGCCATTGATGAGCAATTTAGTACTTCAGATAAAGCTCTTGCCAGTACCCTAATATTGAAGTTGTCATCCTTGAGGCTCACTGGAGTGAGAGGTGTGCGTGAGCACATTATGCAAATGAGGGACATTGCAGCTCAACTGAAGACTCTTGAGGTTGAAATGTCCGAGTCCTTTCTGGTGCACTATATTTTAAATACACTTCCACAGCAGTATGGACCATTTAAGATATCTTATAACACACATAAGGAAAAATGGTCAATCAATGAACTTTTGGCCATGTGTGTTCAAGAAGAGGGTAGACTGTTGATGGAATTGGGTGAAAGTGCAATGCTGACTACAAGTGGAAAGGATCGGGCACGGGCCAAGAAGAAGGGTAAAAGTAAAATACCACCCAAATCTGATATTAAGAAGGAATCCAAGTGTTTCTTCTGTAAGAAGAAGGGACACATGAAGAAGGATTGCATCAAGTTCAAGACTTGGCTTGAAAAGAAAGGTAAAACAATCTCACTTGTCTGTTATGAATCTAATATGGCTAATGTTATTTATAACACATGGTGGATTGATTCTGGTTCTACAATCCACATTTGCAATACTTTGCAGGGTATGCAAAACTTAAGGAAGCCAGTGGGAAGTGAGCAGTATATCTCTTCAGGAAATAAGATGCGCTCACATGTGGAAGCTATAGGGACATGCACCTTAGTTCTTAGTAGTGGTTTTGTTTTAAATTTGGAAAGGACCTTTTATGTACCTAGTTTTTCTAGGAATTTAATTTCAGTTTCAAGACTTGTACCTTTTGGTTATTCTTTCAACTTTTCAGATACTTCTTCCAGTTTATATTATAAATCTGAACTTGTTGGGAATGGTACTTTGTCTGATGGTCTTTTCTATATTAATTTGCAAAATAATACCACTCATGATGTAATGCATGTTAGGGCTGGCATAAAAAGATGTGTTGTAAATGATAACTCTTCTATGTTGTGGCATCGGAGATTGGGACATATCTCCATAGATAGAATCAAGAGGTTAGTGAATGAAGGGGTACTCAATACTTTGGACTTCACTGACTTTGATACTTGTGTGGACTGCATTAAAGGCAAGCAGACCAATAAGTCAAAGAAAGGTGCCAAGAGGAGTTCAGACCTATTAGAGATCATACACACGGACATTTGTTGTCCGGATATGGATTTTCATGGTCCGAAATACTTTATCTGCTTTATTGATGATTACTCACGATTTATGTATCTCTACTTGCTTCATAATAAGAACGAAGCATTAGATGCCTTTAAGGTATTCAAGGCAGAAGTAGAGACACAATGTGGAAAGCAAATCAAAATTGTGAGATCTGATAGAGGAGGTGAGTATTATGGGAGATACACAGAAGATGGACAAATGCCTGGTCCATTTGCGAAGTTCCTTCAAGAACATGGGATTGTTGCCCAATACAGTTTACCTGGCTCACCTGATCAGAATGGTGTAGCAGAAAGAAGGAACCGAACATTGATGGACATGGTGAGGAGCATGATTAGCAGCTCCAAACTACCTAAGTCCTTGTGGACAGAAGCTCTCAAGACAGCTGTGTACATATTAAATCGAGTTCCAACCAAGGCTGTTTCTAAAACGCCATTTGAGTTATTTAAAGGTTGGAAGCCAAGTTTGCGACATGTACGCGTATGGGGATGCCCATGTGAAGTGAGAGTATACAATCCACAAGAGAAAAAGCTGGACCCTAGGACCATTAGTGGGTATTTTGTTGGATATGCCGAGAGGTCCAAGGGATATAGATTTTACTGTCCATCTCATACAACTAGGATTGTGGAATCAAGAAATGCCAAATTTCTTGAGAATGACTTGATCAGTGGGAGTGATCAATTGCAGAGCATGATTCCTGAAAGGGAACATTCTGATGCTCAACCTTCCACTTCAAGTGACAGACTGATTATCGTTCATAGTGCCCCTCAAGACCAAACGGGCATTATACAACCAGTCGTTGAAATTCCACAATTTGCTGATAATGAACTAGTAGATCCAGTCTCTCATGAGTTACCAGAGATAGTTGAACAATCAACTCCTCCAGAGGAGGTTGTTACAACATTAAGAAGATCTACAAGAGAAAGGAAATCAGCAATTTCTAGTGACTATATTGTGTATCTTCAAGAGTCGGACTATAACATTGGAGCTGAAAATGATCCTGAAACGTTTTCACAAGCCATGAATTGTAAGGAATCTAATTTATGGTATGATGCTATGAAAGATGAGATGAATTCTATGGCAGTTAATGGAGTCTGGGATCTTGTTGAGTTGCCTGATGGAGCAAAAGCCATTGGCTGCAAATGGGTCTTTAAGACCAAGAAAGACTCGTTAGGCAACATTGAGCGATATAAGGCAAGACTCGTTGCTAAGGGATTCACTCAAAGGGAGGGAATTGATTACAAGGAGACATTTTCTCCTGTATCTAAGAAAGATTCCTTCCGCATTATCATGGCACTTGTTGCGCATTTTGATTTAGAGTTGCAACAAATGGATGTGAAAACTGCATTTCTCAATGGAGATCTAGAGGAAGAGGTTTATATGAAACAACCTGAAGGTTTTTCCTCTAGTAATAATGAGCAATTAGTATGCAAGCTCAAGAGATCTATATATGGATTGAAACAAGCCTCTCGGCAATGGTACTTAAAATTTCATGATGTGATTTCTTCATTTGGATTTGTAGAGAACATCATGGATCAATGTATATACCAGAAGGTCAGTGGGAGCAAAATTTGTTTTCTAATCCTATATGTAGATGATATTTTACTTGCAACCAATAATAAAGGTATGTTACATGAGGTGAAACAATTTCTCTCTGAGAATTTTGACATGAAAGATATGGGTGATGCCTCTTATGTCATTGGCATTAAAATTCAAAGAGACAGACTTCGAGGTGTTTTAGGTCTATCTCAAGAAACCTATATCAATAAAATTTTAGAGAGATTTCGGATGAAAAATTGTTCACCGAGTATAGCTCCCATAGTCAAGGGTGACAGATTCAATTTGAGTCAGTGCCCAAGGAATGACTTTGAGAGGGAGGAAATGAAAAACACTCCATATGCCTCAGCTGTTGGTAGCTTGATGTATGCTCAGGTCTGTACAAGGCCTGACATAGCATTTGCAGTTGGGATGTTGGGGAGATATCAGAGTAATCCAGGTTTAGACCACTGGAGAGCTGCTAAGAAGGTGATGAGGTATCTTCAGGGTACCAAGGACTACATGCTTATGTTCAGACGGACTGAAAATTTGGAAGTAATTGGCTACTCTGATGCTGACTTTGCTGGCTGTGTTGATTCTCGGAAGTCAACATCTGGATACATATTTATGTTTGCTGGTGGAGCTGTATCTTGGAGGAGCGCCAAGCAGACTTTGACTGCTACTTCCACCATGGAAGCCGAGTTTGTATCATGTTTTGAGGCTACTTCGCATGGTGTATGGTTGAAGAGTTTCATTTCTGGGCTTAGAATTGTGGATTCTATATCTAAGCCATTGAAGATTTTTGTGACAATTCAGCTGCAGTGTTTATGGCTAAAAACAATAAGAGTGGTAGTCGAAGCAAGCACATCGACATCAAATATTTAGCCATACGAGAACGTGTTAAAGAAAAGACAGTGGTTATAGAGCACGTGAGCACTGAGTTGATGATAGCTGATCCCTTGACTAAAGGCATGCCACTACAGAAGTTTAGGGATCATGTAGACCGTATGGGTCTTGGTTATTTTATTTAATTCATTGTAATGATGAATTTTATAATTAATGAAACTCTTTTATGATTGTGATGTTTTTCACATTCAGTTATTTAGTGTACACATTTATTTGTGATGAGCATCATTAAGTTGGACCTAGAATAAACATGGGGTTTATTCATTAAGTTATATGGGTTTATGTTTGGGAAATATAATACATAGTGATACATGGTAAATAATACTCGATTTTAAGAGGACCTATTGCCATGATTCATGTATTCTGTTTCTTACTATAGTAATAGAATATACGGACCAAGTGGGAGAATGTTAGTTTTTTCTCCATTAAGCGTATCGGTTAGATACGATTAAGGTGTATCGGTTAGATACGATTAAGGTGGTCCTATATTCTGATTTTGAGGGATTGCGTGAATTCAAATTTTGAATTCACGATTGAGATAAGAATCCCTCAACCATATCCGTTTAAAGCGGCGCCCTCTGTGATGGACAGATAAGGCATACAGGTTTATAAAACGGGTAGGTCCCTGCGCCTGGTTTTTCATCGAGAGAAAGTTTACACCATCGCTAAGAGAGACCGCAAGGCGTGGAAGATCCTTACCCTCATCCAGAAGAAAATCAACAGCAATGGCTGGAGGTATTTATCGATCTTTGTTTAATTAATTAGGATAAATATATTGGTCCCATATTTATCCGCATATATGATAGGGATCAATATATTTAATTTTAGTCTATCATATTCTACGCTATTTAATTTGAAATTAACTAAAACATGATCACGAATCATGATCTACTTTTTAAAAATGAAAAATTATATAAAGATATATACCTTGTGGATATCTTTGATTTTCTTAAATATCAGATAATAAAATTACAAGCATGTGGGCTGATTTGGCATAAAGAGTATAAGACTAATTGTGTTAGTAAATAGGCTGGGGTATTACAAATTAAGAAGCAACCAAAGATGCCAATTAAAACCACGGAAAAGCGACGTGCATGCATGGACTTAGGACTGTACGTACGTGATGGATGGCAGAGAAGAGGAGAAGCGGATCGTAAAGAGAAGGCAAACATGTCCGCGGTGATGAAGTTGGCGCGATAGTGGGATCGGCCAAAGCTTGCCCAATTTCTGTGGCGAAATAGGACGAGGGGACGGTCGTCACCAAACCTAAAGCGGGCATGCATGCTTTGAATCAAAGTTGGCTGCATGCTGTCCTCGCTTTCATCTCTATTTCTGCGTGGGCTCGTGAAGGAGAACCGGGAATCCGGGCCCCGGCAGCTCCCCACCTCATACATGAGTGAGTAAAAGTTGTGGCAGCGGAGCGGAATCGGGCAACAAATTAAGGATTGATGGGCTCAGGAATGAAGGAAGAAGCAGGGGCTTACAATGACAGGCGCGGCAAGGGCACAGAAATGAAGAGAAAACCATTGGCATAAGTAGAACTGGGGAAGGAGATCTCACAAAAATGGGACCACAGATTTTTCTCCTTTTTTTTTCTGAAAGAACACTGGGCCCAGGCTGCATCGAAATAAGGTTTAATTTGAGCCTTATGCGTCATATAATTAGACATAACTCCAGTTGACATATCAAATTGATTTTTATGGGTTGGCGGAGACCCAGCTCTCGTGGCCCTCTGTTAAGCTACCTGGGCACTCTGGTAACAAAATAGTTCGGCCGTAAGACCAATGTAGCAGTTAAAAGCGATCCAGTTTGGAGGTCCCTCTCTCTCTCTCTCTCTCTCTCTCTCTCTCTCTGATGGCCTATTATTGCCCTTTGAAACAACGGACTTGGAGATATTGATTTTATTAATACTTCTAGGTAATGTTTTCATTATGTTATTTTTGAGAGATATCAACCTGTCTAGATTTTGGTATTGTCACACCTTAGACCTTAAAGTAAATTTAGGAGATGGTAACCCGTTGCATACTAAGCATGCAAGGCATCCTATAATATAAATAGTCATCAAATAGAAGAATAATTAACTAATATGCTATTAAAGAAAAGTAATATTCTTATTACAAATTCAAATAAAAGCAACTTTTTGAGCCTCATATAAAACTGAAAAACATAAATCTAATTAAGTTAGACCAACAGGAGGTTCAATACCCTCATATAAAAGCACCAAAACGGCAAGCATGGGCTTTGGCTTTTTTTTTTTTCTTTTTTCTTTTTTTCC
Source organism: Calamus simplicifolius (assembly GCA_900491605.1). Lineage (NCBI taxonomy): Eukaryota > Viridiplantae > Streptophyta > Magnoliopsida > Arecales > Arecaceae > Calamus > Calamus simplicifolius. The sequence goes on from UESW01004102.1 coordinate 740,987, forward strand.
GCAGGCGTTACAGGTATGCCAACACAAATGAGTTGAATGGAAGACTCTTCGGGGATGAATTGAGAAATGTGAATGCTTTGAATCATGAGATAGTTATTATTGCAGCTGAAATTCATCCTCCTACTCGGACGCGGGCTTCGAGATGGGCTTTCTCTTGGACGAACCTGCAAGACAGTCCTCATGCGAAAGGCGTTGGAGGTGACCCTCTGCAGAAGACCCTTCGACGCTTAAGTCAGTGGAAATCGACAGTCAACAGAAATGAGAAGAAAGCTCTCGCCGAAGAGTTCCTTCAGAGGCTCCGAGTAGAGCGCTAATGGCAGAAGTGAAGGCAGAGAGAGAGCCAGTGAGCAAGTGTGCGCACCGAAGATGGCGTACCTGAGGGGGTCTGAAGCTGTGGTATTTATAGAGGATCATCTGGTTGTTTGAGAGCGTCATGGGTCCGAAAGCTGTTGAGATTCGAATCCAGTTTGTTATGAGATCGGTAGGATTCGTATCTGGTTAGTTAGAGGATCAACGGCTGGGAGAGCTTTTTGACATCTTGATATATGATGGGAGCATAGGCCCCAGGGGCCTAGGTCACTCTCAGGTATGATTTCTGTTTTGAATCTTAAGGATTTAAGCTTTCCCGCGCCGGATTTCGCAGAGGTATGGGGATCACTCGGGTTAGGCCGAGTGATCGGAAGGAACCAGCTAGAAAAGCCAGGTGGTGGGATGGTTCGGCTAGAGCCAAGGGACGATAGCTCGGCCGAGGCCGAGAAATGGTAGACGATAGTTCGACCGGAGGGGCCAAGAGATGATAGCTCGGTCGGGACGAGAAATGAGGGCTCAACTAGGGCCGAGAGATGAGATAGCTCGGCTAGGACCGAGAGACGGTAGACGATAGCTCGGCTGGAGGGGCCAAGAGACGATAGCTCGATCGGGACCGAGAAACGAGGGCTCGGCTAGGGCCGAGAGATGAGGTAGGTCGACTGGAAAGGACCAGGAGTTATAGAAATGTCTTGGCCAGGACCGAGGTAGTCCGACTTACCAAGGGCGAAGACGTGGGTGTGCCTTCGATAAAAAGGGGATTTGATCCCGAGAAAAAGGAGGGTTTGTTAACTTTCCCATCGCCATTTTCTTTTTTTTTTCACGTTGCGAAGGGAGCAAATCCTCGCCTCTCGCGAGCGGCCACTAAAGTAACGACACGTGGCGAGGCCTTATGGCAGGGGCACTGGAGCCGATGGGTTGGGTGATCGGGGCACTCGTCCGAAGTAGTTTAAATACCAACAGGTGGTAGGGCATCGTTAACCACTTCCTCTACCGATCTTTTGTTGGTTTATCTAAACTTGTGATAGCAAGATGGCTTCCGAGGAAGGAGGAAGGTCGGTCGGAGCATCAGTCAACGGTGTCAACGCCCGTTGGGGGACCCGTAGGGGCCGCTCTAAGGCGATCATCGACGGGGAAGTCCTAGCCTCATCGTTTGCATGCCACGAGCAACTTCGGAAGGCGGCCGAGCAATACATGGTTGCCTCTACCAGGGAGATCCTGCACCTCTGTGAGACCAACGATCGGTTGGAAAGGAAGGTGGCGTCCCTTCAACGGCAGTTGGGCGAGCTGGTTTTGCGGCGAGGGGAGGGCTCAGCGGCTACCGGAGAGAATGGCGAGCCCCTATAAGGGCCGATGTATTTTTCTTTCCTTTTGTCACCCTTTTTATGAAGAATGAAAAGAACAGCTTCTGCGGCTTTCGTGTTTGCTGCGGTTTTGAGATGCTTGCTTTCATCGTGCAAGTCTTATAAGCAATCCACTCCCTTGAAGGATTTTTGGCTATCCTGGCAAGATTCAAGGTATAGCGCTCATGCTTTAGCCGAAGTACAAGGAGTGCCTCGTTGTCGATGAGATGAGGGCAGCTATCTTCGTCTAGATCGGGGTGTGGGATAACACTCAGTCGTGCTGAACTGAAGATAGATACTTCGGCTTGTTCCGAAGTATGGAAGCAGCTCTGGCCTTGAAGGGGAGCCTGAGGCAATGCCTTGGTTCATTCCTGGATACAACAGGCAGTTGGGCCAGAGTAGATGATATCGAATCGTCCTTATCGAGGAGTACTTGGCCTTTGCACCTCTTTATTATTCTGTCAGTGCCTTGTCTTTTCCAAAGCAAGTCAACCTTCATTTTGCCGAAGTAGATAGTATGGCTCTGTAGCCAGCAAAGGGTGGCCTTGATGCTTTCCAAGGGGCTTTTATTATATTGATCTTTTCCAATGCGGGTCATTTTAGCGTACGATGCAAGCACTTATTCGCCATTGGTGGACGTCGCTTTCACGGGACGATCTCCCAGGGCTGCTCGTATATGTAAGATCGGTGGGTGATTCTCCGCATTTAAAATTCATGATCCGGGATCAGAGAAAATCTTTCGGCGTGCATCATGGTTCGAGCGACGCGTTTGGTGCACAACGAGGGGCGCTGTCTTCACCCCAGGAGGCCACGTGGTGGCGTGGATTATGCGTTTTGAATCTCAAGGCTTTCTGCCTTGATAGTTGCTCCCGATCCATTCTGCCTATAAAAAGGAGGAGGAAGGGGCCGTGTTAGGCCATCCCCAAAGCTTTCTTCTCTGTGTTCGTAGAAAAAATTTATGATGGTTGTGTCCCGGAGGCTTAGGGCGAAGGGACTGAGTTTTCCTTTTGCAAGCAGTCTTCCCCCGGATAGCTGGGGTGATGAAGGGTCGCTGAAGAGCGGCTCGTCCTCAAGGGAGGAGACTCGGAGATCACATGAAGAGCTCACAGGAGGTCTGCAGAGATTACATGGAGAGCGCACATATGCGCTTCCTATGTGTCCTTTGTGGCCTGCTACGAGGGATGCAGGGTAGGAAGTGCATAGGTACCCCCGTAGCACGCATGGAGCCCTCCTTTTCTATCGGGCTGGATTCTCGCCTCTTCTCTGAGGGGAATCCTTGCCACGGGAAGGGGGAGCTGAGAGCAGCGTGGGGCCGATGGTCTCTTAGCTCTCTCAATCGGGCAGCGGCCTGCAACCCAGCATTCCATCTAGGGGGAGCTGGTTAACTTGCCTGATTCCTCAGAATCAGCATCCACGGGTCATGCCTCCTTTTGGATCTCTTAATTCATCCGGAGGGGTCGTGGGAGGCCGGCTTTGCCACTTATCAGGGCGAGCCGACTGGTTTATCTGATTTGTCTGATTTCTTGGGTCAAACACCGAAGTATCATCATTAACCGAAGCTGACTGGAGTAGTTCGGCTGAGCTATTTACTCATTTTTATTTTCTGTGCTTTGATGCACTTGTAACTCCTCTTAGGAGGTTGTAACTTTTCTTTTGATGAGGAAATAAAGAAATTGTTCATTCCTTCTTTCTTTAGCTTCTGCCTCCTTTGTGCTAGGGAGTTGTTACTCCTATATTGCTCAGTTCGACCGGGGCTTGTAAGTTGCCCAAATCCGGAGGAAGTCTTGGAGATATTTCGGTCCGGCCGGGGCTTGCAAGCTACCCGAATCCGAACGAAATTTTGGAGACCACTTGATCCGGCTGCAATATGCTATTCCGACTCATAGCTCGGCCGAACCGAGGTATGGAGATTTAGCTCAGGCTTGGTCGCCGCCGAGGATTATAATTTTTTTTTTAGCCTCTGGTGTAGACTGTCAGAGAGGATAAGGGTCACCCGGCTGATGCATGGGGCGCCCGAAGTTTACGACTTGGTTATATTCAAGGAAGGCGTGCCGATGCGTTACATTTCTTCGTGCCTTTTCGAGGGCGCCTGACGGATTTTCAAGGGCATTTATCTCAGAGGGTGTTTGACAAAACGGAGGAAACCTGGTCCCTAGAGAAGGAGGGAAGTTTTCGAGCACCTCGTTGATGCGAAACGATCCTCCTTGGGAAGGGGCGCGACCCCTCGGCTCCCGCGAGCGCCCATCGGAGTGGTGACGCGTGCCGAGTTTCCACAAGTCGAGATTAATAACCCGACTGATCGAAACACTCGCCAGGAGTCGTTTAAATATGGACTAGCGGGATGCCTGTGCCAGTCATCCTTTCAGCCAGTTCCCAATAGCTCTTGAGTGTGGATATGGCCTCCGGCGGTGAAAGACGATCAACTCAAAGGCCAAACGGCGGTGCCGATGGCTGCAGGGACTCCTGAGAGAGTCGCATCGTAGTGACCGTTGATGGAATGGCCTAGGCGTCAACATTCACGAGCCATGAGCAGCTACAGAGGGCGGTCGAGCAATATCTGGCCGTCTCGATGAGGGAGGTCGAGTCCCTTCGCCATGTTATCAGCCAGCAAGAAGGGAAGATAGCATCCCTTTGCCAAAAAATTGCCGAGTTAGTTCAGCGTGAGGAGGGTTCAGCGGCTCCCGGAGAAGACGTGAAGCCTCTGTGAAGGCTAGTTTTATCTTTTTCTTTTTTCTTTGTCATTTTCTCTATAATAAGCAGAAAAGGGGGTTTTTGGGCAACTTTTGTTTTCGCTGCCATCCCCAAGATGTTTGTCCATGTCGAACAATGTTTTGCGTTTTGGAGACCAACTAGGTCGGTCGGGGCTTGTAAGCTGCCCGAATCCAAACGTAGTCTAGGAGAATACTTAGGTCGGCCATGGTTTGTAAGCTGCTCGAATCCAAGCTAAGTTTAGGAGAATATTTAGGTCGGCAGGGGCTTGTAAGCTGCCCGAATCTGAGCTTAGTTTAGGAGAATACTTAGGTCGGCCGGGGCTTGTAAGCTGCCCGAATCTGAGCTAAGTCTTGGAGATCGTTTAGGTCGGCTGGGGTTTGTAAGCGGTCCGAATCCGAACTTAGCTTAGGAGAATACTTAGGTCGGCCGGGGCTTGTAAGCTACCCGAATCCAAGCTAAGCCTTGGAGATCGTTTAGGTCGGCCGGGGCTTGTAAGCAGCCCAAATCCAAACCAAGTTTTCAGGAGAACGCTTAGGTCGGCCGGGGCTTGTGAGCGGCCCGAATCCGAACGTAGTTTAGGAGAATACTTAGGTCGGCCAGGGCTTGTAAGCTACCCAAATCCGAGCTAAGCCTTGGAAATCGTTTAGGTCGGCCAGGGCTTGTAAGCGGCCCAAATCCGAACTTAACTTAGGAGAATACTTAGGTCGGTTGGGGCTTGTAAGCGGCTCGAATCCAAACATAGCTTAGGAGAATACTTAAGTCGTCGGGGCTTGTAAGCTACCCGAATCCGAGCTAAGCCTTGGAGATCGTTCAGGTCGGCCAGGGCTTGTAAGCGGCCCGAATCCGAACCAAGTTTTCAGGAGAACGCTTAGGTCGGTCGGGGCTTGTGAGCAGCCTGAATCCGAATGTAGCTTAGGAGAATACTTAGGTCGGCTGGGGCTTGTAAGCTACCCAAATTCTAGCTAAGCCTTGGAGATCGTTTAGGTCGGCTGGGGCTTGTAAGCGGCCCGAATCCGAACATAGCTTAGGAGAATACTTAGGTCGGTCGGGGCTTGTCAACTACCCGAATCCGAGCTAAGCCTTGGAGATCGTTCAGGTCGGCCGGGGCTTGTAAGCGGCCCGAATCCGAACGTAGTTTAGGAGAATACTTAGGTTGGACGGGGCTTGTAAACTCCCCGAATCCGAGCTAAGCCTTGGAGATCGTTTAGGTCGGCCGGGGCTTATAAGTGGCCCGAATCCAAACTTAGCTTAGGAGAATACTTAGGTTGGCTGGGACTTGTAAGCTACCCGAATCCGAGCTAAGCCTTGGAGATCGTTTAGGTCGGCCGGGGCTTGTAAGCTACCCGAATCCGAGCTAAGCCTTGGAGATCGTTTAGCTCAGCCGGGGCTTGTAAGCGGCCCGAATCCGAACATAGTTTTTAGGAGAATGCTTAGGTCGGCCGGGGCTTGTGAGCGGCCCGAATCCGAACGTAGTTTTTAGTGTCGTTCGGTCCTCGATCACGCAGGGGGCGCTCAGTCATACCGAGCTTTTATTAAGCGGGACTCGACCTAGCCGAGGTTCAGAGATTCAATTCAAAGCTCAGGGGAACGGCTCGGATGTGCCGAGAGTGAGTTAGAGGTATTGATTTCTCATCGCAATTTTTCCAAAGAGTCGACCATGTCGTAAATAACAGAATAAGATGCCAGAGTTATAAATGAGGCAGGTCAAAGAGGCATACCCTACTGATAGTATACGCGGAGGTTGTCCGAGTTCCACGTCCGGGGAATGGTTTTCCCGCTTAGATCCTGGATCTTGTAGGTGCCAGGTCCGATGACTTCTGCTACTTGGTAGGGGCCTTCATAGCTCGGCAAGAGCTTTCCTTGTTCCAGTGGCTTAGAGACGGATGCTTTCCGGAGAACGAGATCACCATGTGAGAAGGATTTCCCTTTGACTCTGGAGGCATGATAACGGGCCACTCTCTGCTGGTACACGGCCATTCTGATTCGAGCTTTTTCCCTGACCTCTTCTACCAAGTCGAGATTGGTGCAGAGCTGCTCATCATTGGCTTCTTCCAAGTAGCTTTCAACTCGAGGAGAGGGCAGGCCTATCTCCACTAGGATGACGGCTTCCGTGCCAAAAGCCATCGAAACGGGGTCTCACCGGTGGGGATCCTCCGGGTGGTGCGGTAGGCCCATAGAACATGGTAAAGTTCATCTGCCCATCTGTCTCGGGCTCTGGCGAGCCAAGCTTTAATCCCTTGAAGCAAGGTTCGATTTGTTACCTCGGCTTCTCCATTGGCCTGCGGATGCCCTACTAAGGTGAGGCGATGGGTAATGCCGTGATCTTCGCAGAATTCTCGGAACTTGGGATTATCGAACTGCTTGCCGTTGTCAGTGATGATAGTATGCGGGAGGCCGAAGCGGCAGATGATGGATTTCCACACGAAATCCCTGGCCCAAGCTTCGGTGATTTGGGTGACTGCCTCAGCCTTGACCCACTTAGTGAAGTAATCAATGGTGACGAATAAAAACTTCCTCTACCCGATGGCGAGGGGAAAAGGACAAAGAATATCCATCCCCCACTTAGCAAAGGGCCAAGCGGAGGAAATGGGGATCAGACTGGCAGAAGGGAGCCTCTGAATGTTGGAGTGCCTCTGGCAGGGGTCACAGGCTCGGACGAGATTATCGGCATCCTTTTGCATGGTTGGCCAGTAATATCCCTAGCGAAGCACCTTGTGGCATAGAGATCGACTTCCTAGATGACTGCCACAAATTCCTTCATGCACCTCCCAAAGCGCATAGTCAGCCTCAAACGGGCGGAGGCATCTGAGAAGCAGCATGGAGAAGGACCGCATATAGAGCTGGTCGTCGATTAGCACATAGTGGATAGCTTGCAACTTCAGCTTTCTTGCTTCCCTGCGGTCGGCTGGGAGCGACCATTCTTTAAGATACTTCAATATAGGGTCAAACCAGGATGGTTCGACCTCAATCTGCATCACTCGGTCTGCCTCCGCGATGCTGGGCTTTTCCAGAATTTCCAAGGGGAACTTCCACTCAGAGTCCATCGACTCCGTAGTTGCTAGCTGGGATAGTAGATCGGCACGAGCATTTTCCGATCTGGGGATCTGGATAACATTGAATTCGGTGAAGTAAGAGAGTAAGTTCTGCACCTCTTGGAATACCGAATCATGTTTGGCTCTCGGGCCTCAAACTCGCTCCGCATGTGACTGGCTACCAACTGAGAGTCGGTAAAGGCATTCAGTTTCTTTACTTTCAGGTCATGGGCGATTCGGAGTCCGGTGAGCAGAGCTTCATATTCGGCTTCATTGTTAGAGGCTAGGAAGGAGAATCGAATGTCGTACTCAAAGGTTATCCCCTCTGGACTTGTGAGGACTAGACCAGCACCGGAGCCATTTGTGTTGGAGGATCCGTCGACGTGAAGCAGCCACAGGGCATTTGGTCTCGGATACTCAGAGGAGTCCGAGGTTGAGCCATCTTCTGGGATAGCGCATTCAAGGAGGAAGTCAGCTAGGACTTGCGCCTTTATGGCAGGGCGAGGCTGATATCGGATGTCATGCTCGCTCAACTCAACGGCCCACTTTGTCATTCTTCCTGATGTCTCTAGAAGGTGGACCATCGCCTTGATTGGCTGGTCGGTGAGGACCGTCATTAAATGCACCTGAAAATATGGTCGCAATCTCTGAACCGACGTTATTAGGGCCAGCACCAGCTTTTTAATCCGGGTGTATCTCATTTCGGCGTCCCGGAGCAGTTTGCTGACATAGTAGATCGGCTTGTGAGTCTTCTTCTCTTCTCTGACCAAAATCGAGCTAATTGCGCCCTCCGAAACTGCGAGGTATAGAAACAGCATTTCTCCCGGATTGGGACTGCTGAGGAGAGGCGAAGAACCGAGATACTTCTTGAGGTCTTCGAATGATTTTTGACACTTGGGAGTCCATTGAAAGTTCTTGGCGGATCAGAAAGCTTTGAAGAAAGGGAGGCTCCTCTCGGCCGATCGAGCCACGAAGCGGTTGAGGGCCGCAATCCTCCCCGTCAGGCGCTGGACTTCTTTGATAGATGAAGGTGGTGTCATTTGCTGAAGGGCGTGAATTTTCTGCCGATTGGCTTCGATGCCTCGCTGAGAAACCATAAAGCCCAGAAATTTTCCTGAGGTGACGCCGAAAGTGCATTTTGCCATATTGAGCTTCATCCGATACTTTCGGAGTGTCGCGAAGCTTTCTAAAAGGTCTTCAATATGCTGGGAAGCTTCTTTGCTTTTAATCAGCATGTCATCAACGTATACTTCCATGTTCGACCGATCTGCTCCTTGAAGACCTTGTTTACTAGCCTTTGGTAGTGGCGCCCGCATTCTTTAGACCAAATGGCATGACTCGGTAGCAATAGGTACCTCGGTCGGTTATGAAGGCTATTTTTTCTTCATCCTTGGATGCCATCCGAATTTGGTTATAGCCTGAGTAGGCATCCATGAAGGTTAGCATTTGATGGCCAGAGGTGGCATCCACAAGCTGGTCGATCCAGGGAAGAGGAAAACTATCTTTCGGGCATGCTTTATTAAGGTTGGTGAAGTCGATGCAGATTCTCCACTTGCCATTCGACTTTTTCACCATGACGACATTGGATAGCCAGCTCAGATAATTTACCTCCCAAACGAAGTTTGCCTTAATGAGCTTGTCCACCTCTTCTTCAATTGCTCTCTACCGGCCAGGGATGAAGCTTCTCTTCTTCTGCTTCACAGGTCAGGACATCTCATCCACATTAAGATGATGGACAAGGACGTCCGGACTGATCCCAGGCATGTCTGAGGCTGACCAGGCGAAGACGTCAGCATTCCTTCGAAGAAAATTGATCAGCTCTAGCCGAATCTCCCCCTTCAGCAATGATCCAATCCTTATGGTTCAGTCAGGCCGAGCTTTGCCCAAGAGCACTTCCTCCAGCTCTTCGGCTGGTTCTCCTCGCTACTCGGCAAAATCCTTTCGAGCATCTAGTCCATCAACCTCGGGCAGTCTGGATTGCAGGCTGGTGATGAAACACTGCCGAGCTATTGCTTGGCTTCCCTGAACTTCACCTACCCCTCGCTCGGTAGGGAACTTCATAACAAGATGAGGGATGGAGACGGCGGCTCTGAGAGACATTAGGCCGGGTCTTCTCAGGATAGCATTGTAGGGCAACTGAAGCTTGGTCACCAGAAAATCTGCATACACAGTGGCCACGCGGGGCCAGGTCCCTGCACGGACCGTCAAGGTGACGATTCCCTCCGGGATAATAACATCGCCGGTGAACCCCATTAGGGTGGAGTCCATGGCTCAGAGATTCTCTATAAGAAGCTTCATCTTCACAAATACATCGAGGTACAAAACATTGACGGAGCTTCCACTATCAATGAGAATCTGGCTTACATCATAGTTGTTCAAGTTCAGATATACAACTAATGCATCATCATATGGGAACTGTATCCCTTAGAAGTCGTCATTGGAGAAAGAAAGCTCGTCGGGATGTGCCTTCTTTGGCGCCGGACCTTCTTTGTCATCCCTCCCTCCTGCAGGACCACCGACCGCCTCAATCACATTAATGTGGCTGGCAACTGGAGGATTTGGAGGGGGAGGAGGTTGCCGCTGGGGCTCAAGCCGGCGATCGCCCCCGTTCCTTGGCTCGGGGGCTCCTCTGAACCGATCTAGTCTACCCCTCTGGATGAGCCTTTCAATCTCATTCTTAAGCTGCCAGCACTCTTCAGTGTCGTGGTCGTGGTCATGGTGGTAGAGGCAATATTTGGCAGGATTTCTCCAGGCCGCATTCCCACGGAGAGGAGGAGGTCGAGGGAGCTGGCGCTCGATCTCCATGAGGATCTCCACTCTTGGGGCAGTGAGCAGAGTGAACCGGTGGAACCTCCTAGGCAGGCTCCAAGAGCGGTTCCTCGGCGGCGGCTGGGGGATCCTCTGGCGGTGAGGCGGACTTGGTCGGCGGGCAGGTCGGTGCCTATCGGAGCCCTTGGGCTCCTTCTTCTTTGTTAGCTTGGCTCAGGCGGCTCTCCATGACTCCTCGACTCTGGCATATTTGTCAGCCAGGGCCATCATGTCGAAGAGGTTTGGCGGGTAGCTGACCTTCAGCGCCAGGTAGAAGTCGCTCTCCTTCAGTACTCCACCCGCTAGGGTGGATATGGCCACCTCATGATTAAGGTGGTCCACCTCTAGCATGGCCGTATTAAAATAGCCGAGATACTTCTTCAGGGACTCCCCCTCTCTCTGCTTAACTTCGGAGAGGGAGTCGGATCTTCGTCGGTGGCGGTGGCTACTGATGAACTAGCTGATGAATAGGCGGCTCAGCTCGTCAAAAGAATTAACAGAACCTGGTTTCAAAGCATTGAACTAGGTTCAGGCAGATCCCCTGAGGGTGGAAGGGAAAGCATGGCAGGGGACCGCGCCTGATGCTTCGTGGAATCATTATTGATTAGAAACTGCTGAGATGATCGTCGGGGTCGGAGGAGCCATGATAAGGCTCGATGGCAGGCAGCTTGATGTAAGAGGGAATCACTTCTTCCATGATTTTCTTAGAGAAGGGGACGCCCTGCTCTGCTTTATTCTGAAGCGGATGGGCTTGCTTGGCGGCGTCAAGCTCTTGACGCATTTCTTGGAGTTGGCGGCGGATCTTCTCGTCAGGAAAAGCAAGAGGGGATGAGGAGGATATTGAGACGGTGTCGAATCATGGTGAGAATACACCGGGGAGAGAGATCGGGCCCACTGAGATCTGGGGGGATCTTTGCTGCAGGCTCGCTGGGAAGCTGGTTTAGCTTCCCTGGGATGGCGAGGGGGGTTCGCAACCCCTTGCGGACTGGAAGAAGAGATCGCCGAATGAGCGGGGGCCGCATCTTCCTCAGAAGGGTGAGGATCATGAGCAGCCGGACTGGGGGCTTCGGAGCACCCCTGAATCAGGTGGGCTAGAGCCTGAACCTGCTGGGCCAGTAAGGCGAACTGGTCCTGAGTCACTAGGGCCGCTGGCGGTGATGGAGTCTCGACTGGCGGCGGTGGCGGTGCGACATTGCTCACTGGATCAGGCCTTTGAGAGGCGACCTGATCTCAGACTTCGGAGGTGGCCTTTCTTCGGTTGGCAATGGGAGGAATCCTCTTGCAGATTGAGACCCTTGTCTCCTGGATCACAAGTTTTTAGGGACTTGAGGGCCCTTCCTCTAGTGCCAATCTGTTGCTGCTGAAATCCGTCCTCCGACTCGGATGCGGCGGGGCTTCGAGACGGGCTTCCTCCTGGGCGGACCTGCAAGACAGTCCTCACGCGAGAGGCGTTGGGGGTGTCCCTCTGCGGAAGACCCTCCGATGCTCAAGTCAGTGAAGATCGACAGTCTACAGAAATAAGGAGAAGGCTCTCGCCGAAGAGTTCCTCCAGAGGCTCCGAGCGGAGCGCTAATGGCGGAAGTGAAGGCAGAGAGAGAGAGAGCCAGTGAGCAAGTGTATGCACCGGAGATGGCGTACCTAAGGGGGTCTGAAGCTGTGGTATTTATAGAGGATCACCTGGTTGTTTGGGAGCGTCGTGGGTCCGAAAGCTGTTGAGATTTGAATCCAGTTTATTATGAGATCGGTAGGATTCGTATCTGGTTAGTTAGAGGATCAACGGCTAGGAGAGCTTGTTGACGTCTCGAGATGTGGTGGGAGCATAGGCCCCATGGGCCTATGCCACTCTCAAGTATGATTCCTATTTTGAATCTTAAGGATTTAAGCTTTCCTGCACTGGATTCCGTAGAGGTATGGGGATCACTTGGGTTAGACTGAGTGATCGGAAGGAATCAGCTAGAAAAGCCGGGTGGTGGGATGGTTCGACTAGAGCCAAGGGACGGTAGCTTAGCCGGGGCCGTGAAACGGTAGACGATAGTTCGACCGGAGGGGCCAAGAGACGATAGCTCGGCCGGGACCAAGAAATGAGGGCTCGGCTAGGGCCGAGAGATGAGATATCTCGGCTGGAACCGAGAGACGGTAGACGATAGCTCGGCCGAAGGGGCCAAGAGACGATAGACGATAGCTCGGCCGGAGGGGCCAAGAGACGATAGCTTGGCTAGGACCGAGAAACAAGGGCTCAGCTAGGGCCGAGAGATGAGATAGCTCGGTTGGGACCGAGAGATGATGGCTCGGCTGGGGCCGAGAGATGATAGCTCGGCCGGGGCTGAGAAACGATAGACGATAGCTCGGCCGGAGGGGCCAAGAGACGATCGCTTGGCCGGGACCAAGAAACGAGGGCTCGGCTATGGCCGAGAGATGAGATAGCTCGGCTAGGACCGAGAGATGATGGCTCAGCTGGGGCCAAGAGATGATAGCTCGGTTGGGACCGAGAGACGATAGCTCGGCTGGGACCGAGAGATGATGTAAGCTCGGATGGGGGTGTAGAAACGCGGTCCGCGTCTTGAGAATATTTAGCACGGTAAGGGGCTAAGGTGCCCTGACCTACCGAGGCTGACTTATCCCTGGCGGGTGTCACACAGCAAGCAGGAATCAGGGCTAGCCTTAGCCACGTACACGATTATTGAAGCATGGTGATTTTACCCTCAACAGTTATAGCAGATGATTTTAATTGTATTTTATCTCAAGATGAAAAACGAGATGGCTAGCCGTTTATTGAAAATTGGGAAAATAAGGAGTGTCATAGCTTAGTGCAAACTAAGGGACTTATTGTTCTTAGCTATTTAGGAACTCACTTGGTGTAATAGCAGGGATGGAAGAGCAAGGATTTGTGAAAGACTGGATAAAGTCTTTGTCTTAAGACAGTTGGCTTCACCTATTTTCAGATGCCTCTCTACCGTCTTCCTTTTGTGGGTTATGTTCACTGCCCTATTCTCCTTTCGTTCAGGGGTAGGGAAACAAAGGAAAATTTCTTTTAGGTTTGAGAATGTGTAGAATATGTCTCATGAAGAGTCATTCTCCATTGTTCAACACACTTGGAATAAAACTTTAGTTGGAGACATTTTCAAATGTTAGAAGTAGCTAAAAAGAAAATTGTTGAAACACAGACTCAGGAGAATTCTTTGGGCCTATTAAGCTATGTTGATATGTGTAGATTGAGAACTAACATTAAGGAGTATCGCAAGCTCTTGGCTAACCATGATATCTTCTACAGACATAAATCAAGTGTTCAGTGGTGGCAACCTATTGAACAAAATACTAGATTCTTCCATAACTCTATGTTAATAAGGAGAAGGAAAAATGGGATAAGACAAATTAAAAGAGGCAATGGGTAGATTGTGGACACTGAAGATGGAATTAGAGAAACCTTTTGATGTTGCCAAACTACTCGTCTCGAATGTCGGGTTAACGGAGATGATCTGATGAGGGATGAGTTAGGCTAGGGCCATCTGCCTCTCCTCTCCTCTGAGCGAGAACCCTGCAAAGAAGTCCCCAGAGGCTGGTTGCTCTGATGGGGACCCTCCGACTATCAAGTAAGTCACTCGGGACAACAGCAGAATGAATTAGAAAAGGTTTGCTTGAACGTAGAGGTTCCGCCCTCTTCACTACGAGTAAGGGGCTTTTATACCTGTTTGAGGGACCTTACCCCTCCTGAAAGATCGCTGAGTCGAAGGCATCGTCGTTAGCGGAGGACAGATGGCAGGTGGCAGGGTTAGTGGGGGACAAGCCCCTGAGGTTGTCAGAGATGCTCTGGCACGCTATCCTTCTGCTGATCGCGGCGTCATAGGAGACAAGCAGGCCTGAGCAGCGTCAGGTGGCACTGGAACTGATCGTGATCGTACAGGGCCACAGGGGGAGAGTCGGCCGCACGACAGTTGTAGACGTCAGCCAGCCCACGTGGGAGCCCCGCGATCCGGGTAGAGGCTGGGCTTAAGGCCAAGGCATAACCAAGTATAAGGCTTGAGCTGAGGACGATCTGAAGCTGAGGCCGACACGAGGCCGAGGCCGACTAGGGCCGTGGTGCGGGCACCAGGATCAAGCAGAGGATTCTTAACCCTCTCTGGATATCTGATTAGTTATGATTCAAGTCTTGAGTTGGAAAATAAAGTTTAGTTTATTTTGAATCTTGTCCAGTTCATTTTATTCTAAATTGAGTCCTATCCAGTTCAGTTTATTTTAATGTGAGTCATGTAGTAAGTTCATCAGCTTACAAGAGGAGACATCAGTATTGGAGCAGAAGACAAGGCCATCACAGTCAAACAGAGCAGCTGCTAAATTCAAGTTGGTGTCACACCTACTTTAAGAAGCCCACATGCCACCTAGCAGAGCAAGCAACCTTTCCGATCTGGATGATCATTTTCCTCATCTGGACGCCACAGATTTCATGCCAAATCCAGCTGTCGCTGATTGCATCTAGAAGATCACCTTCCTCATATGGACGCTGCAGATTTCATGCCAAATTAAGCTGCCGTTGATTGCATCTTAATCATATCTAGAAGATCACATGCCTCATCTGGACGCCATAGATTTCATGCCGAATCCAGCTGCCGCTGATTGCATCTAGAAGATCACCTTCCTCATCTGGACGCTGCAGATTTCATGCCAAATTTGATTAGGATGCCTTTTTTTTTCTCTCTTTTTATATCTGTATTTTCTTGGGCCCCAAGTCTCTTGCTCTATAAAAGAGACCCTCTTGTATGAATGATGTATCTTTTATTATTAATCAATAAATCCAAGTTTTGAGTTGTTGTGATTTTTATTAATTGGTTCTCTGGTGCTCTTGTTTCCCTCCTCCTGCGCGTGCCAACATCCCAAGTCTCTAGGAGAAACCCTGGTCGCCACCTTTGTCTTCCAATAGTGGACGTCCAAGAGCCTTTAGCCGGCCTCCCCTTTTCTCTACTCCTTCCTTGTCTCTTTGCCTCTATTTTAAATTTTCTCTATTATTCTTTAACCCTTGTATAGTGATCTTGCAGAGTCCTGCATCAGGCCGAGGCCGACTGGGGCCGGCCGAGGCCGACTGAAGCCAAGGCCGACCGGGGCCGGCCGAGGCCGACTGAAGCCGAGGCCAACCGGGGCCGAGGCCGACTGAGGCCGGCCAAGGCCGACTCGAGGCTAATCGAGGCCGACTGGGGTTGACTGGGGGCCGAGGCCGACTGGGGTCGAGGTCGAGCCGGGCCTGACCCTCATCGAAGACAGCGTTCGCCTCCCGTTAGTCTGCTCCCGATGGGACTTGATCAGCCACATCATCTTTCAAATTATTTTCTTCATAGATGGACTTTCTCAGCAACTTGTCCTACTCCTAACCTTCCTAATGTAGCATAAAAGTTATCTAAAGAGAAAAAGAGGATTTTGAAAGTAAAAGTATCG
This sequence comes from Calamus simplicifolius, assembly GCA_900491605.1. Taxonomy (NCBI): domain Eukaryota; kingdom Viridiplantae; phylum Streptophyta; class Magnoliopsida; order Arecales; family Arecaceae; genus Calamus; species Calamus simplicifolius. The sequence continues at coordinate 756,612 of UESW01004102.1, forward strand.
AATGCTAACATATGGGCTATTTTGAAATCGATGCCATCAAACAAAGCTCCAGGCCCTGCTAATTTCTTATTAGGATTCTTATTAGGATTTTACAAAAGGTATTGGCATATTATTGATATGGATGCATATATGCTCGGCTGTAAAATATTTTTTATCCCAAACATCAATGCCAAAAGCATAGAAAGAAACCTTTATGGCACTGATTCCAAAATATCAATGCTCAAGAACATCTTCTTAGTTAGCCCATCAATCCTTACAAAATTGCTTATAAGATTATGACTAAAGCTACTGTAAATAGAATTCAACCTTCCTTACCTAAACTTATATCTAAGGAATAGACTACTTTCATTAAGGATAGTAGCATATCCGATGATATCCTAATGGCTCAGGGGGCATTCATTGCTTGCTTAAAGCCTCCCAGATAAGACCTCTAATGGCTATGAAACTTGACATAAAGAGAGCATATGAAAGGATAAATTGGAATTATCTTTTTTCTGTATTCTTTATCACTTTAATTTTCCTTTAGCTATGATAAAATATATTCGTAGAGGTATTGTGGATTCTAAATTTGTTGTCTTGATAAATGGCTTTCCATCAAATTTTTTCAAGTCAACCATGGATCTGCATCACAGATGTCTCCTCTCTGCATATCTCTTTATCCTGTGTGTTAAGATGATGACTAGGGGAATCCAAAGGGTTGTTTCTGATAAGAGAATTTAGGGTTATCAACTAACTAGGGGAGGTCTGGTTATTAGTCATCTTATATTTGCTAATGACCATTTTCTGCTATCAAGAGCTCATAGAGGTAACTATTCGACTCTTAGATCCATGATTGAGGAGTATTACAAGCAATCTGAATTATTAGTTAGCATTCAAAAATCTATTATTCAGTTTAGTCCAATAATTAATTATGATGTTGCTTCAGATTTTTCTAGTGTATTGGGGGTAAGGAGAGTTCAGTTCCTTTTAACACTTTTTTGAGAGTACCACAAAAAGGCTATAGCTAGGTTGAACTTCTTAGATATGCAACCTATAAAATAAAAAAAAAATTCATAATCGATTGGAGGCCTAGAAGTAGAGGTACCTCTTCTTACTTGCGAGAGTCACCCTTATAAGATTAATCCTTTTCTTTGTTCCTATTCATGTGGTTGCTAATGTGATAATGGCACCTAAAAGATTTGTAAAGTGGTTCTTCCGTATAGTTAGGAGCTTCTTATGGGGGCTTGATATAAACAAGAAGGCATTCTACATAGTGTCATGGGAAGTTAATTGTAGGTCGACACAGCAGAGGAGGATTGAATATCCAAAATATAAAACTTTAATGGAATGCTTTACTTATGCGGCAAGCAGGGAGATTACTACTTCGCTTAAATTGTTTTTGTGCTCAAGTCTTACATGCCAAATATTGACATGAGGGAGATCGGAGTACATATACAACCCTTCCAAGTCGGCATTCTCAAAGCATCTATATATCATGGTCTATTAGAAAGGGGGACTTTATTGACATTGAAACATAGCCATGTTTTAAACAACTCCTTTGAATCGAAGGCCTTTATCTTATGACACAGGAACTCTTTCATATTTATATCTATGGTGGATTAATTGATGGTATCTTTTGTTGTTTGGAATCAAGCTTTTCCTGTGAGGATCTTCCCACCAATGGTAGTTGCTGAGATTGCAAATATTTCTTTCGTATGGAAAGCTATGAAGGTGTATTATGCTAGAGCCATAACTATAAATCCAAGATTTCTATTATCATGGAGGTGTTAAGAGATAGGAAAGACCATCAGTCGCAATCGAAAGCTTGCAAGATATAGAAATTAATATGTCAACCATGGGTACTATTTTTCTTTGAAAACTATGGCACAATAAGATCCTGACATCATCTATCATCAGCTAGCCTCCTTTGTAATAGGCATGAGCAGGGTGAGGAAATAATTAATCATCTCTTTTTTCACTGTGAGGTATCCTCCCTTGTCTGAAATCATTTTCATCAAATATGATTTTCTTAATTTCTATCACTTCATTAGCCTTGGGCTTTTTTTCTCTAAAGATTTGTGGATATACAAATGACAGCTGAACAAATAATCTTTAGTTATGTGCTATGATGGATATAAAAATAAGGAATGGGCAATATTTTTTGCAGAATACCTTGCATCCAAGATGAATGGCTCGATAAGCTTTGGTCCAAACATGTGAACTAATGGAATTAACCCAAACTTCTTAACATATATAAAGATCCTGGCCTTTGGAGTGCCTCTCCACATACTCTTATTGATTATCCAAAATTTGTATCACGAGCGCCCCTCAACTAGGCTTGTTATTAGGAATCATTTGGGAAGAGTTCTATTTGCTTTAGTTGTTCCTTTGTCTATATCTTTGATGCCCTTTACTGAGCTGATTGCTGCATGGTATGGTCCGAACGAAGTCAAGCAAATTAAGGTTTCAATGATCAAGAGTTGTCTTGGAGGGTATTTTAGGCATTGTGGCATTGATGACGCTCGATCACCCCTCCTGGACGTCGAGAACGGAGGCTCTTCTTCTTCACCGGATCGCCTACAAAGAAGTCCCAAGACCGGAGAGGGTTCTCCGGTGGAACCCTCCGACGCCCAAGTTAGTGACAGAGGTCACAGCAGAGAAGGAACTCGAGAGAGCTCTTGAGGAGGGAGAGGTCTCAGAAGGATTAGGTAGTTCCTTTGAGAGTTAGGGCATCGAGTGTGTAAAATGTGCGTTATAATGCCTTACCCGATTCTCGACGTAGTTTACCCTTTTATAGGGGTGACGCTGGCACGATCACGTGGGTTTGCATCCCATCAGCCAGCGGGGCCATTGGATTGTCGGATCTGGTGCTATCGGGCAGCGCATGTTGGCGCTGCGGCGCGCATCGGCGCTGTTTGGCGCTGTCGCGGCGCACGTCGGGCTGTCGGGCGGCGCGCGTCAGAGGAACGGATTCTTAAGCTGCTGGGGCTGATCTGGCGGGAACCGGGGTCCCGTCTTATCGGGGCCGAGTTGGATCGACCTGAGATGGCTGGGGCCTATCCCGCCGGCAAGGCAGTGCCGGGGTGGGGCCGACTGGAGACGACGGGGCCGAGTCGGGCCGGCCTGGGATGGCCTTGGTCGACTCGGTGGGACTAGAGATGCCGTCGGGCCGGCCTGGGATGGCCTTGGCCGAAGGACTGGAGACGCTGGGGCCGAGTCGGATGGCCTTGGCCGACTCGGTGGGACTGAAGACGTGGGGGCCGAGTCGGGCCGGCATGGGATGGCCTTGGCCGACTCGACGGGACTGGAGACGTCGGGGCCGAGTCGGGCCTGCCTAGGATGGCCTTGGCCGACTCGCAGGACTGGAGACGCCGGCTATGGCCTTGGCCGACTCGGTGGGACTGGAGACGCCGCCGTCGGGCCGGCCTGGGATGGCCTTGGCCGACTCGGCGGGATTGGAGAGGCCGTGGCCGGCTAGCAACGCCGGGGACGGCGAGATTGGAGAGGCTGTGGCCGGCTGGCAACATCCGGGGCCGGCTAGATCGGAGAGGTCGTGGCCGGCTGGCAACGTGCTGGCATGCCGGGGACGACTAGCTTGGAGACGCTGGGGCCGGCCAGGGATGTGCCGGGGCCGGCTAGCTTGGAGAGGCCGGCCTTGGTGTGCCGGCCTGTAGAGCGTCCTTTGGCCAGCGCTGGATGCTGGCGGTGGAGGCCGATGCCGGAAGCCGATGCTGGAGGCCGACGCTGGAAGCCGATGCTGGAGCCGACGTTAGGGGCCGACGCTGAAGCCGACGCTAGAGCCGACGTTGGAGTCCGTCGGCCTTTGGCTAGCGTTGGGGGCTGTCGCTGGAAGCCGTCGCTGGAGGCCATGCGGCCGTCGCTGGAGGCCGTCACTGGCGTTAGAGTCTGGGCCTTTGGGGCCGTCCAAAAATTTTATTTTCCATGGGGTCAACTGGCCTCATCAAATGCCCCCCACACTCCTTGAGCTTGCGTGCCCCGCATCAGCCAAGCGAAAGGAGTGTAGAACTTTTACCTTGGCTGCCTTGGATGGACGTCTTGGATGGACACCAGCGCGCCTTCTTTGGCTAGTTGAGGGCGGCTAGTAATTCTCTCCCAAAGCGGAGTCTGGGAGTCTTTTGAACCCCGAAGGGTGACCTGAGAGCTGAGTCGTCTGGTTCCTTTTTGAACCGCCTCGGGGGTGTGGGAACCACTACGAGGGGCAACTCAGCTGGGTATGGAGCCCTTAGGTCTTAACCGACTCGGGGGCACCGCCGTGCCGGGGCCGAGTGGTGTCCCATGGGCCACGATGCCAGTGAGCTCCCTTTGAACCAGCTTGGGGGTTTGTCTGCCCCCCAGGAAACTCTGTTGATTGGAATCCGCAGGTCTTGAGCTTGAGGGTGCCGACATGGAGCCGGTCTTGGGTGCCGACGCGGAGTCGGTCTTTGATGCCGATGCGGAGTCGGTCTTTGGTGCCAACGCGGAGTTAGTCTTTGGTGCTGACGCGGAGTCGGTCTTTGGTGCCAATGCGGAGTTGATCTTTGTTGCCGACGCGGAGTCGGTCTTCGGTGCCAACGTGGAGTCGGTCTTTGGTGCCGACGCGGAGTCGGTCTTTGTTGCCGACGTGGAGTTGGTCTTTGGTGCCAACGCGGAGTCGGTCTTTGGTGCCAACGCGGAGTCAGTCTTTGGTACGCGGAGTCGGTCTTTGGTACGCGGAGTCGGTCTTGGTGCCAACGCGGAGTTGGTCTTTGGTGCCGACGCGGAGTCGGTCTTTGGTGCCAACGCGGAGTCGGTCTTTGGTGCCAATGCGGAGTCGGTCTTTGGTGCCAATGCGGAGTTGGTCTTTGGTGCCAATGCGGAGTTGGTCTTTGGTGCCGACGCGGAGTCGGTCTTTGGTGCCAATGCGGAGTTGGTCTTTGGTGCCGACGCGGAGTCGGTCTTTGTTGCCGATGCGGAGTCGGTCTTTGTTGCCAATGCGGAGTTGGTCTTTGTTGCCGACGTGGAGTTGGTCTTTGGTGCCGACGCGGAGTCGGTCTTTGGTGCCGATGCGGAGTCGGTCTTTGTTGCCGATGCGGAGTCGGTCTTTGTTGCCAACACGGAGTTGGTCTTTGGTGCCAACGCGGAGTTGGTCTTTGTTGCTGACGCGGAGTCGGTCTTCGGTGCCAACATGGAGTTGGTCTTTGGTGCCGATGCTTAGTCGGTCTTTGGTGCCGACGTGGAGTTGGTCTTTGGTGCCAATGCGGAGTTGGTCTTTGGTGCCGACGCGGAGTCGTTCTTTGGTGCCAATGCAGAGTCGGTCTTTGGTGCCGACGCGGAGTCGGTCTTTGTTGCCAACGTGGAGTTGGTCTTTGGTGCCGACGCGGAGTCGGTCTTTATTGCCAACGCGGAGTTTGTCTTTGGTTTAAGAAATACACTCATCCCAAGACGTGATAAGACAAGGATATTCCGAATAATACTTTATTAAAGGGTCAGCAAGCTACTGAGAGTACCGTCCGTGTTCGAATGTGGGGGAGAAGCTTCCCATTTTGATGCCGGCTTGCTTCCTTCCGTCGGCTCCCCGAGCTGCTGGTCGCCCCTCATGAGGTCATGTTATTGTTCCTTCCATTGGGGCATTGTTGAGGCAAATCTGAGGCACTGGAGGTGCCGGGGCACCCTGGGCCATTAGGTTTCCTCGAACGAACTTGCCCAAGTGGCCCTGCTGGACAAACTTTTCAATGGCCTTCTTCAACTGGCGGCAATCTTCAGTGTCATGCCCGCAATCTTGGTGATACCGGTAGTAAAGCTCTTCGTTATGGGGGTTTATTGACTTTAGGGGACGTGGGCGTTGAAAGTACGGCTCCTCCTCAATCTCTAGCAGGATGTGGGAGATCGGAGCCATGAGAGGAGTGAACCGCCCCTTAGGAACCAGCGCCTGGGGCCGTTGGTCAAAGCGACTGGGCGGCTTGGGCTGCCAGGATCATCCTCAGCTGGTTCCGTGGGAGTTGGCTTCTTGTTGGAACTCCTGCCGACTTCCCTTCTGGACGAGTCAGCCTCGTTGGCGCAGATGTACTTCTGGGCCCAGAGGAGGAGGTCGGAATAGGAGCTCGAGGGCCTCTTATCCAGGGAGAAGGTGAAGCGGGACGGAAAGAGTCCCCGCTTCAGCGCTAGGGAGGCCACCGCATCGTCAAGATGGTAGACCTCGAGGGCGGCGGTTTTGAATTGGGACACGAAGTTCCGTAGTGACTCTCCTTCCTTCTGGCGGACGGAGAAGAGGCTGTCTGCCACCCTTGGGATCCGACGGCAGGCGTCAAAGTGGGCCAAAAATGCCCTCTCCAGCTCCCGGAAGGAATCGATGCTGTGGGGGGATAGGCATGAATGCCACGCACGGGCGACCTTCCGCAGAGTTGCAGGGAAGGCCTTGCAGAGGAGGGCGTCTGGGGCACCCTGGATTTGCATCATAGCCTTGTAACTTTCGAGGTGGTCGAGGGGTCAGTCGTACCGTCGTACGGGTCCACCTGGGGGAAGCGGAACCTGGAGGGAACCGGTTCCTCTAGGATGCGGCGAGTGTAGGGAGGACGAGTGTCGAACTCTTCCTTCGGTTGATAGTTTATCCTCCTGGCGAGCTCGTCGAGGCACCGGTTGTACTCCTCCAGGCATTCCTCCGCCTGGCGATTGATCGTCGGAGCCCTTCGGGATGGCTCGGAGGAAGAAGAAGAAGAGGAAGCGGACGGAGATGGAGACGGAAGTCGGGACTTCCGCCTGGGTTCCTCGTGATGATGTGGCTTGGGAGAAAATTTGTTGGGGCCACGGTCAGAGGACAGTGGCCACTTGGAGGGCTCGCATCGAGGCTTCCTGGAGGAAGCTTGACGTTGGCCAGTTTCTCGCCGACCGGCCTCCCGCCGGGGAGAGCCTCCCCTCGCCGACTGCTGACTGGCGAGGGGAGCAGTTTGATGCTGGGTGGCCACGGACTGTTGCTGCTGGAGGTCGTGGATCATGGCGGTGATATTCTGAACTTGCTGGGAGAGGGTTGCCAGCTGCTCCGCCGTTTGGAGGGCGGCGTCCGGCGGCGGGCCGGCAACCGTAGGGCTGGTAGCAGGGGGATTGGCCTCCTGCTGTCTAGTTGGCGGGGGGAGCCCCGCCGGGCAGCTGACGGATGCATCCTGGGCTCGTGTCACCACCATGGCTTCTAGGAGAAGAGAGGGGATGGAAGATGTAGCTCATGGAAGATGTTTGCTACTTTTTCTTGTGCACCTGCCCCCCCTTCCTGGCGTGCCAATCTGATGACGCTCGATCACCCCTCCTGGACGTCGGGAATGGAGGCTCTTCTTCTTCACCGGATCACCTGCAAAGAAGTCCCAAGACCGGAGAGGGTTCTCCGGTGGGACCCTCCGACACCCAAGTTAGTGACAGAGGTCACAGCAGAGAAGGAGCTCGAGAGAGCTCTTGAGGAGGGAGAGGTCTCAGAAGGATCAGGTAGTTCCTTTGAGAGTTAGGGCATCGAGTGTGTAAAATGTGCGTTATAATGCCTTACCCGATTCTCGACGTAGTTTACCCTTTTATAGGGGGTGACGCTGGCATGATCACATGGGTCTGCATCCCATCAGCCGGCGGGGCCGTTGGATTGTCGGATCTGGTGCTATCGGGCGGCGCATGTTGGCACTGCGGCGCGCATCGGCGCTATCGGGCGGCGCGCATTGGGCGCTGTCGGGCGGCGCGCATCAGAGGAACGGATTCTTAAGCTGCTAGGGCTGATCTGGCGGGAACCGGGGGTCCCGTCTTGTCGGGGCCGAGCTAGGTCGACCTGAGATGGCTGGGGCCTATCCCGCCGACAAGGCAGTGCCGGGGTAGGGCCGAATCGGCGGGACTGGAGACGCCGGGACCGAGTCGGGCCGGCCTGGGATGGCCTTGGCCGACTCGGCGGGACTGGAGACGCCGGGGCCGAGTCGGGCCGGCCTGGGATGGCTTTGGCCGATTCGGTGGGACTGGAGACGCCGGGCCGAGTCGGGCCGGCCTGGGATGGCCTTGGCCGACTCGGCGGGACTGGAGACGTCGGGGTCGAGTCGGGCCGGTCTAGGATGGCCTTGGCCGACTCGGTGGGACTGGAGACGCCGGGGCCGAGTCGGGCCGGCATGGGATGGTCTTGGCTGACTCGGCGGGATTGGAGAGGCCATGACCGGCTAGCAACTAGAGAAATTTTGAATGGTTGTTTTATGCCTTTTTTTTAATTGAAATTTTTAAGCATTTAAAGATTAATCAAATATATGAGAGATATAAAATCAGTAAAAGATGAGAAGACTAGTTGTATGGCTCGATCACTTTATGGAGGCCGCATGCTATAGTCAATTGGACTGAATGGAAAAGTTTTGCTACATTAGAAGCAGTGCAGCAAAAGCTGCATCGAAGATAGTATAAAAAGAATTTTATCATGCTTTATAATTGACATACGTCATATGCATGCCTATATCAAAGTCGATGTATGTTTGATGCATCACCCTTGATGCAGCAAGATTTTTCCTGAACTGGATAGAAAGATTTTATTGGCTGCCGACATGCTATGGTCAATGGTCAATTGCACTTGACAGAAGGTTGTTTGGGTGTGGGTGTTTGTGGTTTGCGCTATAGTCAATGGCTCGCCCCTTGCCGGGATTCGGATTGACGGGCGTGGGAAAATGCATCCACGGGCAAGGTGGAAGGAAAGTCCGCTGCTGCTGAGAGGTAACCACCACCACGCGCAACAATTGGAGCAGATTTTGTCGTGACATCGAAAGGTATCTCGTGGTAGGAACTAGGAGGTAGGAACAATAAAGGAAACGGAGCACGATAATTTTGACCGGCTGTCCGAGTACGAACACCCACTGAAGTTATAAAGAGGCTCAGACAATAACAATAAGTGTGGATATTTTCCATTATGCGGTGGCCCTCCTTTATCAACATGGATATTCTTCCTAACCTTAGGGTTAAGGATCTTATCTTCTTAAACCTTCGCTCATGGCACATACCCTCGGTGACTGGGTTTTTTGGGAAGGAGCTTTCTCATCGGATTCTCTCGATGCCTCTTCTACCTGACTCCTTTGGTGACTCCAGGATTTGGCAGCGTTCTTGTCTTCCCAAGGCTCCTATTCGGGACCTTATGGATATATACAGACCGCAGGCTCAGCATACGGAGGATGCAGCTTGGATTTGGAAGCTTCCTGTTATCCCAGGGTTCAGTTATTCATCTGGAAGATTCTCTGGGATTGCCTTCCTACTTGCTTCCTTCTCTCTCGACGGGGTTTGCCTATTCAGCCGATCTGTCCTCTATGCAGGCAGGTGGATGAAACTTTGGACCATGCTATATTTGTTGCTCCAGAGCGAGAAGAATCTGGACTCTTATGGCTATCCTAGGGATATGGAGGTTATGGCTTTCTCGCGTTCTTTTTTCCTTCAGGACATCCGTAGTGGTCCTATGAGCAAGCGTGGTCTTTGGTCTGTGACTGCTTATTATATATGGCTATCGAGAAATCAAATCATATTCTCCGACGATAGGTTTTCCTTTCACAGGATTGTGAGGCAGATTAGATTATTGACTTCGGACTGTGCCCGTTCCTCTCATGGTGTTAATTTTGACTCCTCTGGCCTCTGGGGATCCCCTGCTGTCTCGACAGCAAACCGTCGTACGGTTTTCGTCTCTTGGGAACCCCCCCTCCAGGGTATGTCAAAATTAACTTTGATGGGAGCGTCCGGGACAGAGCTGCTGGATCTGCTTTCATCATTCGAGGCCCGATGGGAGATCTATTGGCAGCGGGAGGCTTTGGATCCCTGGACTCTACTGTTCCTCTGTCGGAGCTTGGTGCTGCTTGGGCAGGGCTCTCTTTTGCTGTTAGGATCCTCCATGCTCCCAAGATAATGATTGAGGGGGATTCTATGACTGTCATTTCTTGGCTATCAAAGGAGAGTTGTATAGATGGTTCCTCAAATCCGATTCTGAGGGACTGTTGGGCTATGATGCGGGAGCTTGATTCAGCCCAGATCCGCCACACTTATCGTGAGGCTAACTCGGCGGCGGACTGGGTGGCGTCGTTTGCTGCTCAACATGCGGGTCCTTGGAACTGGAAGCCAGGCGACTCATGTCCTATTCTCCTTCAGCAGATTTTAATTTCTGATGCTTCTGAGCTGACTCATTCTAGATTTATGATCGCCCGTTTGTAACCAAAATAAATAAATAAATAACAATAAGTATATATATATAAAGAAGAATAAAGTAGTGATTATTCTTTTAGATAATGTTTGAAATAAAGAATAAAAAAATATTTTTTTAAATATTTTTTTATTTTTAAAAATCATAATTATAAGAGATAGCTGGGAATAAAGTTAATCAAAAGAATAATTCATGGTTAATCATGGGATATTCGCTCAATTTATTTTAAAAAATATAAAAATAGCTTGTTATTCCTTCAAATAAGAGTAAAAAATAGTTATCCTATGGATTTACCTTTTTGCATTTAATATGATTAATAGGATAGTCCAGGAATATTTCTAAAAATAATTAGGGAATAAACTCTATCCAGTATATTATTCATGAATAATATTTTTTCTATCAAAATAAAAAGGTCAGAGCTATCTATCGTGGGCTGTTAAAGTAATTAAAAGGATCATATCTAATCGTGAGCTAGCTGTTAAAGTGATCGGAATGCTCTGAGCTTGGTGCAATATTCCGCTCCGTCTCTCATATGACGCATAACTAAATTTTTCAAAAGCATCGTCAATGACATGCATCTACGTACAATATTGATGAACTGACAAATGTTTTCTGTCCAATTTGCAACAGATTAATGTGATGGAGAAAAGAGGCCAATTAAGATCAAAAAGAAGGCAAAGATGTCCATAACAGTCGTGAAATGTTTTCTGTCAGGCTCTCGATCAAAGCCATGGTGATGCATGGCAGGAAGGGAGTTACAGATCAATACCAAGAGCAGTCCCTTGTAATGCTTCTTGTAAATATGCCTTTATATATTAATAACATGTAATTAAAGAGGAAAATCTTAATTTTCCCTCTTTCTCGTCCATAACAAATTCAAAAAAAAAAATAATAATAAGCCTCAGGCAGCGACTTTCGGTCAACCTAGAACTCAAAGTAAGCATTGGTGGGCGCGACTTTAATTAAAACGGATGGGATTAAAACTTGAGAGAGGTTTCTATTTTAAATTTTTAAATTTTGAGAGAAGGACTAGGACCTTAATGCAATGGTAGGGTACGTCATTTTCTTTGAAAAAAAAAAAAAAACATGAGGAATCTGCAGAATCACGGGTTTGGTTGCAGGTCGCCTACGTACTTTTGAATTTTAGTAAAGCAAGACACCTTTGATATATATCAATTATGTGATGTTTGTAATGGTAGTGAACTATATATTGTAACTATAATAATTAATTCAAAACGAGCAATAAATCCTTGCTGACAATTAAAGTGAAGTGAATGAATACTTTATAATGAATATTGTATATGATGAGGGAGTTTTGATGGAAGGAAGAAGGAAATATATATATTATTACGTACAAAAAGTTTTAGCCATATCGAATTAATTCAGATTTATATTAAATTTATTAGCCTCTTTTTTGATTGGAGCGACAAAATTAATTAGCCATATCGAATTAATTCAGCTTGACCCGAACCGGGCCGGTACTACGTACCCATCCACCAAAGAAAGAAGGATCATCGATCGTAAACCTAAATCCAGGAGAGTAGGCCGGGCCGATTCAGGTGAAACTGGACTCAGACTTGCTTCAGTACTACTTATGGACAAACCTAAGTATCTAAACCCGTTCGTATCACAAAGCATAATATTATTATTATTATTATTTGAACTTTTTTTTTATGTACTTGAACTTTTCCAACAACGTACATGCATGGTGAACGTGTACATGACCATCGACGCGAGGCACTCAGCAACGCGAACAACCAAGTTGGTATTGGATGACTTTGCGAAGGATCCAGTTAAAACAACGGACCAACGGCACGCACGGACTTCCATCGAGAGGCAGCAAAGGAATGAGGCATAATGAGAAGACGACCCAATGATGCCGGAGGGGAGTAAGGATGCAAAGCTGCGACGCGAAAGTGGAGGCAAAGCAGATAACAGTGACGTCCTCAAAGCACGAGGCCATCCAGGGGAGCTTACGACGGAACGTGATGGATGCCAGGGAAGAGGAGAAGAGGCCGAGCAAAGAGTAGGCAAACATGTCTGTTGGGGAGGCGAATAAGAAGTTGGCGTTGCTGCTGCAGGGATTGGTCGTCATCAAACCTTTCCCAGTTCCAGTGACCACCAAATGGGACGCTAGGAGAGTCGTCACCACGCCGATTGTGAACATGGGCATGCCTTGAATCAGATTGCGCAGAGTTAGAGTTGAGTAGCTGCGGCTCTCCTCGCTTATTCCATCTCCATCTCTCCATGGGCTCGTCGCCGAGAATCGGGACTCCGCGCCCCGGCAGCTTCCCATATGAGACATTAACGGAATTTTTTTTTTTTTTTTTTTTGTGCAGCAATGGAAGGGAAACAAGGCGGCTTTTATAGAGGAAGGCGCGCGTGGGGGCCCATGGCCCAAGTTATGAATCTGGCAGCTTCCTAACTGAATGTGAGTGAAATTTTGTTGTATATGTTTAAACCATGGCAATCAATTCTCTCATTTTATTTTTAATTGAAACTATTCCTATAATTTCTTTTATATATTTATTTCTAATTTTTTAATTTAAAGTTTTACTATGTATCCATCTTAACTTGCGCATTTCTGTTACCTTTAATTTATTGTCAACACTCTGTTTCATATAACATAGCTGGCCTAATAGTGGTTTTATAGAATTTTTCTTTCAATTTTAATGGGATACGTCAATCATACACAACTCCCAAAGCACTTCTACACTTAATTTATTCTGTTTTAACTCTATGATTCACATCTTCACTTATTTCACCTTTTTGCTGGATAATTGATCCCAAACATCTAAATTATTCGTTCCTTGGTATCTTTTGACTTGCAATCTTCACTATTTCTTTATTTATATTTCTACTTCTACTAAAATTATATTTTATATATTCAGTTTTAGTTCTGCAATCTTAAAACATTTAGATTATAAAGCTTCTCTTTAAATCTCTAACTTAGCATGTACTTCAGATTTAGTTTCATTAATCAACACTATATTATTTACAAATAATATATATTATAAAATATTATTTTAAATATATTTAATTTATTTATTTATAATTAATATAAAAAATTGAGAATGTATTGATGGCTTATTTACCTACTAAATGATTGGACATACCCAACCCTGCCATAGATATGAGTGCATTTCAAACCTAATGGATAAAGTATGTCAAATGAATTGATTCATTGGTTGAAAAAACCAATGGATGCGACAAAACAAAAGAAGAAAAGATTGTCTTAAAAATAAGGATGGCAATGGCCTAGGGATAGCTCGGGCGGCCTATACTGGTCTCTCTCTCCGTTAGAAAAAAATGTTCTCGTTCTTCACCCCGTTAAGCCGTTATAATTAACGAGTTAGAAATGGAAATACTCGGCCAAACAAAAGATACCTAATGTACCCGAACAAATAGATACCCAATGTACCAGTTTGCCCATTTATATAAAAAAAAAAAATTATTATTAAATTTATAATTTATTAAAATTAAAAAAATAATTTTTAAGGATAAGATGGAAATCAATCGTAAAAGAAGGAAGAGCAAAAGACGGCTACGTGAAAGAACGAAGAACAAGAGTCAGAGAGAATAAATTCAAACATATTTTACTATATATATTTTTTATTTTTAAATTTTTATTTTTTTTTATATATATATATATATATATATATATAATTTAAATATATTATATTAAAGCTAATGGGGACAGAGATAGATAAACGGGGATAGGGTGAAGAATACAATTTCCAGACCGTTTACCCATTTAGCCGTTAATGAGAAATCTCCGTTATCCGTTAAGCCGTTTAGACTGAAAATTTTTTACCAATACGATAAACGGTCAAATAAAAAAAATTATTATCTCTATTTAAAAATAATATAAACTTCAATAGATAATTAAAATTATAATATTTTTTATGTGCAACAAAAATTAAAAGTGATCTTTCATAGCCTGAAAAAATAAAAAACAAAAGATCACCTCTGAGATGGATTTCAGATAATTCAGCTACTGTACAAGGAACTTGTGGCGGTCGCTTTCTATTTATCCATCCCCATTGAAACCAAAAAGACGTCGTTGAAATGGATGATTTGTACCATCATAAATAATTTTTCCCTTTTGAGGAGGTGACTCGCAATGGCATTCATCGACTTGAATTCAGAGCCACCTTCTTAGAAATAATATCGCCCACCATTCCCCAGACCTCTTTTGTCCTCGCCTTCCTCCCGTTACACCTGTACCCTCCTCAGTTGGCCTGATTTAATTTCACACCCCATGAAAACGAACTGTACCGTCCCATTTTAGCACCTCAAAATGGGACCACAACTGGCTATGCTTTCCCAGCCACATGACCCATGCAGCAATACCATAATCCCACCATTATCATCCATCTTCCAGTGTTAGTCCAGCATCAGCGTGCAGACAGCGTCCCAACCCTCTCACTGCATAACCAATGCCTGTCACTGTTCGTCAACCAGCGCATAGCTTAATGGTCAGAGCACCCGTTGGGCATGATGTTATCCCGGGCCATCATTTTTCTGTTTGTCACTGAATACGCACGTGTGCATGCGTATCATAGGTGAAAAAAATATTTTTTTTAGTATACATGCATCGCGTCAATTATCTCATGCGCCGCCCCCTCCCCCGCGCCCCGTCCAAATCCTTCATCCATGTATTCTATTTTTCTTTTGCCATTTTGTTTCTATTAAAAAAAATTAAATTACAGAATTAATTCTTATACTTAAAGAATTATGTTATCTTATTTTTTTTAAATTTAAAAAAAAATTATAAAAATAATTTTAAACTTTTTATTTTATGTCACTTTGGTTCTTACAGTTAAACAAAAAAAAAAAAAACACCGTTTCTTTTTATCCTACAAAATGGCATACATAACAAAATTAAATTAAAACCTATAACTATCATGTTGACACTATATCTAATGATTTAAAAATATATAAAAAATAAAAATAATCTCTCATTCCTCCATCTCCTGCCTGCTGCGACCTTGTTACTTCCAACCCTTCTTCCTTTGTCCCTCATCGCAACTAAGACCACACGATAAGCCTTGTACACCAAGTGAACTTACCACATCGGACTGATATGCATGGAGTGAGTCATGAGAGCAGCTATATATGCGGCCAGTGCAGGCATGAAAGGAGGAGGAGGACGAAGAGATGGAAAATAAAATTAAACCAGAAAGCAAAGGATAAAGAAGGGTGGAGAGAGAATGTTGCAGGAAATGAGAGACGAAGGAGGTCTAGAAAGGGGGGTGAAGGATGGAGGAGGTCCCAAAGGAAGGGATGGCACGCACGAGTTAGAGCAAATCAGAGGTGGAGAAAATTATTTTTATTTTTAAATATTTTTTTAAATTATTAGATATATGATTAACGAGTTAGTTATAAATTTTAAATTTTATTTTATTATCTGAATACGCTTGATATGTTGGATAAAAATAAACAATATTTTCTCTGTTTAATAGTATGAAACAAAGTGACACAAAATAAAAAGCTTAGAACCATTTTTACAATTTTTTGAAGTTCAAAAACTAAAATGACACAATACCTTGTTTGGATTAATTCTATAGTTTAACCCCCTCAAAAAAAAAAAAAAAAGCATGAGTTAAAAGAAAGATTTGAAATGTTTTTTATTTTTAAAAACAGTACTCTTTTCTATTTTTATATTCATAAAAAATAAAAAAAATATTTATAAAAATACATATTGATGAATGAAAATGAAAATAATTTTTAAAAAATACAACTTCAAAAGAGCAAAAATTATAAATACTATAAATATATTTTCACAGTCTTTTATAAAAAAGAGAGTAAAAAATTGAGTACAAATGGATCTTAGAGTAGCCAAGTCTAAAATAGTTTCAAGGGCAGATAAATGCTCGGTTGTAGATAATTTGGACTGATGGTGATGGAAAAAATAGGAATTAACAGGAAAATCGCTGACTAACCCATCAACATGAAGGCTTATTACCATGCCGAAACAGACAGCAAGCGATGAAGCCCTATTTAAATCTAACAGGTTACTTAGGGGGGTTCCCGGTTGCTAAAGTTTGAACCATTTGTTTGATAATTAAGTCGAGAGGCATCGGCGTGCCAACGAATCCGCCGATGAATCTGAGATTCTGAATATTTTGATTCGTTTCAAAGTGCAGTGCCAGAAATAAAAAGATGTCTGAGGAGTACAGCCCCTACTGCTTCCAGGGTGGGCGCACCTCAACCTGAGATCATTCAATTGGTATTTGCCAACAAGGATGCAAATTTCACATGTACATGGAACAATTTGAAAATTTCATTCTCCACTTCCACAAAATGCATTAAACTTGCATTTGTAAACCTGATTATTTACGGTTTCTTTGACTTCCCTTCAGAGTCCAGTTGTCTTCCTAACAAGATGAGACCGATTGAAGCGAATGCTGATAATACTGTAGACGAGTAACCAAGTACAAGAAGAGCTCCTCTTAGCGACTGCATCCAAAACATGCACCAAATTAATTAATTAAAAAAAAGGGAGCAATTCTAATCCTCCGGGGGGGGGGGGGGGGGGGGAAAGAAAATCTGTACAATTTTCTCAACACCTTTGCTAGTAGCAGTGCATTATCATTTGCATACTGCAACGAACTTTCTGGAATACTTTGGATGCCTTGACTTAGTTGCCATAAGAGTACTCTATATTAACAGTCCACAGAAAATTAACAGAATCTTTACATAAATTGAAGACGATCAATTCAAGCATCATATTGCAAAGCAACAGGAATCTCACTCATAGCTGTCTGATCAAGATACGATACCTGTCAGATGGAGAACTACCACCATCCCAGTAATGGCCTTAACACATTTTTTTTTTTTCAAATTAAGAGATGTCTCACAATAGTTGAAATGCTGAAGAGCTGAACTCACCCAAAAACAAAACCAATAGCAGCACCAATGTAAGCCTTTTCTGGAGTCAACTCAACTTGTAATTCTCCAAACTGCAAAATAATTATGGAACATCCATCAGTATTTTATTACAATATGTAGTGTCCTTGAGTGTGCAATAGGACCAGTTACCTTCAGCATCCTGCTTTCCTTCTTAGAAATTTCATCAGTTTTTATAATAGAACCTACAGACAGCAGCTTCCCAGTTTTGATCATAGCTTTGGCAATCTGCAAGAATTGATTGTGGAACACACGTGATTGCCCAAAGGAATAAGGTTAGACAATATAACATTTACTAGCTAATTCAGCTGAAAACATACAGGTCATGGCTCAGATGCATGTTAGTCCAAGAAACCATAACACCTGAGTCTTTGCTATAAAGACTGGAAACATACCATCAGCTATAACACGGTCAAACAGACACAAATGGTTTACACAGAGGATGATGAAACAGTTCTGTTAAAAAAACTAGCACTTCTTTGAAAGCACCATGCATCGAAGGCAACTAAGGTGGGCCTCTGAATGTACTTTTCAGCTTTTCTGTCATCTACTCTCCGAACCTTTTTCACTAGGCATCTGAGCTGGAAGATAGCCAGTTACCAAGAATGTTGTTGAATTCAAAAGATTAAAAAATGTAGGAATCATGGGCTATCAATTATCAGGAGGAAAGCTGAATGCCCTCACCCTGTTCTAGATAGAGTCCACTAACCTTCACCAAAAAAATTCTTGTATTTTTTTTGCAGGCATGTGTACAAAGAAGATAATTGGGCAGCCAATTGGCTAGCAAATCAGGTTATACTCTCAAGAAGAAATGTCTCCCAAAATGCAGATTTTCAACCACAATCAGTGCAGTTTTTTGTCATGGATGTTAGTCTAAAAAGAGGACAAAAGGAATCTCCATAACCACCCAAGAAAGAAGCAGGGGTAAAGAAAAAATCGAGTTAAATGGAAGAGACAGAGTGAATTATCCTACTACTATTAAAAAATATAGGAAAGTGCCATGACTCTCATGATCCATAACTGTCACATTGCTTAACAGCAATAACCATCACCCAACTCCTCAATTCTCACCTGGTGATTTCACTCAAAGTCAACATGCCAAGTTAATCCTATAATTGAAGCTTATATCCATCAACTACTGAAATTGCCCAAGTCATGATTCTCCTCTCTTGAATCTTCTCCACAAACCTAACAGCCACCAAGTCATTTTCGGGCTTTCTGCACAACAGAAAGCCAAAAAAACCTTTAAGCAAGAAAATTTTCAGTCATATATATATTTTTTATTATTTTGGACTAATTTCTTTACCCATGTCTGTCCATAAAAATATGAGAATCCTTATTTACTTTCTATCGTACCCAGGTGCCGATGCGATGCATCGTTTCTAGAGACCATCCTAACTACCCTTACAAAACTTTTCACCAAAATAACATGCCACAAGGAAAGGACACCTCCTTGTTTTTCTCTACAGGATTCATGTTCATGAGGTGTAAGTGAAGTTTTACGCTGCCCATTAATCTACCACAAAATAAATTGATGGTAATGAATGTATATAATCGGAAATGGAGAAGGATTAAAAAGTATACAATTCTAAGGATTTGATGATAGAATTTAAAAGAAGAAAGAAAAAAAAACTAATAGCTTTAAGGATAGAATGATGAAGGAAGAAAAATAGAGTTTGAAAGAGGAAACCAATTTAATACAAAAAAAATGGTTTATAGTACTAAAAAATTAGCTATAAAAGTACTGAGAAAGTCAAAAGGAAAGAGACCATATGAAAAGAAAATTTGATCATAAAATGAGAAAGTTTAATTAGCAATTAAGGCTAAAAGAGAGTGTTATAAAAAGCCACATAAATGTAGGAATAGAGAAGTACATGAAAACTATAAAATAATTAAGAAAGAAGTTAAAAAGATAGCACAAGAAGTTTATAAACAATAATATTGCAAGCTATAAATTAAAGATGAAAAGAAAGATATATGAGAAATTGCAAGAATCAAAGCAAAAAATTAAAGATATGATTTTGATTAAATGCATTAAAGATAATATTAAAAATAATAATAATTAAGAAGAACGAGATCAAAGAAAAATGAAGAAGTTATTTTAATAAGTTATTAAATAAAAATCATACAGATGATTTAAAATGCTTTACTAGTTCTGTTAAAGATAAAAGTATAATGTATATTTGTAGAATTAAGATATTTGAGGTAAAAAAAGGCCAAAAAAAAAAGATGAAAATAAGAATATCAATGAGATCTAACAAAATTTTCATCAAAGTTTAAAAATATTTAAATGATGTAGAAGTAACTTAAATAACAAATTTAGTTGCTAAGATCTCCAAAGCTAAGAAAATACTTGATTTATGAAAGAAAAGCTATCAATTTATAAGAATAAAATGATATTCAAAACCTCTTTAACTATCATGGTATCAAACTCATGAATTATAAAACTCTAAGAGAGGATAATTAAGCATAGGTTGAGATATATTACAAAAATATCAAAAAATCAATTTGATTTATGCAAAAATGTCAAGTATAAAAGCTATTTTTCTTAAAAGATTAATGAAGAAATATAGAGAAAAGAAAAAAGATTTTCATATGACTTTTGTTGATTTAAAGAAAGCATATGATAAAGTTCCTAAAAAGTTAAACAATGGCATTAGAATAGAAAAAACTATTTGTTACATATATTAACATAGTAAAAGGCATATATAATAAAACGGTTATTAGCAATAAGAACTATTAATGGTAATGATAATGAATTTTCAATCCATGGTACATGTTATTTGCAATGAATAAAACTAAGACTAGGGTCAATTGTGAGTTGAAATTATAGAGAAATGCATTAAAATTTATAAGTTTTAGCTTAAGACAAAGACAAAAATACATAGAATGCATTTTTAATAAAATTAAAAATAAAGATGAATATAGAGTAAAAATTAAAAGTTATGAAGTTCCTAACAGTGATCATTTTCAAAATTTAGGATCGATTATTCATAAGAGAGCTTTGGGATGATGTTCATATGATTAATGTAGGTTGGATGAAATAGAGAAATACCATTGAAATATTATATGATTATAGAAAACCTGCCAATTGCCAAATGAAGAAAAAAATTTATAAAATAGCTATAAAATCAAATATGCTTTATGATACACAATATTTGATAATTAAAAAATTACACCAACAAAAGATTAATATGACTAAAATAAGAATATTAAGAAAGATGTTTAGTAATACAAGAAAATATATAATAAGAAATAAAGTTATTTATAAAACGATGGAGGTAGCATCAATTAAGAATAAATTTAGGAAAAGATGACTCAAATGGTTTGGACATTTACAATGTAGATGTAGGGATGTACTAGTACAAATAAGTAATTTAATACATATAAAAGGAAAAAGAGGGAGAGATGGATCAAAAATTATATGAAAGTGATGAAGAAAAATTAAAAATCTTTGAAATTTATAAAAAAATATGGCTCAAAATTAAGCAAAATGGAGAAAAAGAATTCATGTAGCTCACCTCAACTAGTTTCGGATTAAAGCTCTACTGCCGTTGTATAGTCATTATCTTCACCAAACATGCAAGTCTTTAAGCAAATCCAACTCCTAATCATCTCGCTTAGCGAATAATTTTTTTCTAGTTATTCTTTAGAAAATAACAAATGATTTATGCCTGTCATCTTTGTCTAGAGGCTAGGCAGACCTTGTCTGTAATGCTCTATTTAAATTTATCAGATGTCTTCAAAGAACCAATAGATCCATATCACGATCACCAAACAATGCTACAGTAATGATGGAAGCATAATCTTGATAATTGCACTTATAGTTATATAAATAAAGGGTCTACATTCATTTGTCTTCTCATGCTGCTATGCAGAGACTATAGTTTAACAGCTCTAAAATCATTTGAAAAAACTGCTATCTGTGTCCTCCCAAAAACTGCCTCATCTAACTGTTGTAAGAGAAAGCAAAGAAAATTTTCATCATAATATACGCAAAGCTTGAATGGTGGCTGGAACAGCATTTTGTATATAAGATAGAGATCATTACATAAGCCCCTGGCATGAATGTCTAGTGCAACATGCTGAAAAGAGTCTAACAGTTCGACATCCAATGGAGGGACACATCCATGTTACGGAATCTCAAAATTTAATATATATATATATATATCAAAATATGCTGGAAACTATAGTGAGTTTTCATTCTTGCCACAATAACATTTAAGAAAGAAAGAAATCAGTGACTCTATTAGAGGATTCTGGATTCTTTAAGCTAGTATTAATTAGCAATAAGATAGTTTAGAATTCAAGCTTTATCAATTGCTATTGTTTAATAACATAACAATTCAAAAAGACATGCTAAGTGCTGTAACATAAGCAAGGCACTCCATTTTGAGTCACAGAGTGTCATGCTGTAGCATGTTTTGTCCAACTTTCCAAGAGCATCAGAACTCCAAAATTCTGAAAAATTAAAGTACCTAAATAACACTAGATCACAAACAGTGCCACTTCGTCATTTAAGTGTACCGTACAATATAAGATAATAGAAGATCACTGCAATTTCTGTCATCCAGATAACATACATGACAAAGAAGAGCCAATGATTGGTTATAGCCAGAATGTAGCCAACGAAAACCTCAAGTTGGTGTAGTAAGTGATCCACCTTACCGAATCAATGGCTTTCGATACAAAGCAAGCATCAACAATGCAGATTCATGAATAGAAAACAATATCACAATCTTAAAGAATTCAAGCTAAAAGTGTTAAGATTTGGAGGCGTGGCCAAGTTGGTAGTCTTTTGTGTTGATACAAGAGACATAACTTTGATCTTGTCCCTGCTCCAATTTTCAGCTAGGCTTCCACTTGTCCTAATTCTCTAAAAAATAATTTTAAAAAAGTGCTAAAATTTGCAACACAAAGGGAAGATAGTGATATTGCATAAAAATATGACCTCAATAATATTTGTAAAATGTCAAAAGGAGTAGCATATGACCTACCATTAGGCGGTGAACCTAGTTTCTTTTGATGCTTCAATGGACCCATTACAGTCTACTTCAAGTATTAATGATGATGACATCAAGCAAGAAGACAATTATGTGAAAAATGGACGTAAGTTAGTGTCAAATATGAACCTGCACACTTATTAATGGATTGGACTTTGATCCCTAGAATTAGGACCTGGGGCCAGCAATGTCCTGCACGATAAGCTTTGTCATCCAATCATCAGTGCAGCATAGAACAATATCATACATAATGTCCTGTTAAGAGAAGATTTGCTAGCAAGTAGCATCTTTAACCTGATGCAACTATACCCATGATTATAGGATTCATAAACATCCCCTGTTACTCACCATCCCATAGCATGAAACAAAAGTTTCCATTCTAGACAATGGAGATGATGACAACATCCAAATATCATCAGCCACAACTGATAGAGATATAGACTAAAATATATGCTTTATGTTATATCTTTATATTTTAATGAGAATTCATTTTGAGCAATGTGTGCCATTTACTATATATGTGCATGTGTCTAGTATTTACAAAGAGTATTTGATCTAGTGTGTAGAGTACGGCTTACACACAGAAGACTAGATCATCGGTTCTTTTGGAATACAAGTTTATTGTTCACAGTTTTAGATGTAATTGGACACACCATCAGTAGAACTGTAGCACAAATTTTTAGTAGGTCTGTCTTGACTACGGGGAATGGTTTATTCTAACTATTTGTGCTAGTACACTTTGTGTATATTGAACAGGACACAGTTGAGTTAATTATTTTATACTCACTTTATAAAATAATTTAAAACTCATGAATATTATGATTACTTATGCTCTTAATCCGAATTCTATTTCTAGACACGTGTATGTAGTGATTATTGCTTTGATTACACATAGAGTGAGATTCTATATGAGTCAATAAACTTAGTGGGTTGGGTAATAACATTATATATATGGTGAATATTAATAGTTGAAGGAATCCACATCCTGTTAATTTGGATTGATGATATCCCCTTGAGAAAGCTTATAAGTTTTGATTGTATCAAATCTTGCAAGTGGATTTTGAATCCGATACATCAAATAAGTTAAGTGGATAAGTCTCAAGGATAATAAAAGCCAATTAAATTATATTGTCAGTAATTAAATTTAATTGATGGATATCTGTAATCTTAACGTGGGGAGATAATAAGTATTTAATATTAAAGGCTCGAAAATATAAATTCGAATATGATTAGGAGTACAATTATAATTCTTTAGTGGAATGAATTGTAATTTACGTAATTGAATCCTAACCCGGGATAGGATTGGAAGATTTAATTACGTAGGAAGTCCTTTTCATATTTGCCTATTGGTCCCTGTTGTAGCCCTATAAATACTCTCTCAGTTGGTTGCTAGGGTTAACGTTTTTGAAGAAAAAGAAAAACAAGAAACCCTAGGTCGGCCGAGAGATCCCACCATCTTGTGAGAGAAGGAAGGTATTTTTGGGAATACGGCGGAAGGCTAAAAGGTTAAGGTCGAGCAATCGAATCAAAGTGTTCCAAAGTTCAAATCTAAAGGTATGATCTTCTACTCTTAGATTATAACGGTAAAAGTTTTTTTTTTATTACTCATATACGCTATAGCCGTGATCTTGGGGGTATTCCGCGCTCCCCAACAGTGGTATCAGAGCCACGGCTGATACTGTATATGAATAATGCGGCCATGTTCTCCATTAATCGGAATATGCATGCGTGGGATAGATCGTGCTTGCTGCTAACGTTGTTTTGCATGTTTCTATCCTGTTATTATGGTCACATGAATGTATGTGTTTTGATTTGATATTGCTTAGATCTATTTTGTGAACTCCGGTTTAAGGAGGCGTAGGATCATTGTAATATTTCATAGCATGTATGCTCCGGTTTTTTGAGAGCTTTATGATTGTAAATACGTAGCATTGAACTCCTATATGGAGGCATAGGATTTTTGTAATCTGGTGCGGGAAGAAGACCTGCTGCAAATTGCAGGAAAGGATTCTAAGGAGAATCCGTTGCAGGATATGATCAAAAAGTAGATAGGATTCTAAGCAGAATCCGTTGCAGGATATGATCAAAAAGTAGATAGGATTCTAAGGAGAATCCGTTGCAGAATATGATCAAAAGGAAGATAGGATTCTAAGGAGAATCCGTTGCAGGATATGATCAAAAGAAAGATATGATTCTAAGGAGAATCCGTTGCAAGAAAGGATTCTGAAGGAAAATCCGAAGGAATCGGAAGAGCAAATTTCGTTTGTTTTTTGGGGCGCTGCCCCCTCGACCCCCCGCGACCTAACCGGGCAGGTCGATCCCCGCTGGGGGCAGGCCCCCAGACCCCCGTATGCGAAGCGGCAAATCGTCGAGCAAAGAAGCAATCATGATGCAACGGGAATCTTCATCTACATGGAGAATTTTGACCATAATAACAGGGATTTTATATATCTTGTTTATATTGGTTATGTTGCATACTTGATTGTTTATCCTTTTGTTCTTATGTCTATAACTAGGAGAACATGGTTAATTGGATAATCACTTGCTGTTTGTGTTTTGAATTTATAAGATAATCAAACACAAGTTTTATAACCCTCAAAATATTGTTTAAATAACTAAGTGGGAGAGGGAATTAATCACATTTAAATCCCATGGTCCCATCACTTGTTTATTGGTGAGGTAGTTAATTTCACGAGTTAGTATTAGTGCTTTCCTCCCCATAGGATGAAATTGATTACCAGCTCACCAAGAATAATCCCTAGTTGTTGTTAACGTTGGATTACCTCTCCATCTGAGGGATCCACCATGGGACAATGAATCTATGATTGAATAATGGTATACACTTAGGTATAAATATTGGTATCCTCCCATCGGAGTCACTACAAATATTTATATGACCAAAGTTAGCCAGCTGATTAATTTTACTTGGTATGTTACCTTTTACCTAGATAGTAAAATTAATAGATTTTATCTGTCTAGATAAATGATGAGTAATAGACGTCCTCCCATCGAGGCATACTATTCAAAATGTACTAGACTGCTGGCAAATTCTTTTATTTTGTAGTGGTTGAGGGGCCCTACTTATAATTTTGAATTTAAAGTTTATTGCTCATGATATCTTATTTGATGTATGAATGATTCTCAGGATTAAAATGTCTTCTTTCAATCCACTTGCTGTGATACTCAAAGAAAACAAATTGACTAGTCCTAATTACATTGATTGGAAAAGAAACCTGGATATAGTGTTAACTGCAGAAGGGTACAAGTATGTGCTCACTCAGGTCTGTCCCGCAGAGCCCTGTGAAGGGGCTTCAGATGAGAGTCCCAAGCTTACCGTAAGTGGGTTAAGGCTGATGAGATGGCGCGGTGTTACATATTGGCATCTATGTCAAATGTTCTGCAACATCAGCATCAATCTATGTCCTATGCCTATGACATGATGTTCAACCTCAAAGAAATGTTTGGGGATCAGAGTCGTGCAGCTAGGCAGACTGCGATGAAAGAACTGATGAACACTAATATGGCTGAAGGAACTCCTGTCAGGGATCATGTTCTAAAGATGATTAGTTTTCTGAATGAACTGGAGATCCTTGGAGCGGAGATGGATGGGAAAACCCAGATTGATATCATTCTTCAGTCCCTACCTGATTCTTTTAAGCAGTTCTGCCTAAATTATACTATGAACAAAATAAATTTTTCACTGACAGAGCTACTTAAAGAACTTCAGGTAGCAGAGAGTTTCATTAAGAAGCTTGCAGTTACTATGGTTACTGAAAAAGGTTCTTCTTCGAAGTCTCATGCTAAGAAGAAGAAAAAGGTTCAGAAAAGGAAACAGCATCAGGCCCCACAGCCCAATGGGAAAATAAAAAAGAAGGGAAAGTGCTTCGTCTACAAGCAGCCAGGTCACTGGAAGCAACAATGTCCAGTTTGGCTTGCCAGGAAACAGGCTAGAGGTATATCTCATTCATTTGTAGTTGAAACTTGTTTAGTGCTGTTATCTACCAGTGGCTGGTGTGTAGATACGGGAGCCACTAATCATGTTTGCAATTCTTTGCAGGGGTTCCAGCAGATCCAGCAGCTAAGTGATGAAAAGATTTACATATTTCTAGGAGATGGCACGAGAGTGTCAGTAGTTGCAGTGGGAGATTTTAGCTTTTCTTTTAGTAGAAATAGAATTTTAATATTAAAGGACTATTTTTTTGTACCTTCAATTAGAAGGAATTTAATTTCAGTTTCTAAGTTGGTTGATGATGGATATTCTGTTTATTTTAATGACTCCGTTGTTATTAAGAAAAATAAACATTTTATTTATTCTGGTACATGGTGGATGGTCTTTATATTATTAATCATGTTTCTCCTACTGTGCAACTAAATGAAGTGAATAACTATAATAGACCATGTAAGAGAAAACATCCTTCTGAAATGAATCAAACTTATCTTTGGCACTTGCGCCTAGGTCATATAAATCTAAGACGGATTTCTAGACTGATTCAAGATGGACCATTAGGTTCATTGGAAGTAGAGGCACTACCGGTATGTGAATCTTGTTTAGAAGGAAAAATGACCAAGCGGCCATTTTTGGCCAAAGGCAATAGAGCTAAGGAGATATTAGAATTGGTTCACTCTGATTTGTGTGGCCCAATGAACATTCAAGCTAGAGGTGATTTTGAGTACTTTGTCACTTTTATTGATGATTACTCAAAATAGGTATATTTATCTGATGCGCCGTAAGTCTGAATGCTTTGAAAAATTTAAAATTTTTAAGACAGAAACGGAGAACCATCATGGTAAAAATATCAAGACACTACGATCCGATCGTGGTGGCAAGTACCTCTTAGGGGAGTTCACAGATTACTTATTAGATGCTGGGATTGAATCCCAGTTATCTGCACCTAGTACACCACAGCAGAATGGTGTAGCTGAAAGAAGGAATAGGACTCTTATGGATATGGTTAGATCTATGATGAGTTATTCAGACTTACCTATTTCGTTTTGGGGATATGCATTAGAAACAGCGGCATATATTCTTAACTTGGTACCATCTAAGTCAGTACCTAAGACACTCACAGAACTGTGGACTGGGCGCAAGCCTAGTCTAAGACATGTTCGGGTTTGGGGTTGTCCAGCACATGTACTAAAAGGCAAACCAGATAAGTTGGAATTAAGGACAGATGTATGCTTCTTTGTTGGATATCCTAAAGGAACAAAAGGTGGTTTATTTTATTGTCCTAAGGATAAGAAGGTCATTGTTAGCACCAATGCCCGATTCTTAGAGGACTATATTATAGACCACAAACCCAGAAGTAAAATTGCTCTAGAAGAGTTGAGAGGCGATAAAACTAGACTAGCTCCTTTAATACCAATAGTACAAGCAGAAACACCACAAGAAAGTGGGTTCCCAAACTTTCCAATAACTATTCGTAGTGGGAGAAGTATAGTAACACGAACTGACCCTGAACTGATATAAAATGATACCATTAATGCACCAGTTTCAGAACCAGTGCAGGTTGATGGAGCACAAGAATCAGAGTCAGATCGTATTACTACAAGCACATACAATCAGGTTGTGCCTCGTCGTAGTGGGAGGGTTGTAAATACACCTAAACGGTATATGTTCCTTGGAGAGTCATATGACAAATCTCTGATGAACTGGATACTGAACCCAGTAGCTACAATGAAGCATTACAGGATAAAGATGCAACTCTTTGGCAAAATGCTATGAAATCAGAGACAGAGTATATGCACTTTAATCAGGTCTGGGATCTTGTAGAACCACCCGAGGGAGTAAAACTCATCGGATGCAAGTGGATCTATAAGAAGAAGAGAGGAGCAGACGGGAAGGTGGAAACCTTCAAGGCTAGGCTAGTTGCAAAAGGTTTTACTCAGAAAGAAGGGATCGACTATAAGGAAACCTTTTCACCAATAGCTATGCTTAAGTCTATCCAGATTCTCTTATCCATTGCAGCTCATTTCGATTACGAAGTTTGGCAAATGGATGTCAAGATGGCTTTCCTTAATGGAAATCTTGACGAGTGCATTTACATGATGCAACCAGTCGGTTTTATAGTAAAAGGCTAGGAGCACTTGGTGTGCAAGCTTAAGAGGTCCATTTATGGACTTAAACAGGCATCCAGATCTTGGAATACTCGTTTTGATCAAGCTATTAAATTTTATGGTTTTGATCAAAGTCCTGACGAGTCATGTGTGTACAAGAAGCGTGATGGAAAAACTTTGGTGTTTCTGGTGCTATATGTGGATGACATCTTACTTATTGGAAACGATATGGGAGTATTATCTTCGGTCAAGGTATGGTTATCTGGACAATTTGATATGAAGGACTTGGGAGAAGCAAGTCACATCCTAGGGATCAAGCTTTTGCGAGATCGCAAGCAAAGGATGATATGCTTGTCTCAAGCCACTTATATCGATAAAATTCTCATCCGGTTTGGTATGCATAATTCCAAGAAAGGATTTCTTCCTTTCAGGCATGAAATTTCTTTATCTAAGGATCAGTGTCCTAAGACACCTGAAGAGATAGAAAGTATGAAGGCAGTTCCTTATGCTTCTGCAGTAGGAAGCCTAATGTATGCTATGCTATGTACTAGACCTGATATCTGTTTTGCCGTAGGCATGGTTAGCAGATTTCAGTCTAATTCTGGGCGAGAATATTGGACTGCAGTAAAACATATAATTAAGTACCTGAAAAGGACTAAAGATTATATGTTAGTTTACCAAGCAGATAGTCTTGTGCCTATAGGATATACAGATTCGGACTTCCAATCAGATAATGAATCTAGGAAATCAACCTCGGGATATGTGTTCACTTTGGGCGGTGGAGCAATTAGCTGGAGGAGTGTGAAGCAAACTTGTGTTGCTGACTCTACCATGGAAGCTGAGTATGTGGCTGCATCTAAGGCTGCAAAAGAGGCTGTTTGACTAAGAAACTTTCTTTTGGATCTTAGTGTGATACCTTCAGTGCAATTACCTATTAAACTTTATTGTGATAATAGTGGGGCAGTTGCTAATTCGAAGGAACCCAAGACCCATAAGAAATCTAAACACATTGAGCGTAAGTATCACCTGATACGTGACATCGTGCAAAGAGGTGACGTGCTGGTGACCAAGGTTACATCTGAGGACAACCTGGCAGATCCTTTTACAAAGAGTTTAACTTCAAAAGTTTTTGATAGACATGTAGAGGGCATTGGAGTTAGATGTGTACAAGCATTGCTTTGAGTCTAAGTGAGAGATTGATAGAGATATAGACTAAAAGATATGCTTTATGTTATGTCTTTATATTTTAATAAGAATTCATTTTGAGCAATGTATGCCATTTACTATATATGTGCATGTGTCTAGTATTTACAAAGAGTATTTGATCTAGTGTATAGAGTACGGCTTACACACAGAAGACTAGATCATCGGTTCTTTTGAAATACAAGTTTATTGTTCACAGTTTTAGATGGAATTGGATACACCATCAGTAGAACTGTAGCACAAATTTTTAGTAGGTCTGTCTTGACTACGAAAAATGGTTTATTCTAACTATTTGTGCTAGTACACTGTGTGTATTGAACAGGACACAGTTGAGTTAATTATTTTATACTGACTTTATAAAATAATTTAAAACTCATGAATATTATGATTACTTATGCTCTTAATCCGAATTCTATTTCTAGACACGTGTATGTAGTGAATATTGCTTTGATTACACATAGAGTGAGATTCTATATGAGTCAATAAACTCAGTGGGTTGGGTAATAACATTATATATATGGTGAATATTAATAGTTGAAGAAATCCACATCATGTTAATTTGGATTGATGATATCCCCTTGAGAAAGCTTATAAGTTTTGATTGTATCAAATCTTGCAAGTGGATTTTGAATCCGATACATCAAATAAGTTAAGTGGATAAGTCTCAAGGATAATAAAAGCTAATTAAATTATATTGTCAGTAATTAAATTTAATTGATGGATATCTGTAATCTTAACGTGGGAAGATAATAAGTATTTAATATTAAAGGCTCGAAAATATAAATTTGAATATGATTAGGAGTACAATTATAATTCTTTAATTGAATAAATTGTAATTTACGTAATTGAATCCTAACCCGGAGTAGGATTGGGAGATTTAATTACGTAGGAATTCCTTTTCATATTTGCTATTGGTCCCTGTTGTAGCCCTATAAATACCCTCTCAGTTGGTTGCTAGGGTTAACGTTTTTGAGGAAAAAGAAAAACAAGAAACCCTAGGTCGGCCGAGAGATCCCACCATCTTGTGAGAGAAGGTATTTTCGGGAATACGGCGGAAGGCCAAAAGGTTAAGGTCGAGTAATCGAATCAAAGTGTTCCAAAGTTCAAATCTGAAGGTATGATCTTCTACTCTTAGATTAGAATGGTAAAAATTTTTTTTTTATTACTCATATACGCTATAGCCGTAATCTTGGGGGTATTCCGCGCTCCACAACAAACAACATAATATTTTTCATGGACAACGTCTGAAATCAGTGCTATAATTGAGGATCCGTGCTAAACTGCTAATTGAGGATTATTTGCAGAAAAGAGCAATGTATGTCACTTAGCACCGCTGTATTAATATTGACAAAGAACTGTTTGCATTTGCTGAACTAATACCCATTCTATAATAAATCATCATTTGAGATAGGCTAGAGGAAGGATGAAGCACCTTACTTGAATAGGAAACTTTATCGAATTTTATAGCCTGACATCAGATAAATATCAAGCATACAGATATTTTCAGAAATTTACAAATACATAATAGGTGAATATTTTGATGGGGCATAAAAATTCAAATTTTCTAATGAGAATTTTAACAATCATGAACATGGTTTAACAGCTGTAGATCCACACAAAAGAGGGCGTTGCTGGAATGGTTCAAATACCATTGTGCAGATCTACTCGATAAGATTTGGATTTGCTTATAACTTCCAAGTGTATTTCTCCTGTGATATCAAATAATTGCCCAGACCACAAAGAGCGGTAAAAAAGAGTTCTTTAATCAACATTATTATATGACTATGTTCCAAAAGTAAATGCACTTAAAGATCCAAGTCTAGATATTACCCTTTGAGGCTCTCCTTGACCATACATTCCCATTGCCTCAAATCTTCTTCCAGCAGATACCAAACGTTTGCCAAGTGCTGCACCGTTAAAGGAAATGGAGACATCGGGTGAGTTCATATGCCAATTATTGATCAAGACTTATTAGCTATTTCATCCTTGCCTGGTTTCACATTATCGGTCACAGAACTCTCTAAAGATGGGAGCTGGCTTGCAATGCTGTTTGAAGTAGAAGTATCAGCCTGTTCCCATGCTCGAGCAAGATTTAAGAGCATTTCTCCCACCTCTCGACCACACTGAAACAGAGATCCAGTGCAGTAAATCTGTGATATCCCCACAGCATTCTCGTCTTACCCACATAAAACAGCTTATTAGGGCGCTATTACCGACTAAAACACTATCTCATCAAGAAACTCCAGCATTCCAAAAAAATAAATGAATAAATAAACCTAAACCAACTTACCATAAAATTAAAGAGGAGAATTACTAACCTCATCCAACACGGGCCCGTTAGAAAGATCAAATGCCGCATCATTTAACTTCACCAGAACTCGAGAAGAACACAGGGAAAGAAACATCAAATCAAAAACGAAGAATCGATCCGAACAATCGAGCTCAAACCGAAAACCTGACGGCAGGAAGGATACTTACATCGAGCCGGAGATCGCCCGGGAGCCTTGCAAGGTAATCCGGGGGGAGCTTCAAGCAATCCTAGATGCAGCGGCCACACGCAGAGATATAAGCCTAAACCCTAACCCTAGACCAGAAGGGGGATGGGTCAGTGGCACTTACCGCGAGTTCTTGAAAGAGAAGGAGGAGGTCGTCGCCGCCACCGCCGCCGGCGCCGTCGCCGTCGTCGTCGTCGAGGGATTTGGGCGAATCGGACTCCGCGAGCGCGAAGGAGACGACGAGGGCTCGAATTCTTGAGGACTTCTTATACAAGGATTCGAAGGGTAGAAGGGAAGGGATGTGACGGGGATTTCGATAAGATACCGGGGTTCGAGAGGGCGAGACAGCGGCAAAGGATGGGAAGAAGACGAGCGTTGCCATTCGAAATAGTTTGTGACGGAAAATAGAGGGTCGGACGCGCGTCGTCCAGGATGCAGGCTTGGCATATTTATCGGTCTCATTGGTCGAGAACCAGCAGGGCTAAAATTCTTAGAGCTAAAAAAAGAAAGCTAAAATTGTGAAAATAATTTTCATCAAATTATAAGGTGGATATTCAATGGGATAAACTTAGACGAAACGTGTGTTTTTTTTTTTTTTTGCTTATCAAATGGCACATATACCATCATTTCATTTCAAAAGATAATGCATCTTTTAAATTTAATTCTAAAAATAATAACAACTATATCAAAAAAATATTTAAATAAGGTTAAAAGAAAATTATATGACAAACACATATGAAACCATACTTAAATTTTTTCTCCATTTAATTCATTCCCTAATTTTCAATAATCAAAATATTTTGAGATATTTTAAGATTTATAAGTTTAACATAGTATAGATATATTGCTATATGTTTAACAAATTGTCCTCAAATATCTATTTAAGAATTCTTGGTGCAACATAAATTAATGATGCTAACTTCTTTGTTTGATTCCATGAATCACTCACGATACTTTTATATAAAGAAAAAAATTAACTGTTGCTGTCAAATCACTTTTGGGGAGCGTCGGACGAAAGAGGAGCTTCGTGGGAATCGCCTTCTTTAGTTGAAAACCTGCAAGAAAAGTCGGACCGGTGGTGCCAGCAGAGACCCTCCGACACTCAGGTCAGCAATCTGAAGAACAGGGATTTTTTAATGAAAGAGTAGATATTGAGTCCCCCTCCTTGGGGTTGGGGCCTTTTATATACCTGTTTGGGGATCCCTCTTACCCTTCGTTATAACAGTCGGATCCTTTTTGGATGGTTGTTGAGTTTCGGTCCTCAACGTGCCGCAAAGGACGGGTAGTGGGGCTGGACGTGGATGGCAACACCCGTCGTTAATGGTGCCAGGGGGAGGCACATTCACTGCACACGTTGCCAGGCATGTTCGTAGCAGAGTAACCCGCCATTTTTGGGGAAGTGGGCCACGTAGCTTGGTCGAGGGGGCACTATGAGATCGACGGATAACTGAGTTGCTCCTAGGGCCGAGGAGAACCGACGCCGAAGCCGATGCTGAGACCGACGCCGAGGCCAACGCAGAGGTCGAGATGAGCCGAGGCCAGGATGAGCCCAATGCCAAAGGGTTGGAATGCGCCAGACCGTCTAACGTTAGGTTCATGGTCCCTTCATCTTATGGGTCATGTGGCCTGATCAGCCACATCACCATCCAAAAATTATTGTCTTTATTGCCCATGGGGTCAACTGGCCCCATCAAATGCCTCCCATACTCCTGAGCTTGTGTGCCCCGCTTTAGCTAAGCAAAAGGAGTGTATAACTTTTTACCTTCGCATCTGCCCTTTCCTATCAACTTCAACTATGATTCCTTCCAGGTGGGGAAACCTCTTTCCTTTTGCGCTACCTTGTGTAGACGTCTTCACGCTCTTTGGAGCCATGCTTTTTGCCTGTTCAAAAAACTTTAAGCAAAGTTTGAAGGTAATTTGGTTATCCTTGACTGGCAGCCAGTAATCCTCTCCATATGCAAAGCCCGGAAGCTGATGCCCATCAACTGTGAGTTGGGGAGTCAGTTTCTCCTAACTGTGAGTTGACTTTGGGTCTTCTATCTTTTTCATAAAAGTTGGAAGTGAGTGCCCGTCAACTGTGAGCTGGGGAGTTGGCCTCTCCTAACTATGAGTTGTCTTGGGGCTTCTTGATGGCTGAAAGTGACCAGTAATATGTTGCAGGTATATAATTTAGATAAAGGTCTTACTCGATTGGCCATTGGCCGTTGAGGTAGAGTTAGAGCCGCTGTGAAGCCATTGAGGCTGTGATAAAGCTGCTGAAGTTGTAATGAGGCCATGAAGGCAGATGAATGGAGCCGCTGAGGCCGATAGAGCCGCTGCGACTACAATAAAACCCTCTCAAGGGTTTCGTGGCCAGCCCGAGTGGTGACCCAAGAGTTGCTGAAGTCGTTGGGTTCCTTCTAACCCCGAAGGGCAACCTGAGAGTTGGAGAGTCGCCATGTGCCTTTTCCCCTATGCCGATGATCTTTGTCGCCAACGCTGGGTTAGTTTTCAGTCTTTGGTGCCGAGCTGGCCTCGGGCTTGAGTGCCGATGGTACATCGGGCTTTAGGTACCGAGCTAGAGTCGAGCTTTAGTGCCGATGGTACATCGGGCTTTGAGTGCTGAGCTAGAGTCGGGCTTTAGTGCCGATGGTACATCGGGCTTTTGAGTGCCGACCGGAGTCGGGCTTGAGTGCCGATGGTACATCGGGCTTTAGGTGTTGAGCTAGAGTTGGGCTTTAGTGCCGATGGTACATCGGGCTTTGAGTGCCAAGCTGAAGTTTGGCTTTAGGTGTTGACGCGGAGTTGGGCTTCAGGTGCCGACGCAGAGTCCGGCTTCAAGTGCTGATGGTACATCGGGCTTTGAGTGCCGAGCCGGAGTCGGGCTTCAGGTGTCGATGGTACATCAGGCTTTGAGTGCCGAGCCGGAGTCGGGCTTCAGGTGCCGACGCATAGTTGGGCTTTTGAGTGCCGAGCTGGAGTCGGGCTTCAGGTGCCGACGCGGAGTCGGGCTTCAGGTGCCGACGCGGAGTCATGCTTCAAGTGCCGATGGTACATCGGGCTTTGAATGCCGAGCCGGAGTCGGGCTTCAGGTGTCGATGGTACATCAGGCTTTGAGTGCCGAGCCAGAGTCGGGCTTCAGGTGCCGACGCAGAGTCGGGCTTTTAAGTGCCGAGCTAGAGTCAAGCTTCAAGTGCCAATGTAGAGTCGGGCTTTAGGTGCCGACGCGGAATCGGGCTTCAAGTGCCGATGGTACATCGGCTTTGAGTGTCGAGCCAGAGTCGGGCTTCAAGTGCCGACATGGAGTCAAGCTTTTCAGTGCCGAGCTGGA
Organism: Calamus simplicifolius; assembly: GCA_900491605.1. Lineage (NCBI taxonomy): Eukaryota > Viridiplantae > Streptophyta > Magnoliopsida > Arecales > Arecaceae > Calamus > Calamus simplicifolius. The sequence continues at coordinate 791,721 of UESW01004102.1, forward strand.
GTCGGGCTTCAGGTGCCGACACGGAGTTGGGCTTCAAGTGCCGATGGTACATCGGGCTTTGAGTGCCGAGCTGGAGTCGGGTTTCGAGTGAAGATACAGAGTCAAGCTTTTGAGTGCCAAGCTGGAGTCAGGCTTTAGGTGCCGAGCTAGAGTCGGGCTTTAGGTGCCGATGCAGAGTCGGGCTTCAGGTGCTGACGTGGAGTCGAGCTTCAAGTACCGATGGTACATCGGGCTTTGAGTGCCGAGCTGGAATCGGGCTTCAGGTGCCGATGCGGAATCGGTCTTGAATGTTGATGCAGAGTCGGTCTTTCTTGGGCCTTCCCTCGCATTGGAGGCCGGGATGAGATGTCTGTGACTGGGAAGAAGCTAGAAACCAGAACGAAGCTGAAGACCGTTGAGAAAAGCCATGATAATTGGCGGTCGTTGAAGACGAGTGGCTAGGAGAGTCCGTCGAGGACGTTGCTAAGAGTTAATATCAGCAAAGTAAAAAGCCGACGGAGTTACTGGAAGGACCTAGCTTCATCAGCCTCGGACGCTACGCTCTCTGCAGTCATGCACACCTCCCGTACGCATGGCCATTTACTAACATGGCAGACTCTCCAAAGTGATGTGAATTAGACATGAAGGAGGGAGAGAGAAAGGGCATGAGGGAGAGAGGAAAGGTGGTGAGCTTGGTGCTCGACCTGGGTTTGCGGCAGAGGCGTCAGGGCTGCCCAAAGCTGAAAGCAAGAGTTGGCAGAGGGTAGCCGGAAGGCCAGGAGCAGAGCCGAGAGGCAGGAGTCTGTACGGAGGGGGCGCAGGGAGGCCGGGAGCTTTCTCGCGCGGAAGAAGAACCCTTGGAGCTTCCGAGAGGAGCTTGGGAGCAGCTGTGGGGTCTCTGTGCCGGGGCCCAGTTGCGTGGGGAGGAGAAGACGGAGACGGGATCTGGAGATGGAGGCCCTCCGAGGCTGACGGAAGCTAGGCAAAGGGAGATGGGGGCCGAGGCGGAGCTCGGGCGTCTGCAGGAGACGAGAATGGCAGCCTCAGGAACTCGCTGGAGTCGGCAACTGGAGCCGAGGGGGAGCCCGGGAGGCAGCTGAGCTTGGGCGCAGGGGACCGGTGGCTGTTCGGGACATAGTCGGAAACGTTCATGGCTTCGTGCGGAGGAGAGCCTCGGGACGGAGCTAGGAGGAAGCCGTCCGCCAGGAGAGAGGAGATGGGAACCACTGAAGGGGAGCTCGGGAGCTCGCTGGAGTCGTGGTTGGCAGCCGAGCTGGGAACTCGAGCGCAATTGCATGAGTTGGACTTGGGTCCAAAGACGCATGCATGGCCGAAGGAGCTGGAGCCGGGATCCACCGAGGCCGAGGGGGAGTCGGCGTGGGTTCGGAGGCATCGCCGGCTGCCTGAGAGGCTGGGGGAGGCCGAGATGAGGCCGGACGAGGCCAAGACGGGGCAGCATCGGCTGCCTGGGAGGCCAAAGCAGAGTTGGGAACTTGGCTCTGGTTCTTTTCTTCCGGGAATAGTGGATTGGTTCTTGCCGGCGCCTTCCTCCACCAGTGTTGGTTTTGAAAGTAGCCTCCAGTCCCTCCTCGTTCGTGGTTCTTTGGGAGGGTGTCTAGTTCTAGTTATAGTAGCTGATAGTGGCCGGAAGTCATCGTGCAACAGGGTATAAATTATGCCATGTTTCTTGTCCGCTTGATTTGCTATGGGATGGTGGCTGGATGATGGATCCAAGAGCATCCGAAGGCGGCCGGGCTGCCCAGAGGTTGGTCGAGAGGACCTTAAAGTAGGGAGCCCCCGTCTGGAGAGGACCAGGGAGAACTGGGAGCCGAAGGTTGCGACGGGGCTGCTGGGAGTTGGTGCCGAGCGGGACAACACGGAGACGTGCATGGCCTTATGCAGAGGAGGGGAGTCAGGGGCTTTTCATGCAGGTTTAAGGTGGACCTCCTCGTTCTCACGGTCTCCGTCTCCCTTGCCGAAGCCCCATTACGTGCATGCGACTTCATGCACGTAATGCACCTGGAACGAAGTCATTGCGGCAGTGGTTCTCTCATTGTCTCTGTCTCTTGACGAGGCCAACACTTGGGCTGGTGCCGAGGTGGAGGCTGAGCTTCTGAGGGAGCACCGTGGCCAACTGGAAGACGTCGGTCAACAGTCCCTTAATAATTTGTTGCTTGAGTTTCTCTTCTCTTCTCTTCTCCCATCCGATGGAAGGAAATCTCTAGCGTCTCTCCCTCCTCCGATCTTAGTGGATTCGATCTGATACTCCGCTAGAGGTATATTTCCTTCTCTCTTATCTTGAATTTTGAGGGGATGTTTGAGTAACAGAAGTCTTCCAAATCCTCACTGATCTGATCTGAGTCTTTATCTGAGATGGATTCTGAAGGACAAGAACTCGATGCAAGGACCTGACGATTTTAAGAATGAGGTGACTTGCAAAACTTCAACACAAATCTTGAGGCTTTTTGCCTGGAGCAGAGACGAAGGCAGTCTCTACCTCGGAACAGAGCTGAGAGGCAGATCGGGGCTATTCATGGAAGTGCCTGGGAGACGAGGCATCGCAGCCATCGAGGAGATCCGGAGGTAGCCCAGATGAGGAGACGGGTGGCCGGGGACGACCGGGAACAGAGGCCATCCAATCGTGGCTGAAGCCGAGAGCCTGGAAGCTGCCGGGGAGAACTCGAAAACCAAAGGCTAAGGGGAAGACGAGGCTAGCTTGGGAGGAGAGAGAAAAGGTTGCGGACTCGGGGGAGGCCGCCTTGGACCTGCTGGACCCTCCGAGAACTTGTCGGGACCAAGAAGGAAAGGCCGATTTGTTGAGGCCAAGCCCAGACACTGTTATTGTGGCCCATAGGGGCCCACTGGCCCCATCAGAGGGGATGGTGGGACGGAGAGCTGGCCTTCTCTTGCTCAGCCCATTGAAGATGCCCCCAGCATAACTGGCGAAAGCTTCTTGGATCTGGGGTTATCACCATCTTTATAATCCACCACTTTGATAAAGGAGGGATGAGGATCTGCAAACTAGCATCGCTGACTGCCCTCCTTCCTGGCGCGCCAATCTGTTGCTACCAAATCATTTTTGGGGAGCATCGGACGAAAGAGGAGCTTCGTGGGCCTTTAGAGGTATGACCGGATCGCCTTCTTTAGCCAGAAACATGCAAGAAAAGTCCCGGACATGTGGTGTCGGCAGGAACCCTCCGACGCTCAGGTCAGCGATTTGGAGAACATAGATTTTTTAATGAAAGAGTAGAGATTGAATCCCCCTCCTTGAGGGTTGGGACCTTTATATACCTGTTCGGGGGATCCCTCTTACCCTTCGTTAATAACAGTCGGATCCTTTTTGGATGGTTGTTGAGTTTCGGTCCTCAACGTGCCACAAAGGACGGGTAGTGGGGCTGGACATGGATGGCCACACCCGTCATTAATGGTGCCAGGGGGAGGCACATTCACTGCACACGTTGCCAGGCATGTTCATGGCAGAGTAACCCGCCATTCTTGGGGAAGTGGGCCACACAGCTTGGTCGAGGGGGCACTATGAGATCGACGGATAACTGAGTTGCTCCTAAGGCCAAGGAGAACCGACGCTGAAACCGACGCCGAGACGATGCCGAGGCTGAGATGGGCCGAGGCCGACGCCGAGACCAAAATGGACCGAGGCCGACGCAGGGGCCGGGATGAGCCCAATACCAAAGGGTTGGAATGCGCCAGACCGTCCGACGTCGGGTTCGTGATCCCTTCATCTTGTGGGTCATGTGGCTTGATCAGCCACATCACCATTCAAAAATTATTATCTTTATTATCCATGGGGTCAACTGGCCCATCACTAACAATGTTATTAGATTAGCATCTATTGTACATTATCATGAGAGATTACAATGAGAGGTGGACACAGTGCAGACGTTTTCTATATTTTTTAAAAAAAAATGATTTAATTGATCATGCAACAACTCTCGTAGCACATATTCATTTTATCTATATTCACTCAATTGAAACAAAATATCTGAAACTTTAGAGCCTACCTAGCATCATTGCTACTTTTGCATTTTTATTCATGGACAAATCAGTGAACCCTAGTATGGCAATTGACATGGAAAAAGAGCTAACATGAAATTCTTGCTATTTCTTGCTTGTATTGTCCTACTTTCTATCTGAAAGCAATGAACTTTGCCTTTAAAATATTTGAAGAATAACAGTGCTTAAGACTATTTTCACCGGCAGCTATGCAATGGTCAAAATATGCATAGTTGATCCTTGATTAAATATGGATGATAACTGGTTAAGTAGTATACCGATCGGTAAGGATGTTGCGCTCGAATGTGGGATTTTTTGTAATATTTTCTTAAATAGTTTCATAATGAATAGGGTTGAATGAAAAAATAATTTAAAAAATTTATAATTTAAATTCATCTCCTACCAATTAACTTGAACTTAAGTTTTTAAGATCATATGGACATAGCTTAGTAACAAATTAATTGTGCCAAAAATTGAGTTTGAGACATTGCAATGGCAATGGACATGCTTCTACATTCACTAATTAAAAATAAGGCTATCTCGTGAGTTTAGCTGCTAGAGGTAATCATAAACTGCTAAAAATTGCAAAAGAAAAGAACAGGGAGAATTGATTTCCATCGTTTCTGTTTCCTCTCATCATATTTTCTCATTTCTTTCTGTTGACGCCGAGTCACTTTCCTCGAACGCAGGGGAAACGGACGTCCTTCTCGTCGGACTCCTATAAAAAAAGTCCCGAAGACCGGATGCTTCGGTGGGGACCCTCCGATGCTCAAGTTAGTCATTCGGGAACAAACGAGAACTGTCTAGCCCCCAGGAAGCTAGCCAGTTGGGGCTTAACTAGCAGGAAGGAGCTAAGAAAATCAGAGTTCATGGATCCTTACTTACAGTATGAGCGTATGCTTTTATACCTGTTCGAAGATACACCCTTCTATTCCCGAAGATTGCTGATTTCAAGGTACCCCGTTCAATAACGGACAAAAGATGAGGCTGACAGTGACAGATCGTACTATCGCCGTGCATGCCGGAGGTGTCGTGCATCACCTGCCAGTGCGGCCTCACAGGTGTCTCGCACCGGTGGTTGTACGTGGTGCGCGCCACCGTCGGATGTGACCGCGCATAGTTGCGGGCAGGTGGTGAACTGTACGCTGTAACGGGGTATGGCCATGCACAGTGACAGGCATATGATGGACCATACGCCGTTATAAGGTATGGCCACACCCTACTATGGATGTGCGGCAGATTACGTGAGTGTGCAAGGTGGCCCGGAGCATGCATCGGGCACTGTTTACGTAGCCCGAGACCGAGGGGGTCTCGGGGACTGAGATACTGTTCATGAGGCCGGGAGCCGTGGCTTGAGGCCGAGGGCGGAACTCGAGGCCAAGCACTGTTCATGCAGCCTGAGACCAAGGGGGTCTCAGGGGTTGAGATACTGTTCATGAGGCCCGGGAGCCGTGGCTTGAGGCCGAGGGCGGAACTCGAGGCCAAGCACTGTTCATGCAGCCCAAGACCGAGGGAGTCTCGGGGGTTGAGATACTTTTCATGAGGCCCGGGAGCTATGGCTTGAGGTCGAGGGTGGAACTTGAGGCCAAGCACTGTTTATGTAGCCCGAGACCGAGGGGGTCTCGGGGGTTGAGATACTGTTCATGAGGCCTGGGAGCTGTGGCTTGAGGCCGAGGGCGGAACTCGAGGCCAAGCACTGTTCATGTAGCCCAAGACCGAGGGCGTCTCGGGGTTGAGATACTGTTCATGAGGCCCGAGAGCTGTGGCTTGAGGCCGAGGGCGGAACTCGAGGCCAAGCACTGTTCATGCAGCCCGAGACCGAGAGGGTCTCAGGGGTTGCGATACTGTTCATGAGGCCCGGGAGCTGTGGCTTGAGGCCGAGGGTGGAACTCGAGGCCAAGCAATGTTCATGCAACCTGAGACCGAGGGGGTCTCGGGGGTTGAGATACTGTTCATGAGGCCCGGGAGCCATGGCTTGAGGCTGAGGGCGGAACTCGAGGCCAACCACTGTTCATGCAGCTCGAGACCGAGGGGGTCTCGGGGGTTAAGATACTATTCATGAGCCCGGGAGCCATGGCTTGAGGTCGAAGGCGAAACTCGAGGCCAAACACTATTTATGCAGCCCGAGATCGAGGGGGTCTCGGGGGTTGAGATACTGTTCATGAGGCTTGGGAGCTGTGGCTTGAGGCCAAAGGCGGAACTCGAGGCCAAGCACTGTTCATGCAGCTCGAGACCGAGGGGATCTCGGGGGTTGAGATACTGTTCATGAGGCCCGGGAGCTGTGGCTTGAGGCCGATACCGAGAGGGGGGCTCAGGAGGCCGAGAGGGCCTCCGTCAGTCATCGTTATCATTTATTCTGACGACGTTGGATCAGCCATATCAGATACCCCCTCACCCTCGAGGCGAACGGGCCCACCCCAGCAAAGGAGAAAGGGGTCTCACCTCCCAAGTGGCTGATCCCCGCCTCTTGCGAACCACCCCCGGACACGTGTCTCTGGGCGCTGCAATGACTTTATGCGGGCATCAAGGGGGGATGTGAAAGGGCGGCCACTACCATCCACCCGATCCGTGATGATCGTCCTCGAGGCAGGGTTGATCCTCCGAAGTCCGTGTGGAAAGTGGCACCATCATTACCCATCATAACGATGACATTAGCGGCGTCTCATCGTTGGCCGAAGGCAGATCGTACCACGTGCCAAGCGATCATCGAGGCAGCCCTGCCTACGGTGAGAGTCCACGTGGCTGACGAGACAAGGTGGGATAATTTGAAATCCAATAAAACTCGGGTGGGGGGTTGAATCTGGCCATATTGCTCGTGCTACCATTATCTTCTTCCCCTGGCTCCCTGACTTTCCGCCTCCTGGCCCTCCCTGCAATCTGAGATTCTGCTTACGCCATTTTCTTCCCTAGGTCAGATCTTCATCTCTTCTAGACCTTTCTATTTCTTCTTCCAACAATGAGCTCCCAATCCTGGACCTCGGAGGACGATTCAGAGAATCGTTCTTCTCCTGGGAGGCTTCATGCTTCTCCTTTCTCTCCCCCTTCTCCTTCACCTCCTCTTGAGTGGTCCTCTGATTCGGAGGACCGCGTCCCCCTAGCTCGGTGGCGAGTTGCCGGGGAGGCTCCCGCAGGGAGGCATCCGGCAGCGGCTGGCGTGGCCCCATCAAGGAGACGCCAGGCGGAGGCCAGCACCTCCTCACGGGTGGAGGCGGAATCCCCGGAAGGGGTCGCCTCCACGGTGACAGGCCAGGATTTGGCGAACATCCGGGCCCGTTACTAAATCCCTCGGGATGTCGGGCTCTATCTTCCGACTTCCGACGATAGAGTGAACTCCTCTCGACCGGGCCGAGTGGCCATTTACGAGATTTCCCTGAGGGTGGGCCTCCGCATACCCCTTCCTCCTTTTTTCGTGAACCTCCTTAACTATTACTCTCTAACCCCTTCTTAGTTGGTCCCGAACTCCCTCCAAGTTGTTAGTGCCTTTGTCGTCCTCTGCCATCATCTCCACATTGCCCCTCGAGTCTCTCTTTTTCGCTTTTTTTACATCCTCCGAGCTCAGAAGGGTTGGTGGCTGTTTCAGCCCCGACCCGGCCAAGTCCTTAAGCTTCTTCTTCCTACCTCCATCAAGAAGTGAAAATCCCGGTTCTTTTTTGCCAATCTTGACCAAGTTAGTGTTAGTAATAGTGCCCTAGGACTATTGTATGGACATGGTATTTTGAATATTTATGAACATTTACTATTATCATAATTTGCATGTTTATTATATAATAATGTCCTTGAATAATATTATGAATTATTCTAAATGTCCCTAATCGGTTATTGTTGTGGGAATAACAATAAATTAAGATTAGTATGAAATTTGATTGATATTCATGGGATGAATATGTGTATGAGATACAAATCAAATTTATATGTATTTGTTGAGAACAAATATTGGACAAGACCCGCCTTGAGATTAATACATGGATCAAAGTCATAAGTTAATCTCTAGTAGTTGTGTCATTAAATCCTTAGACCTGAGATTGCCATAGTTCTCAACATGAGGAATATTATGTTTTGACATAATCAAACGTTGTCTTTAACCGGATGATTATAAAGATTATGATTGAACATAATAAGAATCATGTAGTGAGATGTGAGTGATTAAGATGGAATTTGTCCCTCTTATTATAAGAGAGATATCTCTGGGCCCCTCGATGATTGAGACTGAGAAATGCATGGCCATGCTCAAATGAATTGATGGAGATCAATATCATTTGTTTAGTCAGTCTAATTGGGTTTCGAGAAATTAAAGATAGAGAGATATAAGGTTGACTTTATCCATGCCTTATATTCTATCAAGATATCATGTGACAAAAGGATTATGTTAATAGCTACTTTAAGGTTGTCTCGGAACATGAGCTTTTCATTTAACTTGGGTAGTCATAATGTCTTGCTAGAGGCCGCTTATGACTTGTAGGTTCAAAATGTGATTTAGGCCTACTGCCAACGTTAATTGAACCTATAGGGTCGCACACTAAGAACGGACAATAATGGTTACGATTTGTTACTCTCTATATAATTTAAAATGATGAGATTATTTTAAATTACAAATAATAATTAGTTGTCATTTAGATTCGAGTTTAATTTTGAGAAAATTTAAATTCGTAATTTAAATTGTGACAAGTAATTAAATTGTTACATTTTCTTATTGGATAAGGAAATAATCCATAAAGTTTTTTTTGGTTAAAAATATATATTCCTTATTTTGTAAGGAAAGGATTTAAATTGTTATTATTTAAAAGGAGTTTTAAATAAATATCAATTAAAATCTTAGTTAACCAAAATTGCATATATACGTTTTAGAGTCTGTGGGGCATTTGAAAGGTAACGTCGATTGGGGCATTTGAAAGGTCGATTGGGGGTCACGTCGATTGGGGCTTTTGAAGCGTCATATCTTTTGCCTTAAAGATGAAAAAATAGAGAGTTGAAAATATGGGTTCATTTTTGTGAAAAATGGAATGGTTGAACTAGCATTCAAAACCATTTTGGTGTCCGTTCGTGTGTGGATACTTGTAGAGGGTGATCGTCTTTCTGAAAGGCAGCACCTTTGAAGATCCGAGAAAACCCAACACAAGAACAGAAGGATTACATACTGATTAAAAGGTAATAACAAAAGGTAATATTTTTGTTTATCCTTCTTTCGGTTTTTATGAAACGCATGTGATTCTTGGTGGGTTATAAATTTATTTTGTTTCCGCTGCAATTTTATTCCAATTAGATTGGGATTTTTCATTCCGTAACCCAACAGTGGTATCAGAGCCTCTTGCGTTTTCATAAAAATCGAAACTGCCATGTTTGATTGTATGTATGAGATGTATATGATCTTGGCATGGTTTGCGTTCTTGTATATATATATGATATTAGTGTTTGCACGAACGACATAGATAATAGGTTTTCTAAGGTGTTAATTGATGAATCTGTTTCCTGTAAGGATTCGTTAATATGATTAAAAATCCGAATGGGATATTGCAATTAAAGTGTTTAATATCTTGATATATGATTTCGGTGATGTCTTAATTAGATTAATACATGAACTGAATTCACATATCAATAAGGATTTATCAATTGCTGTTTATGGTGGTGCGGATGTGAGCCTTAAATTTATTGATGAGATCAATAAAATCAAATTTTAGGATGAAACTTTATTGTATCTCCAAATTTTAGGAACCGCAGTACTACCTAATCAGAGCGCCTTGTAAATTTAATTGGTTTTAAAAACACGCCTATTTTCTTTAATGCAATATGTATATGCTATATGATAACATGATATATTTTGCATGGTGTGTTGCTTTGCTTTGTATGGTGCATGGTATGGCCTTGTGACCAATATGATTGGCAGGTTTTTATTATTCTTTTACAAGGGTTGTAATTATCAATATATGGCCTGCGTGCTATTTTGTTTCATTATAATTTTTCTTTTACTTTTAGTAGTATTTGTTTATTTATTGTAATAAAGCAAGAAGACAAAGCAAACCATTTAAAATCCTGCAATCCAACCATGGTGATAGAGGAGCTAGGTGTCTATGCACATGATGATGGTCAAGTAGACATTATGGTGTTGCTCATTATTACCTAGGATTGACCATTGATCTTCATATTGGCTTATGAAGATCAATCTTGATAAGGTCATACTATGACATGTTTATTATATACATGTATGAGATGCTATGTATGATGTTTCATAAGTATGTGATGCTATGTATGATATCAATGAGTATGTGATACTAAATGCATGATGAGATCTGTTAATCTATCTAGATCCCTCACATAAAATCTTAAGTTGACATGCCATCCATATTTGAACACTTGTCAAGGCTTTTATCACCTTAATGTGGGTTCTACCAAAGTAGAAGTACATTGGGTTACATTAGTGAGGCAAGATGGGTAATGGTGCTACCCATATGTTTAAAAATGGTTTAACTTAATTAGGTTATCAAAACGGTTTTGGGCCTAATGGCATGAGATGGGATTTAAACATGCCGAGACATATGATGTCATAATCCCATAAATTTCTAAGAGTTGCATGAGTTGCAATTGGTAAGAGTTACCTACCTAAAAAACTTAATTTTAAGCGTCATGCCAAAGCTGACTTAAAGTTGAGTATAAATATGGATCTTAGCTCACTAAATTAATATGATTTTATCATTGAGGGTTGTTAATTTAGTGGGAGTTTTTCATAATCAAAATACTTAACGAACTTTGCATTTATTGTAGATGGCCAACAATGATAACAATTCTACTATGTCACTGCGATCAATCCTTGCGAAGGACAAACTTACTGGGACTAATTTCCTTGACTGGTTTCGAAATTTGAGAATTGTTCTCAAACAAGAAAGGAAGCTTTATGTCCTGGATCAACCTCACCCTGAAGAACCAGCCGATAATGCTTCTAGAGCTGAAAAGAATGCTTATGAGAAGCATCATAATGACTCTATTGATGTTGCATGCTTGATGCTAGCTACCATGAGTTCTGAACTTCAGAAAGATTTGGAAAACATGGAAACTTATGATATGATTGTCAATCTAAAGGAAATGTTCCAGCAACAAGCAAGGCAAGAAAGGTATGATACTACCAAGGCATTGCACTCTTGTAAAATGGCTGAGGGTGCTTCAGTTAGCGCTCATGTGTTGAAAATGAAAGGCTATATTGAGCACCTTGATAGGCTTGGATTTCCAATGAGCCAAGAGTTGGCAACAGATTTGATCCTAAATTCACTTCCTGATAGTTATGATCAGTTTATCATGAACTATAACATGAATGAAATGGACAAATCAATTTCTGAGCTGCATACGATGCTTAAAACTGCTGAACAGAATATTAAGTCCAAGCCTGGCCATATTCTGATGGTTCAAAAGGGAAAGGGCCTTATGAAGAAAAGAAAAGGAAAGGGTAAGGGAAGGGCTGGAAAGTCCAATGCTCAACCCAAGCCCAATCCTAAACCCAAGGCTAAAGCCCCAAAGGAGGGTGTCTGTTTCTTTTGCAATGAACCTGGTCATTGGAAGAGAAACTGCAAGCTGTATTTGGAGGATCTAAAGAAGAAGAAGAAGACTGGTGAGACCGGTTCTTCAGGTATTTATGTTATAGAGATTAATTTCTCTCCTTCTAGTTCCTGGGTATTAGATACTGGATGTGGATCTCACATTTGCACAAATGTGCAGGGGCTCAAAAGGAGTAGACAACTGAAGAAGGGCGAAGTTGATCTTCGAGTAGGCAATGGAGCAAAAGTTGCTGCTTTAGCTGTAGGAAGTTATGAACTTTCTTTGCCCAGTGGGCTTTTGTTAGTTTTGAACAATTGCTATTATGTTCCTACAATGTGTAGGAATATTATTTCAGTTTCTTGTTTGGATAATGATGGTTTTTCTTTTATTATTGAGAATAATAATTGCTCCATTTATCATAAAGACATGTTCTATGCAAATGCCGAATTACTAGATGGTCTTTATGTTTTGAATCTTCAAAAATCCAACAATTCTTCTGTCTATAACATAACTACTAAGAAAGTTAAGTCCAATGACTTAAATTCAACCTATCTTTGGCATTGTCGCCTTGGCCATATAAATGAGAAACGCATATCAAAACTCCATCAAGATGGACTTTTGAACTCATTTGATTTTGAATCATATGATACATGTGAATCTTGTCTATTGGGTAAGATGACAAAGGATCCCTTTACTGGACACAGTGAAAGGGCCAATGAATTATTGGGCCTAATACATACAGATGTATGTGGACCATTAAGTTCAGAAGCCATAGGAGGTTACAAGTACTTCATTACATTTACTGATGACTTCAGTAGATATGGTTATGTCTACTTGATGAGACACAAATCTGAATCATTTGAAATGTTTAAATCTTTTCAATATGAAGTACAAAACCAACTTGGCAAGACAATCAAGGCACTTCGATCTGATCGAGGTGGAGAATATTTGAGCCAAGATTTTTATGACCATCTTAGAAGTTGTGGAATCATTCCACAGCTAACTCCTCCTGGAACACCGCAATGGAATGGTGTGTCTGAAAGAAGGAATCGAACCTTATTAGATATGGTTCGATCTATGATGAGTCTAACAGATCTTCCACTTACCTTTTGGGGTTATGCACTTGCCACAGCTGCGTTCACACTAAATCGAGTTCCAACCAAAGCGGTTGAAAAGACGCCATATGAGATGTGGAATGGTAAAAAGCCCAGTTTGTCTTTTCTTAAGATTTGGGGTTGTGAAGCTTATGTAAAACGTCAAGTTTCAAATAAGCTGGAACCCAAGTCTGATAAATGTTTTTTGGGATATCCTAAAGAGACTAAAGGATACTACTTTTACAATCCCATTGAGAACAAAGTGTTTGTTGCTCGGAATGGTGTCTTTCTAGAAAGGGAATTTATTTCTAAAGGAACCAGTGGGAGCAAGGTACAAATCGAAGAGATTCGAGAACCACAAGATAACATTGAACCGCCTGTGGATGCTCAAAGTCAACAAACCACTGTTGACACACCACCTGTAGCACAAAAGTTACGTAGATCTGATAGGATACGTCATGAGCCCGAGAGATATGGATTTCTTGTGACTGATAATCATGATGTATTGTTAGTGGATCAAAATGAACCTACTACCTATCAAGAGGCTATGTTAGATCCAGACTCTGAGAAATGGTTAGAGGCCATGAAGTCTGAAATCCAATCCATGTATGATAATCAGGTATGGACCTTGATTGAGCCACCTGAAGGTACAAAGACTATTGGGTGCAAATGGGTTTTCAAAAAGAAAACTGACATGGATGGTAAAGTGCATACTTACAAAGCAAGGCTAGTTGCAAAAGGTTTCAAACAAACTCATGGTATAGACTATGATGAAACTTTTTCACCTGTAGCCATGCTTAAGTCTATTAGAATTCTTATTGCCATTGCTGCATATTATGACTATGAGATTTGGCAAATGGATGTTAAAACTGTTTCTTAATGGAAACTTACTTGAGGATGTGTACATGACACAACCTGAGGGTTTTGTACAACCTGAGAATTCTAGTAAAGTATGCAAGCTTCAAAGATCCATTTATGGTTTGAAGCAGGCTTCTCGGAGTTGGAATCTTCGTTTTGATGAATCAGTCAAAGAGTTTGGATTTATCAAAAATGAAGATGAACCTTGTGTTTACAAGAAAGTTAGTGGGAGCGCCATTGTATTTCTGGTCCTATATGTTGATGACATTTTACTCATTGGGAATGATATCCCTACCTTGCAGAGTGTCAAGTCTTGGTTAGGGAAATGTTTCTCAATGAAAGACTTAGGTGAAGCTGCCTATATCCTAGGGATAAAGATCTATAGAGATAGATCTAAGAGGCTGATTGGTCTAAGTCAAAGTACTTACATAGACAAAGTACTGAAAAGGTTCAGTATGCAAGATTCCAAGAGAGGATACTTGCCTATGTCTCATGGTATTACACTCAGCAAATCTCAGTGTCCTAACACAAAAGATGAGCGAGAGCGCATGAGTAAGATTCCTTATGCTTCAGCAATAGGATCTATCATGTATGCTATGTTGTGCACTAGACCAGATGTCTCTTATGCTTTAAGCATAACGAGTAGATACCAGTCAGATCCCGGTGAGAGTCACTGGACGGCGGTCAAGAACATTCTTAAGTATCTGAGAAGATCTAAAGATATGTTCTTGGTGTATGGCGGATTGGAAGATGATCTAGTTGTAAGTGGTTACACAGATGCAAGCTTTCAATCTGACAAAGATGATTTCCGATCGCAGTCAGGATATGTGTTTTTTAAATGGTGGTGCTGTTAGCTGGAAGAGTTCGAAGCAAAGCACTGTTGCTGATTCTACAACTGAAGCTGAATACATAGCAGCATCTGATGCAGCAAAGGAAGCAGTTTGGATCAAGAAGTTCATTACTGACCTTGGAGTGGTTCCTAGCATCACAAATCCTGTTGATGTTTATTGTGACAATAATGGTGCTATCGCACAAGCAAAAGAACCTAGGTCACATCAGCGATCCAAACACATTCTTAGGCGTTATCATCTCATTCGAGAAATCATTGAGAGAGGTGACGTAAAAATATGCAGAGTTCCAACAGATGACAATGTTGCTGATCCATTGACTAAGCCTCTACCACAAGCAAAGCATGATCGTCATGCTAGGTTCATAGGTATTAGATACATTGATGAGTGGGCCTAGTGCAAGTGGGAGATTGTTAGTAATAGTGCCCTAGGCCTATTGTATGGACATGGTATTTTGAATATTTATGAACATTTACTATTATCATAATTTGCATGTTTATTATATAATAATGTCCTTGAATAATATTATGAATTATTCTAAATGTCCCTAATCGGTTATTGTTGTGGGAATAACAATAAATTAAGATTAGTATGAAATTTGATTGATATTCATGGGATGAATATGTGTATGAGATACAAATCAAATTTATATGTATTTGTTGAGAACAAATATTGGACAAGACCCGCCTTGAGATTAATACATGGATCAAAGTCATAAGTTAATCTCTAGTAGTTGTGTCATTAAATCCTTAGACCTGAGATTGCATAGTTCTCAACATGAGGAATATTATGTTTTGACATAATCAAACGTTGTCTTTAACCGGATGATTATAAAGATTATGATTGAACATAATAAGAATCATGTAGTGAGATGTGAGTGATTAAGATGGAATTTGTCCCTCTTATTATAAGAGAGATATCTCTGGGCCCCTCGATGATTGAGACTGAGAAATGCATGGCCATGCTCAAATGAATTGATGGAGATCAATATCATTTGTTTAGTCAGTCTAATTGGGTTTCGAGAAATTAAAGATAGAGAGATATAAGGTTGACTTTATCCATGCCTTATATTCTATCAAGATATCATGTGACAAAAGGATTATGTTAATAGCTACTTTAAGGTTGTCTCGGAACATGAGCTTTTCATTTAACTTGGGTAGTCATAATGTCTTGCTAGAGGCCGCTTATGACTTGTAGGTTCAAAATGTGATTTAGGCCTACTGCCAACGTTAATTGAACCTATAGGGTCGCACACTAAGAACGGACAATAATGGTTACGATTTGTTACTCTCTATATAATTTAAAATGATGAGATTATTTTAAATTACAAATAATAATTAGTTGTCATTTAGATTCGAGTTTAATTTTGAGATCGATCTAACAGTGAGGGGCAGCAAGCATCAGCCCCGAAGCACCTGACAGTGCGGGTGCCTGAGCCACCTACACCGCAAGAGTCTCCGGCTGCCCCAGAGATCGATCTAACGGCCGACACCCCGCCTGAAAGGGCAGTGGTCGAGCAGGCAGCAACAGAAGAGTTGGTCGCGGAGGAGCCAGCGATGGTGGAGGAGCCAGCCATGGAGGAGCCAGCGACAGCGGAGGAACCTCCCACCTTCCGCGGACCAATTCCTGTCGAGGTAACAAGGAACTGGGGAGAGGGACTCTCGGGGGCTGCAAGTCCATCTCCGGAGTAGACACCGGCAAGCAGCCCCCCGTGCATCGAATCCGAAACCGCAGAGGCCGGGGAGGGAATGAAGCCAGGAAAAGGCTACACCGGGACTCCATTCTAGACGATGGACGCTGGGCGGAGCGACTCAACTCATCAATCTTCGTGCCCGAGGTTCAAGAAGAGCTTAGCCATTTGAAGGCGGCCACATTCTTCCGAGAATCCTACGCGGCCCTGGTCAAAGTAAGTAGACTCGCAGCTTCTCGCTTTTAGATTTCCCCTTTATTCTTCCTCTCTCTTTTTGACATGAGGTCCGCCTACAGATTGCGAACTCCTTGGCTGCTATGAGGGAGGTCATCCATGGGGGAAAGACCCTGATGCAGGAGGCCTAGAAAGAGGCGGAGGAGGCTCGCACTCGAGCAGAAGAGGCCAAGAGGGCCTTGGAATCAGCCAGGACCACCCGGGCCGATGAGATAAAAGCGGCCGAGAGCCGGGCAGAAGTTGAGGCCAACCGTTTGTGGGCGGCTCTCAGCCAGCTGATGGAGACCGAAAGCACTGTCACGGCCAGATACCTTCATATTTCAGAGTTGGCCGCAACCATCCAGACGGCCGAGAATCAGGCGGGCAAGGCCGAAGAGAAGGCAAGGAAGGCCGAGGAGAGGGCGAAGGAGGTCGAGGAAAGGGCAAAGAAAGCCAAGGAGGGGAGAGATCATGCCCTGGAGGCCGAGAGGATAGCGGTGGCAGCTCTGGCCGCTGAGAGGGAAGCTCAAGCTGCTGAAGTGGAGGCAGCTATGGAGGCCAGGGCTGCCAGGGTTATTGAAGAGTTTCGGGCGTCCGAGCGCTTCATAGAAAAGCTGGCTGAAGCTTCAGCAGAAGCGTATCTTCAAGGGTTTTAGTGTGGAAAGGAAAAGGTCGCCCGAGACCTGAACTTTCCATGGGCCCTTGAAGTCGAGCCGGAACGTCTCTCCGAGGTTGGCTCATCTGACGACGAGCATGCGCCAGCTGAACCGTGAGCTTCACATTGTACTTTTTATTTTTGCAAGTCCGGCTTGGTCGGCATTTTGTAAGCACTTTTGAGTTAATGAAATATACTCTTTTCTTCAACAAAATTTGTCTTCATCCAATTGTGACCTTTCCCCAAGTCCTTTGGTTACCGACGTGGGACCCCTAGGGACTTCGTCGGTGCTGAGGAGTAACCTTTAATTCATTCTCAAACAACCTCGACTTAGTCTCATAGGACTGAATCCTAGAGTTGGAGAATATGGACTCCCGGCGACCGATGGAGCACCGGACTCAGAAGGCTAGGATAGACTCGAACTTCCAGGGGCTGCTTGCGCGCAGCTTTGCCAACGATGTGCTGGGCTTCGTGCTTGGCTGGCCCAGGGCTTTTTGTACCGATCGGGGGTCGGGCTTTAGTTGTTAAGAGCCGATGGTACATCGCTCTGCCAGTGGTACACTGAGCTTCGTGCCTGACTGACCTAGGGCTTTTTGCATCGACCAGGGTCAGGCTTTAGTTGTTGAGAGCTGATGGTACATTGCTCTGCCAGTGGTACACTGAGCACCATGCCTGGCTAGCCCAGGGCTTTTTGTACCGATCGGGTCGGGCTTTAGTTGTTGAGAGCCAATGGTACATCGCTCTGCCAATGGTACACTGGGCATTGTGCCTAGCTGGCCTAAGGCTTTTTGTGCCGACCAGGGTCGGGCTTTAGTTGTTGAGAGCCGATGGTACATCGCTCTGCCAGTGGTACACTGAGCTTCGTGCCTGGCTGGCCCAGGGCTTTTTATGTGACCGAGGTCAAGCTTTAGTTATTGAGAGCCGATGGTACATCGCTCTGCCAGTGGTACACTGGGCATCGTGCCTGGCTGGCCCAGGGCTTTTTGTGCCGACCGGGGTGGGCTTTAGTTGTTGAGAGCCGATGGTATATCGCTCTGTCAGTGGTACACTGGGCATCATTCCTGGCTGGCCCAGGGCTTTTTGTGCCGACCAAGGTCGGGCTTTAGTTGTTGAGAGCCGATGGTACATCACTCTGCCAGTGGTACACTAGGCTTCATGCTTGGCTGGCCCAGGGCTTTTTATGCCGACCGGGGTTGGTCTTTAGTTGTTGAGAGTCGATGGTACATCGCTCTACCAATGGTACACTGGGCTTTGTGCCTGGCTGGCCCAGGGCTTTTTATGCCGACCGGGGTAGGGCTTTAGTTGTTGAGAGCCGATGGTACATTGCTCTACTAGTGGTATATTGGGCTTCATGCTTGGCTGGCCCAGGGCTTTTTGTGAAAAAACTGAGATGCTAGAACTTAAATTCATTAATGTGAAATAAGGGGTGAAAACCCAATAGGATACAAGCACTGTATTTAATGTAAGAAGGAAATGTACTATTGATAGTACCAACAGAGATTGTCAGCGTTCCACGTCCGACGGAGCGGCCTCCCATCCAGTTCTTTAACCTTATATGCTCCGTGATGAAGTACTTCAGTGATCCGGTAGGACCCCTCCCAGTTCGGATCTAGCTTGCCTCCTTCCGTCGGCTTCGAGACTTCAGCTCGCCGAAGGACCAAGGCCAGCCAGCACGAAGCCCAGTGTACCACTAGGTCGAGGTTGGCTCGTAGCTGGTCCGGGTTGTATTCCGCACTGTACGACTCCACCGAGGGCTCAGGGAACCTATCTCCACCGGGATGACAGCTTCGGACCCGAAGACCAGGCTGAATGGGGTCTCTCCAATGGGGGCTCGTGGCGTTGTGTGGTAGGCCCATAGCACATTGTTGAGTTCCTCCACCCACCGTCCCTTGCAATCATCCAGTCGGGTTCTCAGTCCTTGGAGAATGATGCGATTAGTTACCTCGGCCGCTCCGTTGGTTTGAGGATGCCCGATAGAAGTGAATCTCTTAGGTATGCCCAGTTTGGAGCAGAATTCTCGAAAGGGCGCGTTGTCAAACTGCCGGCCATTGTCGGTGACCAGAGTGTGTGGTAGTCCAAACCGACATATGATTGACTTCCAAAAGAAGGATCTTACCTTACTCTCAGTGATCTTAGCAAGGGCTTCGGCCTCAATCCACTTGGTGAAGTGATCGACGACCACTAGGAGGAACTTGCGTTGTCCGAAGGCTAGGGGGAATGGTCCCAAGATGTCCATACCCCACTGGGCAAAGGGCCAAGGTGCCTCCAGGGGGGTTAGCTGAGATGTCGGCTATCACTGAACATTGGTGTGGCGCTGGCAGCTATCACACTTATTAACAAGCTCGGCTGTGTCCTCCCTCATGGTCAGCCAGTAGTACCCCTGCCGTAAGGCCTTATAAGCTAGGGCCCTGCCCCCAAGGTGACTCTCGCAGATGCCCTCATGGATTTTCCGCAAGATGTAGTCTGCTTCGACTGGTCAGACGCATTTAAGGACCGGGTAAGAAAATGATCTTCGATAAAGCTTCCTGTCCATCATCAGGAATTTTGAGGCCCGCCGTCTGAGTAGCCTGGCCTCGGTGGGGTCTTCTGGGAGAGTGTCATCGGCCAAATACCGGACATAGGCGTCCATCCAGGAAGGCCCTTGTTCAATCGGCAGTGCTTCATCTGTGGCTTCGATGCTCGGGGTCTGCAAGTGCTCCACATACGTTCTTCCCAGGGTTCCGTTGGTCGAGGCGGCTAATCGGGATAGCGCGTCGGCCCTAGCGTTCTCCGCTCGGGGAATGTAGCTAACGTGGAAATAAGAGAACCGAGAGGCTTGGGATTACACTCTGCTCAGGTAGCGGGACATGGTCGAGTCTCTGGCTTCATATTCCCCAGTCACCTGCCCAGAAATAAGCTGGGAGTCGGTGAAGGCCCTCAGACGCCTCGCACCGAGCTCCCCAGCTAGACTCATTCCCGCCAATAGGGCTTCATACTCCGCTTGGTTATTAATGGCCGGGAACTGAAACCGAAGGGCATACTCCATCACCTCTCCCTCGGGGCTCGCAAGGATGAGCCCGACCCCGCTTCCTTGAGAATTTGCTGCTCCATCTACATGCAAGATCCAGTCTTCCTTTCCTGGTTCCTCGATCGAGGAGGACTCCACGTGCACCTCCGGACGCGATTCCTCCGAATATCTCTCAGTCCAAGAACACTCGACCAAGAAATCAGCTAACACTTGAGATTTCATGGCAGACCTTGGTCGAATAGATAGGTTGAACTCGCTCAGCTTGATGGCCCACTTGGCTAACCAACCAGAGGTGTCCGGATGGGATAAGATGGTTCGAAAAGGTTGGTCCGTGAGCACCATGATGGGATGAGCTTGGAAGTAGGGTCAGAAGCGCTGGGCAGAGACCACCATGGCAAAAATGATCTTCTCAGTCCTGGAATATCTGGTCTCAGCATCATGAAGTACCTTGCTAGTGTAGTAGACCGGCCTCTGTACTCCGTCAGCATCCATACGCACGAGCACAGAACTGATGGCCTCTGGGGAGGCTGCAAGGTATAGAAAGAGCTCTTCTCCGCCCCTTGGCTTGGACAACAGCGGGGGAGTGGATAGAAAATGCTTCAACTCTTTGAAGGCGTCCTGACACTCCTTTGTCCACTCGAAGCTGTTGACCTTGCGCAGCGCCTTAAAGAAGGGCAGACACCTTTCTACCAATCTTGACATGAAGCGATTCAAGGCCGCGACCCTCCCGATTAGGCGTTGCACATCCTTCTTATTAGCTGGGGGCTTCATATCCAAGATAGCATGAATCTTGTCAGGATTAGCTTCGATCCCCCGCTGGGTCACCATAAAGTCCAAAAACTTGCCTGCCGCTACCCCAAAGGCACACTTGCAGGGGTTTAGCCTCATTAGGTACTGGCGCAGGTTGTTGAAGGTTTCTGCGAGGTCGGCGACGTGGTCAGCAGCACTGGTGCTCTTGGTCAGCATATCGTCCACGTACACCTCTATGTTACGCCCGATCTGGTCCTCAAAGACCTTATTCATCAACCTCTGATAGGTGGCTCCAGCATTCTTCAACCCAAACGGCATCACCTTGTAGCAGTAAATCCCTTTTTCAGTAACAAAGGAGGTGGCTTCTTCATCAGCTGGGTTCATCCTGATTTGGTTGTACCCCAAAATGCGTCCATGAAGCTAAGAGTTTCGTGCCCGGACGTGGCGTCCACTAGCTGGTAGATCCGGGGCAGGGGGAAGCTATCCTTGGGGCACACCTTATTGAGATCGATGAAGTCCACGCACATCCTCCAGCTCCCACTGGCCTTGCGAACCATCACGACATTCGCCAGCCAGTCGGGGTAGTGCACCTCACGGATATGACCGGCTACCAACAGCTTTCGCACCTCCTCATCCATGGCCTTCTGCCTGTCAGGAGTGAAGCTCCTCTTCTTTTGTCGAATGGGTCGGCACTTCGGCTTGATATTGAGCTGGTGGGTAATCACTTCTTCCAAAATGCCAGGCATATCGAACGCCGACCAGGCGAAGACATCAGCATTAGCCTGCAAAAAAGCGAGGAGCTGGTCACGGGCCTCCTCCGGGAGTAGGGCTCCGATCTGGATCGTCTTTGCTTGGTCCACCCCAAGAGGGAAAGCAAGCAGGTGCTCGATCGGCTCTCCTCTCCTCTCCAGGTCCTGGGGGTCTAGCGCTTCTAGTGCAGGTGCAGGTACCACCCCCTGCGAACTGGGGGCCATGTGGTAGCAAAGCGGGGGTGGGTTCTGCTCCCCTCGCATCTCCCCTACTCCCTCCCTGGTAGGAAACCTTATGAGGAGTCGCTTAGTGGATATGACAGCATCCAAAAGGTTGAGCCCAGGCCTCCCGAGGATTGCATTATAGTCGATACCGAGAGGGGGGCTCAGGAGGCCGAGAGGGCCTCCATCAATCGCTGTTATTGTTTATTCTGACGGCGTTGGTTTAGCCATATCACTTTCCTAATTCCATCTGTTGACGCCAAGTCACCTTCTTCAAGCGCCAGGGAAAACAGACGTCCTCCTCACCGGACTTCCTGCAAGAAAAGTCTCGGAGACCGGATGCTCGGTGGGGACCCTCTGATGCTCAAGTTAGTCACTTGGGGACAGACTAGAACTCGCTAGCCGAAGAGACTAAGGAGTTAGGGTTTTACTAAGAAGAAGAAGACTATGAAAACTTAGTTTTTCGAGCCACTCACTTACAGTGAGAGGTTGGTCTTTTATACCTGCTCAGAGACCCACCTTTCTGTCTTGGAAGATTGCTGATTTCAGGGAGCCTCGTGTGATCACAGACAAAAAGGTGAGGCTCGACATTGACAGGTCGTACCGCCACTGTGCACGCCATAAGCGTCCTGTGTTACCTATCAGTATGGCTTCACAGGTGTCTAGCAGCTATGATTGCATTTGGTGCACGCCGTTGCATGACATGACCGCGCACAATTGCATGTGGTAGTGAATCGTACTCCGTAACGGGCATGGTCATGCACAGTGACACACGTAATGCACCATACGCCGTTATGAGGTATGGTCGCTAGCAGCCATGGGCGCACGGTGGGCCACGTGGGCGCTCTAGGTGGCTCGAAGTTGTTGTTTGGTTCAAAGGCCAGTTCACGTACTGAACGTTGCTCCCGCACCCTGAGACTGGGGGGTATCTCGGGGGTGAGATGATGTTTGTGCACCCCGAGACCGGAGGGGGTCTGGGGGTTGAGATGCAGTGACCTCACCCCAAGACCAGAGGGGGTCTCAGGGGTGAGATGATGCTTGTGCGCTCCGAGATCGGAGGGTGGTCTCAGGGTTGAGATGCAGTGACCTCACCCCAAGACCGGAGGGGGTCTCGGGGGTGAGATGATGCTTGTGCACCCCGAGACCGGAGGGGGGTCTCGGGGTTGAGATACAGTGATCTCATCCCGAGACCGGAGGGGGTCTCGGAGGTGAGATGATGCTTGTGCACCTCGAGACCGGAGGGGGGTCTTGGGGTTGAGATGCAGTGACCTCACCCCGAGACCGGAGGGGGTCTCGGGGGTGAGATGCAGTGACCTCACCCCAAGATCGAGGGAGTCTCGGGGGTGAGATGATGCTTGTGCACCCTAAGACCGGAGGGGAGTCTCGAGGTTGAGATGCAGTGACCTCCCCCCGAGACCAGAGGGGGTCTCGGGGTGAGATGATGCTTGTGCACCCCGAGACCGGAGGGGGGTCTCGGGGTTGATATGTAGTGACCTCACCCCGAGACCAGAGGGGGTCTCGGGGGTGAGATGATGCTTGTGGTTGAGATGCAGTGACCTCACCCCGAGACCGGAGGGGTCTCGGGGGTGAGATGATGCTTGTGCACCCTGAGACCGGAGGGGGGTCTCGGGGTTGAGATGCAGTGACCTCACCCCGAGATCGGAGGGGGTCTCGGGGGTGAGATGATGTTTGTGCACTCCAAGACCGAAGGGGGTCTCGGGGGTGAGATGCAGTGACCTCACCCCGAGACCGGAGGGGGTCTCGAGGGTGAGATGATGCTTGTGCACCTCGAGACCAGAGGGGGGGTCTCGGGGTTGAGATGCAGTGACCTCACCCTGAGACCGGAGGGGGTCTCGGGGGTGAGATGATGCTTGTGCACCCCAAGACCGAAGGGAGGTCTCGGGGTTGAGATGCAGTGACCTCACCCTGAGATCGGAGGGGGTCTCGGGGGTGAGATGATGCTTGTACACCCCGAGACCGGAGGGGGGTCTCGAGGTTGAGATGCAGTGACCTCACCCCGAGACCGGAGGGGGTCTCGGGGGTGAGATGCAGTGACCTCACCCCGAGACCGGAGGGGGTCTCGGGGGTGAGATGATGCTTGTGCACCCCGAGATCGGAGGAGGGTCTCGGCGTTGAGATGCAGTGACCTCACCCCGAGACCGGAGGGGGTCTCAGGGGTGAGATGATGTTTGTGCACCCCGAGACCGAAGGGGGTCTCGGGGGTGAGATGCAGTGACCTCACCCCAAAACCGGAGGGGATCTCGGGGTGAGATGATGCTTGTGCACCCCGAGACCGGAGGGGGGGTCTCGGGGTTGAGATGCAGTGACCTCACCCCGAGACCGGAGGGGGTCTCGAGGGTGAGATGATGCTTGTGCATCCCGAGACCGAAGGGGGGTCTCAGGGTTGAGATGCAGTGACCTCACCCCGAGACCGGAGGGGGTCTCGGGGGTAAGATGATGCTTGTGCATCCCGAGACCGAAGGGGGGTCTCGGGGTTAAGATGTTTGGGGTCTTACCGGATGTTCGGCAGAGCTAAGGGTTGAATGACCCCGCGGAGACAGAGTCCTCTAGGCGAACACTTGGCGAAACCAACACTGATGTCGGATAAGAAGGAGGTTTCGGGGTTAGGGGAGGACCTCCATTAGCTGTTGTTACCATTTATTTTAACGGCGCTGGATCAGCCACATCAGGTTGCCCCCTCACCCCTGAGGTGAAGTGGGCCCCACTGGTAAGGCGAAAGGGGTGCTACCTTCCATGTGGCTGATCCCCGTCCGCATCTCTATGCGGACGGCATGGGGAATGTGAAAAGGCGGCTGCTTCCATCCACTCAGTCCACCATGATCGTCCTCAAGGTGAGATTAACTCTTCGAAGTCCGCATGGAAAGTCGCATCATCATTACCTCTCACAGCGGCGACGTCAGCAAAGTCCCATCATTGGCCAGAGGCGTATCGTATCACACACTGTGTTGACCCAATTAAGGATTTTGATGATTAACAAAACTATTTGAGTATAACATTTGAAGTTACTAATGATTTTGATTAAGTTTTTCAGTTATAAGTCTATTTATAATCAAAATCAAGAGTCAAATCAAGTTCTGGTTCGAATCTAATGTCAAGGTAAGATTGCAGACATTAGAGTCGACACATGGCAGAGTCGACTCCGGGACTGTTAGAGCCGACTCCAACAGAAAAGACAGAACGATGGTTTTTCAGGCCACGACTTAGAGTCGACTCCCGGACTGTTAGAGTCGACTCCAGAAGAATTTTGTGTCGACCCCAGAAAAGTCAGAGACGACTCCAGATCGAGCGGATTAAAGAATTTCGAGTTAGAGCCGACTCCAGAAAAGTTAGAGCCGACTCCAGAATGTCAGACACGGCTCCAGAACTGTCAGAACGACTCTAAACTTTATCTTTATCTTTTTAATCCCAACGGCTATTGTTATTTATGGATCTAATCCTTCTTACACTTGTTTCTAACGGATAGTTTCAAACTATTTATGGATTAATCGGGATCTATAAGAAGAGGGTTTGCTTGCATCCAAAAAAAAGGAAAAAAAGAGACAAAAAAAATAGAGAAATCTTGAAATCCATCAGAAAATCAAAGAGAAAAGAGGGAAAACTTGTAAGGAAAGATCATACTGATTCCCCAAAAGAAGAGAGAGAGATTCCAAGCTTTTGCTGTTCTATTTAGAAGAAATCTCAAGAGAAGAAGAAGCCCTAGTTTTCTGATCTTCTGAGTCTCAAGAGCATCTTGAAAGGAAGATCCATTCAAAGGAAGAGAAGGAAGAAGCCACCAAGATCTGCGAATCAGGCTTTGATTCCTATCCTCTTATTATTGTTTCATTATTGTATATTTGCTCATTGGAGGAGCTGTTTCTTGTAAAAAAAATATTGTTTGCTGGGTCAATCTGGTGATTGATTCAGTTGAGGCTGTTAGCCTTGTGCAAGCATTAGCTTGTGGTGTAGGTTTTGTGCTGGTGAGCCTTGAAAACCAGCTGGGTTCGTTGTGCACCCGGGAAAACAACAAGTTCGAGTTGTGAGCTTGCAAAACAACTCTGCTGTAATCAGTTTGATTATAGTGTGGACCCAAGAGGTACTTGGGAGTGGACGTAGGTGTAGGTACACCGAACCACTATAAAATCTCCTGTGTTTGCCGTGATTGTCTCTTTATCTTCAACTCTCTATTTGTGTTGTTCTGTTTTAATTGTGTGAATCTAAGTTTTTATTTCCGCTGGGGGTTATTTTCAAAAGAGTTTAAATTTTTGAAAAACCCAATTCACCCCCCCTCTTGGGTTGCTATCTGGACCAACAATTGGTATCAGAGCTAGTGCTCATTTGATTTGATCTAACGATCAAGAGTCAAAGATCCACATGGCAACTCAAGCTGGTTCATCTTTTCCGAAGGCAATCTACTAATAGACCACCCTTATTTAATGGTTCAAACTATGGTTATTGGAAGGCTAGAATGAAAATTTTCATTCAAGCACTTGACTATGATCTATGGAGTATTATAGTCAATGGACCACACACACCCACTGCTAGAGTTAATGGCATGGAGATTCCTAAACCGGAAACGGAATGGGATGAACATGATAAAAAATTGGCACAACTCAATGCCAAAGCAATGAATGTTTATACTGCTCATTAGATGCAAATGAATTCAATCGCATATCTATTTGCATTTCTGCTAAGGAAATCTGGGATAGACTTGAGGTTACCCATGAGGGAACAAATCAAGTCAAGGAATCCAAGATTAACATGCTAGTTCATAAGTATGAATTGTTTAAAATGGATGCATGTGAATCTATTGCTGATATGTTTACAAGATTTACTGATATAGTTAATGGTTTAAAAAGTCTTGGTAAATCTTATGATAATTCTGATCTTGTGAGAAAGGTTTTGCGTTCCTTGCCTAGGACTTGGGAAGCTAAAGTGACTGCAATACAAGAGGCAAAGGATCTAAGTACCCTACCCCTAGAAGAATTATTGGGATCCTTGATGACTCATGAGCTTCAAATTAAGCAACATGTTGATGATGATGAGTCAAAGAAGAAGAGGACTATGGCTCTTAAGATTTCTGAATATATGGAAGAGCCTCATGAATCTGAAGATGAAAGTGATGATGAGGACATGGCACTCATCACAAGGAAATTTAAAAGATTCATGAAGAAGAAGAAGTTTGAAAAGAAAAAGCCCTTTGCAAGAAAAGATGAGGACAAGGGCAAAGAAAAAGAAGTTATTTGTTTTGAATGTAAGAAGCCGGGTCATTTTAAATCTGAATGCCCTCAACTAAAGAAAGGCACCCGAAGTTCAAAAAGAAGGCAATGATGGCCACATGGAGCGATTCGGAAAGCTCAAGTTCCGAAGAAGAAGAAAAGAGTGAAATGGCCAATCTATGCTTCATGGCGGACAATGATGAGGTAAGTCCGAGTTTTCTTGATGACTTCACTTTCGATGAATTGCATAGTGCTTTTTATGAATTAATGGATGATTTTGCAAACCTAAGTTCAAAGAACAAAGATTTGAAAACTCAAATGCAAAAACTATCCTTAGAAAATGAAAAGCATGTTGTAGATAAAGAACTTTTGATAAAAGAAAAAGAAAGTTGAAAAATGAAGTTGATAGACTTAAGCCTATAGTTGATAAATTTACTCTAAGCTCTATCAAACTTAATATGATTTTGGAAATCAAAAAGCTATTTTTGATAAAGCTGGATTAGGATATAATCCACTTAAAAAGCAAAAATCTTGAAGAATATTTTTATACATGCTGAAAAATCATCAAATATTACTTGTTTTAAATGTGGAAACAAAGGACATAAATCATATATGTGTAAATCTCCACATAATAAAAGAAAGATGATTTGGGTTCCCAAAGGAACAATATTTAATGCATCTAACCATGAAGGACCCAAGAAGGCTTGGGTACCTAAAATTAAGACATGAATGTTTTGCAGGAGTGTCTTGCAGCCATCAGACTGAAAAGAAAATGGTACCTGGATAGTGGTTGCTCAAGACACATGACGGGTGACAAAGATCAATTCATCACCCTTGAATCAAAAAGAGGTGGAGTAGTTACTTTTGGTGATAATGGTCAAGGCCATATCATGGGTATTGGTAAGATTCAAATTACTCCATCTACTCATATTGATAATGTTTTATATGTCGATGGACTTAAACATAATCTGATAAGTATTAGCCAACTGTGTGACAAAGGTTTCAAGGTTTCCTTTGAAGCTTCTGTTTGCACTGTTACTAATCCCATTGATAACAGCATTATTCTTGTTGGTAAACGTTATGGCAATGTGTACTTAATTGATTTGAGTAATTTATCTCCAAGTAATCATTGCTTAGTTGCTAATAATGCTAAGATGAATGAGATTGGTTGGCTATGGCACCGTAGATTAGGTCATGCAAGCACACACCTAATTTCTAAATTATTGAAAATGGATTTAGTTAAAGGTATTCCTAGCTTAAATTTTGAAAATAATCGAATATGTGATGCATGTCAATTTGGAAAACAAACAAGAACTTCTTTCAAATCTAAGAATGTTGTTTCAACTACTAGGCCACTAGAGCTACTACACATGGACCTTTTTGGACCTACTAGAACCACAAGTCTAGGAGGAAAGAAATATGGTCTAGTGATAGTAGATGATTACTCTAGATTCACTTGGGTAATGTTTTTGGCTCACAAAGATGAGACTTTCTCAATATTCATGAAATTCGTTAAGAAAGTCACTAATGAGAAAAACACTACCATAGTGTCTATTAGAAGTGATCATGGAACTGAATTTGAAAATCACTTATTTGAAAAATTCTGTTTTGAAAAAGGCATACATCATAACTTTTAGCACCTAGAACACCTCAACAAAATGGAGTTGTAGAAAGAAAGAATAGGACTTTAGAAGACATGGCCCGTACCATGCTATGTGAAAGCCAACTTCCAAAATATTTTTGGGCGGAAGCTATAAACACAGCATGTTACATCCTAAATAGAGCCCTGATTAGACCTATCCTTAAGAAAACTCCCTATGAACTATGGCATAATAGGAAACCAAATTTAAGTTATTTTCATGCATTTGGTTGTAAATGTTTTATTCATAACAATGGTAAGGATAATCTTGGGAAGTTTGATGCAAAGTCTGATGAAGGTATTTTCCTAGGATATTCTACATCTAGCAAGGCATATAGAGTATTTAATAAGAAAGCTTAGTTGTAGAAGAATCCATTCATATAGTGTTTGATGAGTCTTTAGCATCAAGTTCAGATAAAATTGATGATGAGGAAGATACATCTTTGATTGAAAGAGATATTGAAAAATTAAATGTATCTTCAGATCAAGAACCTGAAGTTAAGGATGATGACTCACCTAAGGATGATGGTATTGATACTGCTCATAATGATAAAGATCTACCTAGAGATTGGAGATATGCTTATGGTCATCCTAAGGACCTAATCATAGGTGATCCATCTCAAGGTGTAAGGACTAGATCATCAATGAGAGATATCAATAATCATCTTGCATTTGTATCTCATATAGAACCTAAAACTATAGAGGAAGCTGAGAAAGATAGTTATTGGATGTTAGCAATGCAGGAAGAGTTAAACCAATTCACTAGGAACCAAGTCTGGACCCTAGTAGATAGACCTAAAAACCACCCTATAATAGGATCTAAATGGGTTTTTAGAAATAAATTGGATGAAAATGGATTGGTAATTAGAAATAAGGCTAGATTAGTTGCAAAAGGATATAATCAAGAAGAAGGTATAGATTTTGATGAAACTTTTGCACCTGTTGCTAGATTAGAAGCCATTAGGCTACTACTTGCATTTGCATGTCATATGAATTTCAACTTATTTCAAATGGATGTTAAAAGTGCATTTCTAAATGGTTTTATAAATGAGGAAGTTTATGTTGAACAACCTCCTGGTTTTGAAGATCATGAATTTCAAACCACGTCTTCAAACTACACAAAGCACTTTATGGTTTAAAGCAAGCACCTAGAGCTTGGTATGATAGATTAAGTAAATTTTTAATTGAAAATAATTTTTCTAGAGGAAATGTTGATAAAACCTTATTTTTGAAAAGAAAAGAAAAGGATTTATTAATTGTTCAAATTTACGTTGATGACATTATATTTGGTGCTACTAACAATCTCCTTTGTCAAGAATTTGCTAAGTTAATGCAGGGAGAATTCGAGATGAGCATGATGGGAGAACTAAACTTCTTCCTTGGACTTCAAATCAAACAAGAGAAAGCGGGAATTTTCATTAACCAAACAAAGTACACAAAGGAAATACTCAAGAAATTTGGTATGGAATCTGCTAAACCTCTTGGTACGCCAATGAGTCCCTCATGCAAGCTGGACAAGGATGAAGAAGGTAAGAAAGTAGATCAGAAGCATTACAGAGGTATGATTGGATCACTTCTTTACCTAACTGCAAGTAGGCCAGATATCATGTTTTCTGTTTGCTTATGTGCAAGATATCAATCTAATCCTAAGGAATCACATTTATTTGCTGTTAAAAGAATCTTTAGATACTTAAATGGAACTAAAAATGTAGGATTATGGTATTCTAGAGACTCAACCTTAAAATTGATTGCTTATTCTGATTCTGACTATGCTGGTTGTAAATTAGATAGAAAGAGTACAAGTGGGGCATGCCAACTTTTAGGAAGTAACTTAATCTCTTGGTTTAGCAAGAAGCAAAATTCGGTTGCATTATCCACTGCTGAGGCAGAGTATGTTGCAGCTGGAAGTTGCTGTGCTCAAATCCTTTGGATTAAGCGACAACTTGAAGATTATGGTATCACACTTGATAAAATTCCTATTAAATGTGATAATACTAGTGCTATTAATCTAACTAAGAATCCAATTCAACATTCAAGAACTAAACACATTGAAATTAGACATCACTTTATTAGAGAACATGTAACTAACAAAGATGTTTGTCTTGAATATGTTAATACTAATGATCAATTAGCTGATATTTTACCAAACCTTTGAGTGAGGAAGATTTTGCTATCTTAGAGGAGAATTAGGAGTTTGTGATCCTTTAGAATGATTTTCTGAAACTCTTAAGGACAACAACTATCTAGACTTCATTAATTTCTTGAAAATCCTCTATGTCCAATAAGGAAATTAATCTAGAAATTTGATTATTGTTTCCCCAATTGCTAAGGAACACTTATCTAGAGTTTGATGATTAATTTGATTAGTTTCAGATCCTTGAAATTTGATTTTTTCTCTGAAACTATTGTGGAGTCGACACCTGCAGTTTGTGGAGTCGACACCTTCATATTTTGATGTTCTGTCTGGGCAATTAGAGCCGACTCTGGCTTCTGTAGAGCCGACTCTAATTCGGGCGCTGACAGATTCTCTGGTTCGGAGCCGACACCTTGTTTTCGGGAGTCGACTCTAAGTGGAACTAGGTCAAAATAAAGGCGGAGTCGACACCCAAACGATTCCATCGTCTCCAAACCTTTCTAAAACTGTTCCAAACTGATTCCAACCCCTCCAAACTCTTCAAATCCCTTGATTACTCATTCCAATCGAATCCCATGGCTCCCAAAAGGCGTGCTATCATTGGTGGTTCGACTGTTCCGATGAAGCGCCGTTCAAATCAAAGGCAACCTTCGTCATCTTCTTCATCTGCCACTCAAGATGACTCTCCACCCTCACCATCTTCTCCACGAGTTGACCAATTAGCGGGTAAGGCCATTACTACCGGAAGAAAAGTAGATTTTACTTTTTTGCTTCGGAGGGCTTTGCTATTGGGCGTTTGTTGAAAGAAATGGGATGGGAGAAGGTTATTCTTTGGATGACCCTACATACCCTGCCCTAGTGAGAGAATTTTATAATGATTTATGTAGAGGAGAGGGAGGCTTAGTGAGTTTGTAAGAGGAACTAAAGTAATCATCACGGCTGAAACCCTTGGAAATCTATTGGAGATGCCTACCATTGGTTTAGTTGAATATCAACATGAAGACAGAGGAGGTGCCCTATCAAGGATGTTAGGGAGAGAAGTTTCTGAGTTTGAAGAAATCTTGGCAATCAACTTAATTTGGAACTCAGATTACTTCACAATATTTGTGGAAGAATTTTATTTCCTAAAATTGGAAGGTTTGAATATGTCTCGGAGCGAGACATCTTATTGATGGACTGTATTCTCACTGGAAGACCTGTCAATTTTGCTGGTATGATGATAGGCTATATGGCGGAAGCAGCAACTAAGAAGAGATCTACATTGCCATATGGTATGGTCTTGACATTGGTATTCAGAAGCCAAGGTGTACTTATAATGGATAATGAGCCACTAAGAAAATTAAGGCATACAGATTACTATAGTGTCTCTACAATTCACCGGATGGGCTTCAGAAAAGAAAATAAAAATTGGATAAAGAGGACAAGAGGCCAGAGCTGAAGAGGTTAGAGTTGAGGAGGTCAGAGGAGAGGACATTCCTGATCCATCTATTCCTGAACCATCTGCTGGACCTTCTTCTGCTGGACCTTCTTCCGCTGGACCATTTGCTGGACCTTCAAAGGCTGGACCTAGCTCTTACCCTCTACTAGGGGTGCAACTCGGGCTCATGAAACTCTGGTTTTCTTGAACCCTAACCCTAACCCTATTTGTAAAATGTCAGGGGTTCGGGTTGAGTTTCCACTCTGGCTTAACATTGCAGCTAAAGTTTGAAACAAATAAGCTTTACATTGTACAAACAAGCTAAAGTTCGAGCTTCAGGACTAAACAAAAAAAGTAGTAATCCAAGTGTTGCATGCCACTATGCATTAATGAAGTCAGATATTGAGACGATATAAAGAGCCAGTTAGAAGACCACATAAGAGAAGTAGCGAGACTGCATATCCAAAGCTCTCTGAGATGTTTTAGAGATGCTTTCATGGCAAACTTCATATTAGAAGTTATAAATGTCTCAAAGAAGATCTAACCAACATTACATGATAAAATGCAATGGCTCATGTAATGAAGGTTCTGATGGAATATTCATACCAAGAATGTTAGCACATGGCTAGAACTGCAACCCTTTGCAAATAACCCGGATCCTTCGAGGTTAAGCAAACTAGAGTTTGAGTACTGCTATAAATCGATTGGAGATCGGCATCTGGAAGATTTTTTGAGGAGCAAATAGGTCAGCTCAGAGCTTTACTGGCAGAGTATGATAGTCAAAGGACAAATGATCAATCCGTTGAAGGATGAGATCAATTCAAGGCTTGACATGATTTCTTTTTCCATTAGCAATAGAATCCTTTAGCACTAATCTTCATAAGATTTTTGAAAGGATGGAAGGCATTGCAGACGGTTCTGGAACTTATCTTCATGCTACCAGTCAACTAAAGAAAGATATCGATCTCGCCGTCTCTCAACTTGAAGCTTATCTTGAAAGTTTTAAGAAGACTCAAAAAGATGATATTATGGAAATGATTGGACATTTAAAGAAAATTGTGTATAAACATATTTGATTTTGATATCCTATCCTAGGTTGTATCTTAGGATTTCTTGCTTTCTTAGCATGTATCTAGAATTTACATATTTATATATGTAACTTTTTTGAAACACATGTAATGAATCTTGCTTTGGAATACAATTACACTTTTATTTCAAATTTGTCTATGATTGATTGATTGAATTTCAATGAATGAGTTTACTATCTTTATGATTAATTGAACCAACAACCCCGCTCTGATAATATTCTTTATTGCTTTTAAATTCACCTTATTGCTGATAACAAAAAAGGGGGAGAGAAAATTATATATGCATAAAGGAAATAAGAATGAAAGAATATAAGATTAAAGGAATATAAGATTTCAATCAATTGGCATATCTAAACAGGGGAGAGAAATTTTGAGATTTATAAATTCTAATTAACTTGTATCAAAAATAATCAATTAATTTCAGGGGGAGTTATTCAATGCAGGGGGAGCTTAATAATTTCTCCATATAAAAGTTAAATCATCTTGATTTATGTTTATAATAGAACTCAGAACTCAAGTATGTTTTTAAAGTTCATTTTGAATATTGGCATCAAATTCTCTGTTAGGAAGTCTCAAAGCTTTAACAATGTCTATAATTCTTCATTCAAATAAATTTTTAATGCATATACTCAAAGTTTTTGTCATCATCAAAAAGGGGAGATTGTTGACCCAATTGAGGATTTTGATGATTAACAAAACTATTTGAGTATAACATTTGAAGTTACTAATGATTTTGATTAAGTTTTCAGCTTATAAGTCGATTTGATAATCAAAATTAAGAGTCAAATCAAGTTCTGGTTCGAATCTAATGTCAAGGTAAGATTGCAGACATTAGAGTCGACACATGGAATCGTAGAGTCGACTCCGAAAAATGGCACATACTTAGAGTCGACTCCGGGACTGTTAGAGCCGACTCCAACAGAAAAGATAGAACGAGGGTTTTTCAGGCCATGACTTAGAGTCGACTCCCGGACTGTTAGAGTCGACTCCAGAAGAATTTTGTGTCGACCCAGAAAAGTCAGAGACGACTCCAGATCGAACGGATTAAAGAATTTCGAGTTAGAGCTGACTCCAGAATGTCAGACACGGCTCCAGAACTGTCAGAACGACTCTAAACTTTATCTTTATCTATTTTAATCCTAACGGCTATTGTTATTTATGGATCTAATCCTTCTTACACTTGTTTCTAACGGATAGTTTCAAACTATTTATGGATTAATCGGGATCTATAAGAAGAGGGTTTGCTGTATCCGATTAAAGAGGAGAAAAGAGAGACAAAAAGAAAAGAATAGAGGAAAATCTATGAAATCCATCAGAAAATCAATAGAGAAAGAGGGAAAACTTGTAAGGAAAGATCATACTGATTCCCCAAAAGAAGAGAGAGAGATTCCAAGCTTTTGTTGTTCTATTTCGAAGAAATCTCAAGAGAAGAAAGAAGCCCTAGTTTTCTGATCTTCTGAGTCTCAAGAGCATCTTGAAGGAAGATCCAATCAAAGGAAGAGAAGGAAGAAGCCACCAAGATCTGCGAATCAGGCTTTGATTCCTACCCTCTTATTATTGTTTCATTATTGTATATTTGCTCATTGGAGGAGCTGTTTATCTTGTAAAAATAAATATTGTTTGCTGGGTCAATCTGGTGATTGATTCAGTTGAGGCTGTTAGCCTTGTGCAAGCATTAGCTTGTGGTGATAGGTTTTGTGCTGGTGAGCCTTGAAAACCAGCTGGGTTCGTTGTGCACCCGGGAAAACAACAAGTTCGAGTTGTGAGCTTGCAAAACAATTTTGCTGTAATCAATTTGATTATAGTGTGGACCCAAGAGGTACTTGGGAGTAGACGTAGGTGTAGGTACACCAAACCACTATAAAATCTCATGTGTTTGTCGTGATTGTCTCTTTATCTTCAACTCTCTATTTATGCTTGTTCAGTCTTAATTTGTATGAATCTAAGTTTTTATTTCCGCTTGGGGTTATCTTTCAAAAGAGTTTAAATTTTTGAAAAACCCAATTCACCCCTCCCTCTTGGGTTGCTATCTGGACCAACACACTGGGCAACCATCGAGGTGAGCCAGCCTATGGTGGGGATCCATGTGGCTGATGAGACACGGCAGGACAATTTAAAACCAAATAAAACTCGAATGGGGGGTTGAATCTGGCCACACCACTGCTGCCATCGTCGTCTTCCTCTGAGCCTCTGCATCTTGGTCTCCCCTGCAACCCAAGAACCTGCGCTTAGCTTTCCTTCCTTCAGGTCAGTTTTTTGTCTCTTCTAGACTCCTCCATTCCTTCTTTTATCCATGAGTTCCTCGTTTCGGACCTCAGAGGACGATTCAGAGAATCGTTCTCCCTCTGAGAGGCACTGCACCTCTCCTGTTCCTTCCCCCTCTCCTTCACTTGAGTGGTCCACCGATTCGGAGGACCGCGTCCCTCTGGCCCAGTGGTGGGGACCCTCCGACGCTCAAGTTAGTCACTCAGGAACAGACGAGAACTGTCTAGCCCCTAGGAAGCTAGCCAGTTGGGGCTTAACTAGCAGGAAGGAGCTAGGAAAACCAAAGTTCATGGATCCTTACTTACAGCGTGAGCGTATGCTTTTATACCTGTTCGAAGATACACCCTTCCATTCCCAAAGATTGCTGATTTCAAGGTGTTCCGTTCAATAACGGACAAAGATGAGGCTGACAGTGAGAGATCATACTGTCATCGTGCGTGCTGGAGGTGTCCTGCATCACCTTCCAGTGCGGCCTCATAGGTGTCTCGCACCGGTGGTTGTACGTGGTGTGCGCCACCGCCGGATGTAACCATGCACAGTTGCGGGCAGGTGGTGAACCGTACGCTATAACGGGGTGTGGCCATGCACAGTGACAGGCATATGATGGACCACACGCCATTATAAGGTATGACCGCACCCTGCTATGGATGTGCGGCGGATTACGTGAGTGTGCCAGGTGGCCCGGAGCGGGCCGGATCATACATCGGGCACTGTTTACGTAGCCCAAGACCGAGGGGGTCTCAGGGACTGAGATACTGTTCATGAGGCCGGGAGCCGTGGCTTGAGGCCGAGGGCGGAACTCGAGGCCAAGCACTGTTCATGCAGCCCAAGACCGAGGGGGTCTCGGGGGTTGAGATACTGTTCATGAAGCCCGGGAGCCGTGGCTTGAGGCCGAGGGCGGAACTCGAGGCTAAGCACTGTTCATGCAGCCCGAGATCGAGGGGGTCTCGGGGGTTGAGATACTGTTCATGAGGCCCGGGAGCTATGGCTTGAGGCCGAGGGCGGAACTCGAGACCAAGCACTGTTCATGCAGCCCGAGACCGTGGGGGTCTTGGGGGTTGAGATACTGTTCATGAGGCCCGGGAGCTGGGTCTCGGGGGTTGAGATACTGTTCATGAGGCTCGGGAGCTGTAGCTTGAGGCCGATACCGAGAGGGAGGCTCAGGAGGCCGAGAGGGCCTCCGTCAGTCGCCGCTATTGTTTATTCTGACGGCGTTGGATCAGCCATATCACTTTCCTAATTCCATCGATCCATGATCATCTCTTGTATTGCAACACCAATGCTTTCTTCGATTATTGCTTCCTAGTATTGCAGGAAATTAAACAACGTAGTATTGAAAGGCAAGTGTTTCCAAACGCCAAAGCATGTTGAATCAAACCAGACTGATCCCAGACTATCTAGATGAAGATATCCGTGTAATTCTAATTGAACGCAGCCAAGTTTCAGCAAAATATAGCTATTCGTGCACATTCATATCATCAGTAGGCTCCCTAAAATCCAGTGGGATTCGGGAAATGGATGACAATTGAAATATTGAGAAAGTAAAGGATCTCCTTTTCAACGCTCTTGAGCACATCCAACCTTCCATACACGTTCGTTTTGGAAGCTCGCTTCATCAAATATCTTTAATCCAATATTTCCTTCTATGATTTCTTGCCCAGAGCCAAGCTAACTCGCATGGCTCGGCCTTCTAGCTCCTGCAAAATAGTGAACAATTTACCATCAACTTAAGTTGCATTTGAATTACTATGCATTAAAATGCATGCCAAAATAATTCTCTCTCAGATCTTAACTAGAAAATAAAGAACCCAATGATGTGTGGATGCATAAATCCGTTCTGTATAGCAAGCTCTAAAAAGATAGATTTATAGCAACTTATCAACATAGATTTGGGTGCTAAGAAGAAGAAGAAGAAGAAGAAACACATACAGCTCCATTGAGATATTGGAGAGCAGCATCCATCTCTTCCTTAGTTGAGTAGCATACAAACCCATAACCACGAGATCGACCACTGTCTCCATCGTAAAGAACTCGAGCTCCTACCACATTGCCATATTCCTGGAACACTTGGGTCAGGCTTTCAGATGTGACTGACCAAGAGAGATTGCCCACGAAAAGCTTATATTCGCTCTCAGGGTACAAGGGCTCTCTGGGCTTGGGTTTGTCTGAAAGGTTTACCCTCATCGTTCGCCCACAATATAGCTGAAATAGGAATTTATTTTGTCAACAAGACGGATTAGAAGAGACGAGCGTGTGTGTGTGAGCGAGAGAGAGAAAGACAGAGTCCTTACGCTTCCATCAAGATTCTGGATGACTACTTCACAATCTTCAACATTACTCATAGTTACAAATGCAAATCCTCGACTTCTTCCAGTATCCCTGTCATAAAGAACCTGAAAACATGTTTAGATCGGTCAGGCCTGGAGATTTATAGATAAAAAAATGTAATGATGGAAAGCAATAACATGCATGCTAACCATCTTGCTCTTTTGAATGGCGTTTGTGGTGTCAATGCTCAACATTAATATCATCATGAACAGAAAGTGCTGTGTGCTTTTTTAGTGTTTAAATCTCACTTCCTGAATCAAGCTCCTGAATTCCTTGAGTGAAAGAAGAATACTTATGTATAGATGTAACATTACATTTCTGCAGGCATCAAACTCCTTCACAGCTCTGGATTCCTCATCTCTGGGGAGGTACTTGAATACACTCTAATTCGAATATCACCTTTTTTTATTGCTCAGGAAAAAGAAAAGATATATCACCTCCGTTATGCGATATGCTATGTCTGATTCAATGTGATGCAAGTTAACCCATTTCTCTGGATTTCACCTTGGGCTGCAAAGTCTTTCCCAAAAAATTTTAAAAAGCATCTACTTCCATGGTTAAACCATTCCTTTAGTAGGCATGTCGACGAATCAATAAACCTCCACATGATATGGTAAGCTATTGTGTTTATTTAGTGGTTCAGGTCAGATTTTTTTTTTTAAAAAAAATCACATATTAATTTCAACCAATAAATCTCACCCAGTCCGAACTTTTGCCCTGTTAACAAGGTCGGATGTTGAAATTATGTCCAATTTACTCAGCTCATTTGAACAATAAATGGCCAAGGTGATCACTTCAACATAAAGATGCAGTCTATTTGTTACCCAGAACTAAGATTTATCTTAATATATTTCATTTACTTTTTAATCGACATTTTAGATGAACGAATAAACTCTCAAGAAAAAAAGAAAAAAAACAGGGCCAACCTCGACCAACTCTGGGTTTGCATACTGTTGGATGATCCCTGCCAAATGGGCGCTGTCACAGTTATAAGGCAGATTGCCAAAGTAGAGCTTGGTGTTTTGCGGGGTGGCAGTGGCGGCGACCACCTCTTCTCCTTTGCCATCATCCTCCGCCGTCTCTTGCTCCTCTTCCTCTTCCTGGACCGCAGCAGCGGCCTCCTCCTGGGCCAGTGCAGCAGAGTTCCTCAGGAGCCGCCACTTCTGGGAGGCAATGGGTATAGACAAATGTTCTGTGAGATTGGCCATAGCCGGCATGCGCATTGGGCGCGCGCGGGTGACTCGGAGGGCGACATCGGAGGAGACGAGCTTCGAGCTGAGCTGTGGAGCGGCAGCGGTGGAGAAATAAGAGCCAACGGCAGCAGCAGCTGCCATTTTGATTGGATATAGGAAGACTGAGGTGGTGATGGCGGTGGTGGTGGCGGCGGCTGCCTCTCTCCGGCAGCAAGTCTGGTGGTTGATGAGATCTAAAGGGAAAGAGTGGGAGGAAGGAGGTGGATGGATAACATGGGGCGAGTGTGGGATATTTAGGATGACGTGGAGCGGCTCTGTTCCACTGGCAGGGGATGAGAGAAAAAGAGGGGATAAGGTAACTTTCCACCTAAGATTTTGGGTGTGTGTCCTGCCGTTTCTTCTACGGTTGATGCTCCAGAGGTGAGTTACTTGCAGCCTACAGGTGATTGCAGGGCAAAGCAAGGATTAATGTATGGTGCTGACCAAATGGCAGCATTGATTCTAATATTATTTAGACATTTTGATTTTAGAATCTTTTTAATAAATAATTATTATAAAATTAAATATAGGGCAATGATATCATGTTGCTAATTTGATCATGTTCACCTAAATTGTTGCTGCGGATTTTAGTTTTTTTGGCTTGGGGATGGCACGATCTGAATAGCTCTCTTTCGTCCTGATGGCTCTGTAAAATAGTTCTTACGTAGAAAATATGGGGTTATCCCTGAAGGGTCCTAAGATTTACTATTTATGGATGGTTAAAATGGTAAGCAGTTACCTAATTTTTTGGACGTAGTTACAAATATTGGTGGTTGATAAGGCTGACGAACGCCTTAAATTTGAAATCTCATTGATCATGGATGTAGTGTTGTATTTAGCTTCCGTTTCTATTTTAAAAAGCTTACTCCAAAATCTTTGTGATCGGGGTGATTTATCCTCCGAAATATCCTGCGTGATTTGAGGCAACGATAATGCTTACGTTGAGAGGATGAGACTCGGCCCTGCCGATGTACAGAGAAGGTTTAGTCTATCGAGGTACGAAGATAGTTTGGTCCTGCTAAGGTTCGAAGAAGACTCGGTCCTGTCGAGGTATGAAGACTGCTGATGGTGCAATTTGTTCTTTTCTGAATGTGACGGTTAATAAGTTAGAGCCCAGAAGTGAATCTTACGGATTGCCGATATCTGCCAATCAATATAGTGACGAGTTTACCTTGCATCAGATAGCGAGGTTTGCTCTCTTGGTTGTGTCACAAGGAAGCTACATGCCGCCTATTCAATTCAATAGATTATAACATTGTTATAAGGAGCATCATGCTTTCTTGGTATCTCCACGGTCATCCAGAGCACTGTATAAACTTTGAATGCATGATCCATGTAAAAAAGCTAGTATAGCATTTTGTTGACCGTTTTCATGTTTTAAAAATAAAAAAAAAAGATAATTTTTTTTTATAAAGTGTTGAACGGTTTCATTTCTGCTCAAGATCACGCAAGTGTTTCACTTGCTGCAAGCGCGAGCATTCCATTTGTACGAATATTCTGCTTGTTACAAGCATGAGCATTCAACAACGCTCCACAAAAATATGAATTTTTAAATATGATTGAGCCATTGAAAGTTATATGAACTTTATAGGATCAAGATCTCAAGACACAGGCAATCAAAATTTTATCTAGGGTGTATGTTATTTTTTTTATTTATTTTTATATTTGAAAGAGTTATTAGATTGCATCTTTACGTTATTATGCTCGTGATACAAAGTTCTAGATAAATCGGAGTATCTTAAGTTAGATCATCTATTAAAAAAGTTAAGACTAGTCCTTAGAATTTATTTTTGAAAAAATTGGCAATTGTTTCATCTACCATTGCCCATGCATTAAAAAAAATAAAAATTGTTATATAATCTTGTCCTGGTGAGAGAAGGAAGGAAAAATTTCCAAAACCTTTGGCCCATGCATTAAACTCGCAAGGCAGCCAGGCAAGGGAAGGATAACTACTTCGGCCTCCGCTTAACTTGAAACCGGGATCGGTGAGTAAGAGAGGTTGCCCACCTGTTTTAGATCCAAACAACCCTTCGAGACTTAGAATCTGCCTGAAATTCAGATCACTTTCTCCTCCCATTAGTTAACCTGTGAGAACTCTATGGAGTATCATGTGAAAGAGTAGTGCCCTAAAAGTTAATCATGTAAGGATATTTTTGTAATTTCTTTCAACTCATGTATGATATTTTATCAATTAAAAGGCATTTTTTTCGATTCATCATATGTTGTGTCTTATATTTATTAAGATTATGATGAACCCCATAAGGTTAGGGCAATGGAATTAGGGTTATGATGAAGTTCATAATGATAAGACCTAAGTTCCTAAAAACTCTAATCTAAAATGTTCCAGTCGAATGATCATCGAGTTAGGGATCGATGATACCGGCAAGACTGGCACATTCTATGTATGCTCAATAAAGAGGATGGTTGGTCTCATAGCCACTTGTGTAGAGACACTAATACAAGGATGTGGGTGCTCATTAGGGTATGAGTTCACTGAATTGATCCACATTGAGAACATCTTATTGAGATCTTACTTACTTGTCAAAAGATAGTTCTCTTGGTGGGAGTTGTGCAAGTGATCCTTAGACCTGAGATTACCATAGAATCTTATGCACATGAATCTATGTTTTAGTTCATACTCATTCATGGCTAAGTCATGTGCGGGGTGTTCATGGATATAAAGGATTGTGTATGAAGATTATGAGTAGGTCAACAAGGAATCGATCATTCCTAGTAAGAGGAAAAGTAATCCCATGTAATCTCATCATATGATGACTCAAGAAGTCTTTGATCAAAGCAAAATGAAATTAGAATAGGTTTCTAATTTTTCATTTATCGAGTCTTTATTATTGATTTGAGATTCAAATGAATAAAATGTTAGGGTTTGACATTTTTCCATACCCATCACTTATTCGGGATAAAGAAAGATCGAAGGATTGAATTGCACATTAAGTTGTCACTGAAGGGTATTTTGGTATTTCCATCAAATTCCTCATCTTCTAGGTAGACATGATACATTGCTAGATGTCAATCTTTTCTTGTAGGTTTTCATGAATTAAATTTATTTAATTCATGAGTCAATTTGAAAGATGGTTCAAATTGGCAACTAGGGTTAGCACGATTTGATCTAATTCGATTAGTTGGTTTCTAATCGAACTAAATCGACTTAAACCTAAACCTACTGCTAGCTAGATGAGGAACCCAATGGGTCACACACATAAGGGAATTGATCAAAGAATCATTTTAATAA
Organism: Calamus simplicifolius; assembly: GCA_900491605.1. Classification (NCBI taxonomy): domain Eukaryota; kingdom Viridiplantae; phylum Streptophyta; class Magnoliopsida; order Arecales; family Arecaceae; genus Calamus; species Calamus simplicifolius. The sequence goes on from UESW01004102.1 coordinate 833,887, forward strand.
GATTAATTAATTCAATTTGTTAGCCAATCAGCATGCTAGCACATGTGGCTAACTATCATTCCAATTTAGGTCGAAATTGATTTGAACTGGCTTAATTAATTGATCCAAATTAATTTTAGAATTAATTTGGGATAACCTCTGACCTGATCAACCATTTATTGGATTGGATAAGGTTGAATTAATAGAGTCCAAGAAATATAGGACTCTCAGAAGGGCAACTATGCACGTGCAGAATTTTCAAGAGGCGCCTAAGAGTCCTTCTGATTTAAGGTACTAGGAGGCACATCTTTTTTTGGGATTTATAGGTCCATTGAACGTGGAGGACCTTATCTAGATATTATTGTATTGGATAAGGTTGAATTAGTTCAAGAGACATGGGACTCTCAAAAGAAAAACTGTGCGCATGCAGAATTTTCAAGAGGCGTCTAAAAGTCCTTCTGATTTAAGGCACTAGAAGGCGCATCTTTTGGGGATTTAAGAGTCCATATAAATATGGAGAACCTTATCTTGATACATGGCAAAATCAGAGGCTATCTGATTTAAGATGGGATGCCAAAAGCATCCCATCACGTGTGGCGCGCGTAGGGAGAAAGGTGCAGAAAATTATAACGATGTATCCCTTGATTCAAATTGAAATGAATTTAAAAATTTTATATCCTTTCAGAAGGACGTGAATGGGTTGTATCCCTTCATTTGACGTCTCTCCATTCACTATTTAAAGGGGTGGCATATATGGGATTGCATCGGATAATTTTTAGTAATCCTTGTTAAGACAAGAGTCTTCTCTCTCCCTCTCCCCTTCCTACAAGCCTTAGTCAATTTAGGACAACTCTTTTCTTAGCCTATACAAGTTTTATTAGGCTTAAGAAAAGGGTAAAAAGGGTCCTAAGAGCCAAGCCAAGAAGTCAAGAAGCCAAAAAAAGGTTTAAGTCAAGTTCGTTAGCATATCTTTGATCCAATTCTCATGTGGATCACCATTGGAGGGCGAACACTTGGGCGCCTAGTGGAAAAGAATGGATAACCGGCTTCCTTCTTTCTTCACTAAGTACTAAGGTATGTTCCTCTACATATATGTTACATTTTATGACTAATTAATTGTTATAATCAAGGGGTCTTGGGTCTAAGGTTTCGGTTGATTAGGGTTTCAAGCTTAAAATTTTTTAAAATCCAGCCTTCCGCTCCAACATTGGTATCAGAGCCACCTTGATTAATTCAATTAGTGGTCCATAATATATTGATTATATGAATGATTATATATGCTTTTAGCATGATTTGTTTTATTATGTAGAGTTATAAAATTTCTTGTATTAGAACACGCCTTCTGAGCCTCTATGCCTGCGGTGTTTTGCATAGACTGGCCCAAGGGACTAATGAGCTATAGTCGAACGTGTTCTAATTAATGAGAAATTTTACTTAAAATGATAATTTTAAAATTGCATTGAATATATGCATGATATGATATTATTGTTATGCATATTAGAAAAAGGATGTGCATGAGACCATCAAAGCCCTCCTAAAAAATTATATTTAGTCGTAGTGTGATAGAATCATAATACAAATCCTTTTAGGGTTTGATTAATCAATTGGTGTCTAGAAAAGTGGTTTTGGAAAGGTAAAGAGATCGTGGTTTTTTAATTGGTTCGTTGACTGACCTGGCCAATTAAATTGGTGTCTAAGGAAAGCAACGGGAGGACCCCCACCTCTCTCCCACTTAACTGGCCAATTTGATTGATTTAGACCTTGAATTGGAAATGATATATTGATTATGAACACTACCTCATGCCTTCCTTCATACTAAGATAAATTTATGATAACAACTATATTAGGTTTGTTGTGCAATACAAGGCCTACTCTAGGGTTAGATATGAATTGTCTTAGTGCATTTAATGCTTTATAGCATGATTAGTGGGGTTGCTTTGTTGTGTAACACAAGGGCAATATTATTCAATCATGACTATATGAAAATGAAGGGTTTGACTAAACTAAGACATTATAGTTTGTTGTGTAACACAAGGCTATAAGTATCTTAGAGGCAGGTGTTATGTTGAGAGTTGCATGGGTTGCAATTGGAAAGGATATTTTCTACCCTTGAACTCATGAATGTTTGTTGTGTAACACAAGATATTTATAACGAATTGGGATCTCAACTCCACTAAAGAAACCCTGGTAGGGTTTTCTCGCTTACCATAGGTGAGGGTTATGGTATTCGTGATAAAATAGTGGGAGATACAATTAGATTGATAAGTCCTTGTCTAGTTGTAGACATCATTATGAGTGGTCTGCTTATGTATTGTTCTTTACTTTTAATGTAGATTAAAATTTTATGGCTTCTACTTTATCACTGCGGGGCATTTTAGATGCCAACAAGTTGACTGGTCCAAATTATGTGGACTGGTTGAGGAACTTGAGAATTGTCTTAACTCAGGAAAAGGTTTCCTATATCCTCGACTCTCCTAATCCAAATCCGATCGGAGATGATGCTGCAGAGGAGGAACGAGCCACATATAAAAAGTGGCAGAATGATAGTTTGACTGTTAAGTATATCATGTTGGCCTCGATAAGCAATGAATTACAGAGGCAACATGAGGAGTGGGAACCTCAATCCATATTGCTCAATCTTAAAGAGCTTTATGGAGAGCAAAGTAGGGCTGCTCGATATGAGATTTCGAAGCAGTTGTTCCGTGCACGTATAAGTGAGGGCTCATTCGTTCAAGCTCATGTTTTGAAGATGATTGACTTAATCACTCGGTTAGATCAATTAGGGTTTGTAATGGATGGAGAGCTTAATCAGGACTTGATCCTACAATCACTCCCAGACTCCTTCTCGTAGTTTGTCATGAACTATCACATGAACAAACTAAATATTTCATTACATGAGCTGTTGAATATGCTCAAGACAGCTGAGAGTCACTTCAAGGGTGATAAGGCTCATATTCTTCTAGTTGATAGGAAGAAGAAACAAGCAATGAAGAAAGGTTCAAAGACTGAGAAGCCTTAAAAGTAGCATGCAAAAGAGGAAGAAGGCAAAGAAGCCTTCTGTTGATCAGGCCTGTTTTCACTGCGGCAAGCAGGGACACTGGAAGAAGAACTGCAAGATATATCTTGCAAGTTTGAAGCAAGATGCTGGTGAAGAAGCATCAAAAGGTTTGTACATGATACAAACTAATTTATCATTGAGTTCTTCAGTTTCTGACCATGGGTATTGGATACTGCATGTGGATCTCATATATGCAAGTCATTGCAGGGACTACAAAGAGTTAGAAATTTGAAGAAGGGTGACTTCAAGCTCTATGGCGCGAGTGAAGAAGCCATTTATGCTGAAGCTGTGGGCACCTATTTGTTGTTATTATCTTCTGGCAAGATATTGGAATTAAAAAACTATTATTATATTCCAAATATTATTAGAAATATTATTTCTGTACCCTTGTTATTAGAACAAGGTTTTGAAATAAATGTAAAGAGCAATGGTTGCTCTATCTTTTATTCTAATAAATTATTTGGACATGGTTTGTTTAATAATGGTCTTCTAATTCTTTTGCTCAATGATAAAGTTTTGCTTGTTGATAACAAGAAAAGAAAGAGAGAAGATGTTAATGCCACTTATCTTGGCATTGCCGATTAGGTCATATAAGTGAATCTAGGATAAGCAAGTTATACAAAGATAACTTCTTTGATCCTTATGATTTTAAATCATTAGGAACTTGTAAATCTTGCTTCATGGGAAAAATGACTAAGTCTCCATTCACTGGACATGGAGAAAGGGCAACTGAGTTATTAGGTCTTATACACACAGATGTATGTGGATCTATGACAACTCAAGCTAGAGGAGGATACTCTTATTTCATCCATTTCATTGACAATTTATCAAGGTTTGGACACGTGTATCTTATGAAACACAAGTCCGAAGCCTTTGATAAATTTAAGGAGGAGAATACTTGTCTAGTGAATTTCTTGATCATCTTAAAGACAAAGGTATTCTCTCTGAATGAACCCCTCCTTATATACCTCAATTAAATGGTGTAGCAGAAAGGAGGAATCGCACCTTATTAGACATGATGAGGTCCATGATGTGCTTCATAGATCTTTCAGTATCATTCCGGGGTTATGCCCTAGAAACTGCTGCCTATATTTTAAACAGAGTGCCATTAAAATCAGTGGCTAGCACTCCATATGAATTATGGAAAGGAAAAAAGCCAAGTCTTAAATATTTTAAGATTTAGGGTTGCTTTGCTTATGTCAAAAATGTATTCGGACATAAGTTAAGTGCTAGGGCTGATAAATGTAGGTTTATAGGTTATCCCAAAGAAGGTATTGGATACATATTTTATCATCCTACTGAGCAAAAGGTATTTGTCAGTAGGCATGCCATTTTTTTGGAAAAGGAATTTATCCAAGAAGAAGCCAGTGGGAAGATACTTGAACTCACTGAAGATCAAGACTTACAACCTACTCCTGTTAACAATCAACAAGACATTCCTCAACCAGAAATTTCTAAAGATCAAGAACAACCACAACATTCACCTCCTCTCCGTAGGTCAGAGAGAGTGTGGGGTGCACCTCTCAGATATGGTTTTGTTATTGGAGATGACAACGAAGCCAATATCATTCAGGATGATGATCCCGTGACCTATACAGAAGCTGTCAAGAGTAAGGACTCTGACAGATGGCTTGATGCTATGAAATCTGAAATAGACTCTATATATACCAACCAGGTTTGGACCTTGGTTGACCCATCTAAGGGAGTAAAGCCAATAGGATGCAAATGGGTCTTTAAGAAGAAGATTGGAGCAGATGGCCAAGTAGAAACCTACAAGGCTAGGCTAGTGGCAAAAGGTTTCAGGCAAAAATATGGTATTGACTATGATGAAACCTTTTCACCAGTAGCTATGCTCAAATCCATTCGGATATTACTTGCTATAGCAGCATACTATGACTATGAAATTTGGCAGATGGATGTAAAGACTGCCTTCCTCAATGGATATCTTAAGGAGGAAGTCTATATATCACAGCCAGAAGGGTTTGCCTCAAGTAGGAGACCGAACCAAGTATGCAAGCTTAAGAAATCCATTTATGGATTAAAACAAGCATCGAGGAGTTGGAACATTCACTTTGATGAAACAATCAAAGAGTTTGGTTTCATCAAAAATATAGATGAACCATGTGTGTATAAGAAGACAAGTGGGAGTGCCATAGTCTTCTTAATTTTATATGTCGATGACATACTTATCATTGGAAATGATATCCCAATGCTACAATCAGTCAAAACTTGGCTATCTAAACAGTTTTCCATGAAAGATTTGGGAGAAGCATCCTGTATATTGGGTATAAAGATCTATAGAGATAGATCTAAGAGGATGCTTGGCTTATCCCAATCTAGATACATTGACTTAGTGTTGAAAAGATTCAATATGGAGGAAAGTAAAAGAGGTTACTTGCCCATGAGTCAAGGCATACATCTCTCTAAGAAGATGTCTCCTAAGTCACCTGAAGAGAGACAAAGAATGAACAAGATTCCTTATGCTTCAGCTGTCAGGTCGATAATGTATGTCATATTATGTACCAGGCCTGATGTTGTTTATGCCTTAGGCACAGCAAGCAGGTTTAAGGCTGATCTAGGGGAAGATCATTGGATAGCTGTGAAAAATATTCTTAAGTACCTAAGAAGAACTAAGTATATTTTTCTTATATATGGAAGATCAGATTTAAAATTGGAAGGTTATACTGACTCCAGTTTTCAATCAGATCCGGATGATAGTAAATCCATATCAGGATATGTTTTTACTCTATATGGTGGTGCAGTCAGTTGGAAAAGTACTAAGAAGCAAACTGTAGCTGACTCAGTTACTGAGGCAGAGTACATTGCTGCTAGTGAAGCCACTAAGGAAGCTGTCTGGATGAAGAAGTTCATTACGGAGTTAGGTGTTGTTCCAGTGATTCAACAACCGGTGCCACTTTATTGTGATAACACTGGAGCTGTTGCACAAGCTAAGGAACCAAGGTCTCATCAGAAATCTAAGCACATCCTAAGACGCTTCCATCTCATTCGAGTGATCATTGAAAGACAAGATGTTGTTATAGAACGAGTTGACACAAAGAACAATATAGCAGACCCATTCACTAAGGCCCTTCCTCAACAGCAGTTTGATCATCATTTAGATTGTATGGGAATTAAATACAAAGGCAATTGGCTTTAGTGCAAGTGGGAGATTGAAAGAGTAGTGCCCTAAAAGTCAATCATGTAAGGGCATTTTTGTAATTTCTTTCAACTTATGTATGATATTTTATCAATTAAAAGGCATTTTTTTCGATTCATCATATGTTGTATCTTATATTTATTAAGATTATGATGAACCCCATAAAGTTAGGGCAATGGAATTAGGGTTATGATGAAGTTCATAATGATGAGACCTAAGTTCCTAAAAACTCTAATCTAAAATGTTCCCAGTCAAAGGATCATCGAGTCGGGGATCGATGATACCGATAAGACTAGCACATTCTATGTATGCTCAATAAAGAGGGTGGTTGGTCTCATAGCCACTTGTGTAGAGACACTAATACAAGGATGTGGGTGCTCATTAGGGTATGAGTTTACTGAATTGATCCACATTGAGAACATCTTATGGAGATCTTACTTACTTGTCAAAAGATAGTTCTCTTAGTAAGAGTTGTGCAAGTGATCCTTAGACCTGAGATTACCATAGAATCTTATGCATATGAATCTATGTTTTAGTTCATACTCATTCATGGTTAAGTCATGTACGGGGTGTTCATGGATATAAAGGATTGTGTATGAAAGTTATGAGTAGGTCAACAAGGAATTGATCATTCCTAGTAAGAGGAAAAGTAATCCCATGTAATCTCATCATATGATGACTCAAGAAGTCTTTAATCAAAGCAAAATGAAATTAGAATAAGTTTCTAATTTTTCATTTGTCGAGTCTTTATTATTGATTTGAGATTCAAATGAATAAAATGTTAGGGTTTGACATTTTTTCATACCCATCACTTATTCGGGATAAAGAAAGATCGAAGGATTGAATTGCACAGTAACTTGCCACTGAAAGGTATTTTGGTAATTCCATCAAATTCCTCATCTTCTAAGTAGACATGATACATTGCTAGATATCAATCTTGTCTTGTAGGTTTTCATGAATTAAATTTATTTAATTTGTGAGTCAATTTGAAAGATGGTTCAAATTGGCAACTAGAGTTAGCACGATTTGATCTAATTCGGTTAGTTTCTAATCGAACTAAATCGACTTAAACCTAAACCTACTGCTGGCTAGATGAGGAACCCAATGGGTCACACACATAAGGGAATTGGTCAAAGAATCATTTTAATAAGATTAATTAATTCAATTTGTTAGCCAATCAGCATGCTAGCACATGTGGCTAACTATCGCTCCAATTTGGATCGAAATTGATTTGAATCGGCTTAATTAATTGATCCAAATTAATTTTAGAATTAATTTGGGATAACCTCTGACCTGATCAACCATTTATTGGATTGGATAAGGTTGAATTAATAGAGTCCAAGAAATATAGGACTCTCGGAAGGGAAACTATGCACGTACAGAATTTTCAAGAGGCGCCTAAGAGTCCTTCTGATTTAAGGTACTAGGAGGCGCATCTTTTTTTTGGGATTTATAGGTCCATTGAACGTGGAGAACCTTATCTAGATGTTATTGTATTGGATAAGGTTGAATTAATAGAGTCCAAGAGACATGAGACTCTCAAAAGAAAAACTGTGCGCATGCAGAATTTTTAAGAGGCGTCTAAAAGTCCTTCTGATTTAAGGCACTAGAAGGCTCATCTTTTGGAGATTTAAGAGTCTATATAAATATGGAGAACCTTATCTTGACACATGGCAAAATCAGATTTAAGATGGGATGCCAAAAGCATCCCATCAGGTGTGGCATGCGTAGGGAGAAAGGTGCAGAAAATTATAACGATGTGTCCCTTGATTCAAATTGAAATGAATTTAAAAATTTTATATCCTTTCAGAAGGACGTGGAATGGCTTGTATCCCTTCATTTGATGTCTCTTCATTCACTATTTAAAGGGGTGGCACATATGGGATTGCATCGGATAATTTTTAGTAATCCTTGTTAAGACAAGAGTCTTCTCTCTCTCCCCTTCCTACAAGCCTTAGTCAATTTAGGACAACTCTTTTCTTATATACAAGTTTTATTAGGCTTAAGAAAAGGGTAAAAAGGGTCCTAAGAGCCAAGCCAAGAAGTCAAGAAGCCAAAAAAAGGTTTAAGTCAAGTTCGTGAGCATATCTTTGATCCAAATCTCGTGTGGATCATCATTGGAGGGCGAACATTTGGGCGTCTAGTAAAAAATATTAGATAATATGCTTCCTTCTTTCTTCACCAAGTACTAAGGTATGTTCCTCTACATATATGTTACATTTTATGACTAATTAATTGTTATAATCAAGGGGTTTTGGGTCTAATGTTTCGATTGATTAGGATTTCAAGCTTAAAATTTTTTGAAATCCAACCTTCACTGGATGACCGAAATCCAATATCATGTTTCCCCCATATTCTCCAAACTTGCCGGAATTCTCATCCTCCGGCATCGGAAGCTACCTTTCCCCAGTCCCGCCTCTCCTTCACAGAACCCATGTCGGAAAACCCTCATCCGATCTCAAGACGCTTGCGATGTGGCCTTCTCGATATAATGTCCTACCAAGGACACTGTCACCTGGAACTCAATGCTCCGGCGCTTTTCAGGCCACGCAAATTTTTTTTTTTTTTGAAAGGATGCCATCTCGTGATCAATTTTCATGCGACACGATAATTTCTGGATCAATGCAGTTCGGAGAGATAAATGATGCAAGGAATGTATTCAACATGATGCCGGAAAGAGATGTCCTCTAACCTTGTTCGGTCTAATGCCTGGAAGCTGTTCAGGTCGATGTGCTTGAATTGATGTTAAGAATAGTGTCCACGTTTTTCTTGCCGAAGACGTGTCACACCTGACATCAAGGAAGTGTATCATGCGTTAAAACTTGCTGGAATTAGAGATGTGAATTGTGTGTAAGGTGGTTCTCTTTGTTTAAAGAATTTATTTTGGACTGGAACCAATATCTAAAATAGGCAAATTATATGTTCCATTTCAAACTGCACTTAACTTTGCCAACTTCTTTCAGAAAAAAAAAAAAAAACTCCCAACGAGTGGGTGTTATAATACTACCAATAACATATATGTTCATTGATATTCCAAAAGAAGATTATTTCAAGAGAAAGTTATGTCTATTGGCATTACCCATGTAAATGCTTATTAACGTTGATGAATGTAACATATGCCTATAAATAGATAACATGGAGTTATATTTGAGATACCGGATGGAATAAGAAAAAACATATTCCAATACTTCTTTTTGTTCTATTGTTACTCTTTAATTATATAACACGTTATCAGCACGACTCTCTACCTCATCATTCTACATTTGTTGAAGAAACTATTGAGATAAATATTATTTACGTTTATGCAAGTTATTTGTATTTCTGATCAATTATTTTCTCTTAATATTTTCCTTGTGACTCTTAGTTTTAACTTATCACTTTCATTATATATATATATATATATATATGATTATCTCTAGTCCTTGATAAATTTAAAATAATTTTTATTCTAATAAAAGATTGTGTACTAATTTACTTTGTGTGCTTTGATAGTATTGTTATGGTAAATTTGATGAAACTTGATTTTATGACACTAGATATCATGGACAAAAATTATTTATCATAGATACTTATGCTGAAATCCATCTGGAGGCTAATGCTCTTGGTGATACAATTAAAGATGGTAATGAGGCATCCAACCAAGACAAAGCAAAAGCAATGATCTTCTTCTGACACCACCTTGACGAGTAATTGAAAATTGAATACCTAACGGTAAAATATCCCCTTATCCTTTGGAATAGCCTAAAAGAGCGTTATGACCATCAAAAAATGGCCATTCTCCCTAAGGCTCGTTAAAATTAGATGCACTTATATCTACAAGATTATAAGTGAATACAATTTAGCTATGTTCAAAATTACTTTCCAGTTGAAATTATGTGAAGAAAAAGTCACTGATGAAGATATGATGAAAAAAACCTTGTTCACTTTTTATGCAGCAATATCATGAAAAGGGTTTTAGAAAATATTATGAACTAATTTTTTGCTTTCTTGTAGCTAAACAAAATAATAAACTTTTGATGAAAAAGCATGAAGCCTATCCAATTGGCTCTGCACCATTACCTGAAGTGAATGTGACTACATATCAATTTTATAAACAAAGGCATGGTCGTGGATGTGGCCGTGGATGTGAATGTGGTCGAGAACATTTTGGTTAACGTGGTGGTCATGTTAAAACTCCTTCTTACCACTTGAAGTGGAAGAAAAATGAGAAGAAAATTGAGAAAGGCAAAGAGAATTTAAGTAAAAATTTGATGAAAAACTCATGCTATTGTTGTGGAATGAAGGGTCATTGGTCGCGTACCTATCGTACGCCAAAACACCTCATCGAACTTATCAAGAGTTATTAAAAAAGAATGAGAAAAAGATTGAAATAAATTTTGTTTCTGAATATGGCCCTTCTGATACTAGATTTGATGATCTAGATGTTGCTGATTTTTTTATCCAACCAGAAAAAAATAATGTTTATCTAATTGATAGCATGAATGTATAAGGTTGATTTTAAGAATGCCTATGTTATCAAATAATACCATGCAATAAAATGATGTCTTATTATACATATGTTTGTTTTAAAGAAACTGATGCAATGATGAATTATGACTTTTAGTTTTTATACCTTTATATACCTTGTATTCTAATTTATATTTTATTATATGTCATTCTTTTCATCAAGAAAATGGAATTATCTCGAGTATGATCTTTTATCGATAACAACAATTTATGCCTCGTAGACATTGCTACAACGCACACTATACTTAAAGATATAAAATACTTCTCCTACTTAAGAATGCAGAAAATAAATATCAATATAATTTATGGTAGTGCAAAATTGATTGAAGGCTCTGGAAAAGCCCATATCATTTTGCCTAAAGGAACAAATTCATAATTGATGATGCTTTATATTCTAAAAGGTCTCAATGAAATTTATTGAGTTTTAAAGATATTCGCAAAATGGATATCACATTGAGACAACTAATGAAGGTAATATTAAGTATTTGTGCATTACAAGTATGATCTCAACAAGAAATATATAGAAAAATTACCTATATTTTTTTTTGATTTATACTACACAAATTTAAGCACAGTTGAAACATATGCTATAGTAAACCAAAAGTTTACTAATCAAAATAATTTTATAATTTGGCATAATCGGTTGGGTCATCCCGATTCAATTATGATGCGAAGAATTATAGAAAATTCATGTGAACATTCATTGAAGAATCAAAAAATATTACGACCAAATGAATTCTTATGTGCCACTTGCTCTCAAGGTAAATTAATTATTAGATCATCATCGGCTAAAATCAAGACTGAATCTCTTGGATTTATGGAACGCATATATGGTAATATTTGTGGGCCTATTCACCCATCAAGTAGACCATTTAGATATTTCATGGTTTTAATTGATGCTTCAACTAGATGGTCACATATATGCTTATTATCGACTCGTAACCTGGCATTTGCAAGACTACTAGCTCAATTAATTCGACTACGTGCTCATTTTTCAGATAATCCTATTAAGATAATATACCTTAACAATGCTGGTAAATTTACTTCTCAAGCATTCAATATTATTGTACTGCTATTGGAATCACCGTTGAACATCCTGTAGCATATGTTCATACTCAAAATGGTCTTGCAGAATCACTTATCAAATGGATCCAATTGATTGCAAGACCATTACTTGTGAGAGCAAAACTTTCTTTGTCTACATGGGGACATGCTAGTTTACATGCAGCATCAGGCCAATGAATTATCATGACTTCTCCCCGTTATAATTGATTTACAATCAGTAACCAAATATTTCTTATCTAAGAATTTTTGGATGTATGATTTATGTTCCAATTGTACCACTACAATGCACTAAGATGGGACCTCAAAGAAGGTTAGGGATATATGTTGGATATGAATCTTCATCTATAATTAAATATCTTGAACCATCTACAGGAGATTTATTTACGGCATATTTTATCGATTGTCATTTTGATGAGTCTATTTTTTCAACATTAGAGGACAAAAATAAATAGCTGATAAAAGAAATTAGTTGGAATAAATTATCATTATCTCATCTTGATCCTCATATAAAACAACATGAACATAAAGTTCAGAAGATAAATAACATGCAAAAACTAGCAAATCAACAATCAGACACGTTTACTAACCTTACAAAAGTGATAAAGTCACATATACCAACTGCAAATGCTCCAATCAGAATTGTTGTTCCTCAAGGACAACCTACCACTGCTAATGAGATAAAGGGACAAGTAAAGCATGGTAAACTAGTTGGTTCTAAAGATAAAAACCCTCATAAAAGAAAAAGGAGCAAAGCATTTAGATGACCAAATTGAAGATACTGTAACTCGAGAAAAGATCTTCAGAATAATAACAGAAGTAATTGAGACTCCAGATGAGTCTGTTCTAAAAGAGAATAAGGTACCTAAAATTGAAGAAAATAAAGAGATCTCTATCAATTATGTTATGACTAGGAAAAGATAGAACCGATATAAGATGATCGTCGATGATAAGTTTGCATATTATGTTGCATAAAATATTAAAAATAAAAATGAGGATCATGAACCAATGTCTATGAAAGAATGTAGATATCAACAAGATTGGCCAAAATGAAAGGATGTAATTGATTCTGAATTAAAATCGCTAGCGAAACGTAAAGTTTTTGGATCGATTGTCCAAACACCTGCTGGTGTAAAACTTATAGGATATAAATGGGTATTCGTGCGAAAGCAAAATAAGGATAATAAAATTATGATGTATAAAGCACGACTAGTTTTCCAAGGATTCTCACAAAGACCCGGTATTGATTATGAAGAGACGTATTCTCCTATGGTGGATGCAACAACTTTTTGGTATTTGATTAGTCTGGTAATGCATGAAAAACTTGAATTGTGTCTTATGGATGTAGTGATAGCCTATCTATATGGCTCACTTGACAATGATATCTATATGAAAATTCCAGAAGGATTACAATTGCTTGAAAACTATAACTCTAATTTGAGGAAACTTTATTTGATAAAATTATAGAAGTCTCTCTATGGGTTAAAACAAACAAAACATATGTGGTACAATCATTTGACTGAATACCTATTGAAACAAGGATATAACAATGATTTCATATGTCCTTGCGTCTTTATAAAGAGATCTGGATCATAATTTGTGATCATTGCAGTATATGTTGATGATTTGAACATAACTGAAACTCCTAAAGAGCTTCATGCTGGTGATGTGCCCTAGGCCATCAGGATATTTGCTGTCATTTATGGTTTTATCTTTATTTAATAAACCATTTTATTTATCATGTTATTATTTATGCTCTTCTAATGTGATAAAAATGTTTTCTTGAATAGTTTATTCTTCCTTATATCATTTAAGTATGTGACTTAAATAGTGAAACTATAAGGTGATAAGAATACTATTCTAAATTATCCCTAATCATTCATTATATGGAACGATAATGAAGTAAGATTAGTATGTTGGTTGATTGATGATCACGTTTTACTGGTCATGGATATGAGATATCAAGTCAACATATAGATACATGTAAAAGTACATTGTATTGGATCGACCCACCATGAGAGTATCATATGGATTCTGTTATGAATACTTCTCTTCATGATGTTATTTTAGTCCTTTGACCTGATGACACTATGGATCCTACATAGTGAATTTCATGTTTTGATACGGCTCTTCATCATCTTTAACCAGATGATCATAAGACTGTGATTGGATATATAATAAACTACATTGAGGGATATGAGTGTTCGTGAAGAAATTTGTCCCTCTCATTAATTTGAGAGAGATATTTTGGGCCCTCTTGAAGAGTGAGACTGAGAAAAGTACATGGCCATGCCCAAATGAATTGATAAAAGTTATCAGTAACATTTGGTTTATTTAGTCAAACTATAAATCAAGAAAACTTGCGATTAAACAATCTATGAGTGATGTGATCTATGCCTCATACTTAATCACTAAATATCATGTGATAAAGGGACTAGATAATTGACATTTACTAGGTAAAGTCGGATCGACGATCTTCACTCAATTTGAGTAGACATGTCTTGTTAGAGACCAATTATGTCTTATGGGCCAGAAAGGGTTTTAGTCCTACTGCCAACATTGAGTGAACCTATAGGGTCGCACACAAGGAATGACGCGTATGGGTTATGGGTTTAATTTATATAAACCCAACGAAAATTATTTATATATTTATTATTCTTAAGTATTTAAGATTAATAAATATAATAAATAATAATATTCACTATTGTGTCTTTTAGGAATTCTAATCAGATTAGGAGTCCCATTAATGAGAAGAAGTGTCTTTTAGGAATCCTAGTCAGATTAGGAGTCCCATTAATGAGAAGACATGTCTTTTAAGAATCCTAATTAGATTAGGAGTCCCATTAATGAGAAGATGTGTCTTTTAAGAATCCTAATTAGATTAGGAGTCCCATTAATGAGAAGATGTGTCTTTTAGGAATCCTAATCAGATTAGGAGTCCCATTAATGAGAAGACGTGTCTTTTAGGAATCCTAAAAGTCCTATTAATGAGAATATTCTTTTCTTGGAATATGATATTTTCATTATAAATAGACGTTGTTGCTCTCATCCAAAACAATGACGCTTGCCGTCAACATTGGATTTGCAGAGAAACTCTACGCACCAAAATATACGAGAGCCTTTTAGTGAGATTATTTCTGAACTGATCTAGAAGAGTTCTAGAGAGTGCTAGTACACCGAGTCCCATTGTGAAGTGGTCATTCGTGTGGATACCGTAGAGGGAGTTGTGTTTCGCAGCGTCTAAAGATCTGTCTCATCAAATATATATATATATATCACATAAGGTACAATTCTCATTCCCTAATCAATTTAATTGAAACACATGGATCCTTATGGATATTTAGGTTATTTTTCCACTGCATATCTTTAGTATTAGACCCCTAAATTCCTAATAGTGGTATCAGAGCAGGTTTGTGGATTCAATTAAATTGATTTCATCTGATTATATGGATGTGTGATGCATTTGTTAAACGAGATTATGTACATGAGAAGTGAATGACTCAGTCAAGGTGGGGTTATCAATTAGATTGATAGTTGGGTTTTAACAAAGAAACCCTAATTTGCATGTATGACACGATCTTAGATTGATAGTGGGACCGCCATTGCTTGTAGGGTGTCAAATATGATTTGGTTAACATGAAAAATTTTATGTTACTTGTGTTTTATATGCATGGTGCATAGCATGGCCCTTTAGACTCATGTGATTGGCAGGTTTATTATGGTTTTGTTGATTACATCGGCCTGCGTATCGAAAATTTTATTGTAATTGTTTTATCGGCTTGTGTGTCGTTATCTTGATGTAATCTATTTATTTCACAAGCATAGAAGCCATTCATGTCAATAAAAGGAGATCATTCAAAAGGAGATCATAGTGATGATGTTCCAAGCAAGAGGTTCATGTCATCAAAGGAAGACCAAGCATATAGTTATGCTATGACATCGTAATGATGATTTACTTAGTTCATGGGTCATGCTATGACACATTTATATTATATATACATGTATGAGATGCTATATAGATGATGTATGTGATGCATGCACAGACCAAAGTCAGTCCCATAGAATAGACATCATATACTTAACAATAAAGTCCCTCTATTAATATTAAGTCGTAAAAATGCCTCTCATAGTTCGACACCTATCAAGGCTTTGATCGTCTAAATATAGGTTCTGCCAAAGCAGGGTGCATTAGACCATCTTAGTTAGGTAGGATGGATAAAAGTGCTATCCTCACGTCAAAATGGTTAGACTTAAATAGGCTATCAAAATGGTTTTGGACCTATGGCATTAATGGGATTAGTATGCCGGACATGTGATGTCAATCCCATAACAAGAGTTACATATGATGTAATTGGAAAGAAGTTTCCTACCTAAATAACTAGACTTTAAGTGTCATGCTAAAGCTGACTTAAAGTTTAGTAAATATGGATCTTAACTCACTAAGAAATATCAAAAGTTGAAAAGTTTTCGAATTAACATTAGAGGGTTGTTAATTTGATAAAATAGTGAGAATAATTGAAATGACTTAAATAAAGATATTAACTCTATAACTCCTTATATGTAGATCATGACATCAAACAACACATCTAATCTTACTTTGCGATCGGTTCTCAAAAAGAAAAATTGAATGGCACAAACTTCCTTGACTGGCATCGTAACTTAAGAATTGTTCTTAAGCAAGAAAGGAAGTTGTATGTCATAGACACTCCAATCCCTGATGAACATGCTGCTGATGCTCCAAGAGATGAAAGAAATGCTTACAATAAGCATAAAGACGACTCTTTGGATGTAACTTGCCTTATGCTTGCTAGCATGGACTCCGAGCTTCAGAAGCAAATGGAGGACATGGAAGCCTACAATATGATTGTACACCTCAAGAAAATGTTCCAAGAGCAAGAAAGACAAGAGAGGTTTGCAGTCACTAAGGCATTGAATGGATGCAAAATGACTCCAGGTAGCTCTGTGAGTACTCATGTGCTCAAGATGAAGAGTTACATTGATAGACTTGAAAAACTTGGTGCTCCAGGGAATTGGCTACATATATGATCCTTGCCTCTTACCTCCCAGCTATGACCAATTTGTGATGAATTACAATATGCACCAAATGGATAAGTCTATAATGGAGTTGCATGGGATGCTCAAGAATGCTGAACAAAACATTAAGGTGACTAATAATGTTTTGATGGTTCAAACGGAAAAGGGCAAAAAGAGGAGTGGCAAGGACAAAGGCAAAGGCAAAGCAAAAGGTGAGACCAAAGCTAAAAGGCCTAAGCCCCAGCCCAAGCCGAAACAGCCCAAGGAAGGAGTTTGCTTTTTCTACAATAAACCAGGTCATTGGAAAAGAAATTGCAAACTGTATTTGGAGGATCTAAAAAAGAGGAAGGCTAATGAAGCCACAACCTCATGTATTTATGTTATACAAGTCAATTTATCTACTTCTACATCATGGGTATTAGATACCGATGTGGATCTCACATTTGTGTAAATGTGCAGGGTCCCAGACAAAGTAGAAAATTGGCTCAAGGTGAAGTGGACCTACGAGTTGCAAATGGAGCAAGAGTTGCTGCATTATCTATAGGATGTTATGAATTACCTTTACCTAGTGGACTTGTTTTGACTTTAAGTAATTGTTACTATGTGCCTGCTATGAGCAGTAACATTATTTCGGTTTCGAGTTTAGACAAAGATGGTTTTAAATTTATTATTGAGAATAATTCTATGTCCATCTATCATAGAGACATT
Source organism: Calamus simplicifolius (assembly GCA_900491605.1). Classification (NCBI taxonomy): domain Eukaryota; kingdom Viridiplantae; phylum Streptophyta; class Magnoliopsida; order Arecales; family Arecaceae; genus Calamus; species Calamus simplicifolius. The sequence goes on from UESW01004102.1 coordinate 851,391, forward strand.
TATTATGGTTTTGCTCAATTATTAAATGGGCTCTATGTTCTAAACTTTGATGAAACAAATTACAAGTCTGTTTATAACATTAATACTAAAAGGTTTAAATCTAATGATTTAAATCCTACCTATCTTTGGCATTGTCGCTTAGGCCATATAAATGAGAAGCGCATGTCAAAGCTTCATTAAAAGAGCCACAGATTTATTGGCCCTTATACATACTGATGTATGTGGACCATTAAGTTCACCGGCCAGAGGAGGTTATTTGTATTTCATCACTTTTACTGATGATTTCAGCAGGTATGGATATGTATACCTAATGAAACATAAATCTGAATCTTTTGAAATGTTCAAAATATTCAAAAATGAAGTACAAAATCAACTTGGTAAAAATATTAAGATACTTCGATCAGATCGAGGTGGTGAATATTTAAGTCAAGAGTTTTCTGACCATCTTAAAGATTGTGGGATAATTTCACAATTGACTCCTCCAGGAACACCACAATGGAATGGTGTTTCTGAAAGAAGAAATTAAACTTTATTGGATATGGTTCGATCAATGATGAGTCAAATAGATCTTCCAAAATCCTTCTGGGGATATGCCCTGGAAACTGCTGCGTTCATATTGAATAGAGTTCCATCAAAATCGATTCAAAAGACACCATATGAGTTGTGGACTGGGAAACCTCCTAGTTTGTCTTTTTTAAAGATATGGGGCTGTGACACTTATGTCAAACGTCAATTGTCTGACAAATTAGCACCCAAATCAGATAAGTGCATATTTGTGGGATATCCTAAAGAAACAAAAGGATACTACTTTTACTACCCATCAGAGAACAAAGTGTTTGTTGCTCGTAATGGTCACTTTTTGGAAAGAGAATTTATTTCCAAAAGAACTAGTGGGAGTAAAATTCAACTCGAAGAAGTTCGAGAACCACAAATTTACATGGAACCGATGATGGATGTTCAATCCAACTCACAAGTAGTTGCTGAACCTGAACCACTAACACAAGGGCCACGTAGAACTGGTAGAATTCGTCATAAGCCTGAGAGATATGGATTTCTCATTACTGACAATCATGATGTGATGCTCATAGATCAAAATGAGCCTACATGCTACCAAGAAGCTATGAAAGGCCCTGACTCTGAGAAATGGCTTATAGCCATGAAGTCAGAAATGCAATCCATGTATGATAATCAAGTATGGACTTTGATTGATCCACCTAATGGTATTAAATCTATTGGGTGTAAATGGGTTTTTAAGAAGAAAACTGACATGAATGGCAATGTGCATACCTATAAAGCACGACTGGTTGCAAAAGGTTTCAAGCAAACACATGGTATAGACTATGATGAAACTTTCTCACCTGTAGTCATGCTTAAATCTATTAGAATTCTTCTTGCCATAGCTGCGTATTATGACTACGAAATATGGCAAATGGATGTCAAGACAGCGTTTCTAAATGGAAATCTACTCGAGGATGTGTATATGACACAACCCGAAGGTTTTGTTAATCCAAAAGATTCGCATAAGGTATGTAAACTTCAAAAATCCATTTATGGATTAAAGCAAGCATCTCGGAGTTGGAATCTTCGTTTTGATGAAGCAATCAAAGAGTTTGATTTCATTAAGAATGAAGATGAACCTTGTGTATACAAGAAGGTTAGTGGGAGCGCAATAGTTTTCTTAGTACTCTATGTAGACGACATATTACTCATTGGAAACGATATTCCTACTTTGCAGAATGTCAAGACATGGTTAGGAAATTGTTTCTCAATGAAGGACTTAGGTGAAGCTGCCTATATCTTAGGGATTAAGATCTATAGAGATAGATCTAGAAGAACCATTAGCCTAAGTCAGAGTACATACATTGACAAGGTGCTAAAAAGGTATAGCATGGAAAATTCCAAGAGAGGATTCTTACCAATGTCACATGGAATTAAATTGAGTAAGACTCAATGTCCTGTTTCAAAGGAAGAACAGGAACGCATGAGCAAAATTCCATATGCTTCAGCTATTGGATCTATCATGTATGCCATGTTATGTACTCGACCAGATGTCGCTTATGCTTTAAGCATTACTAGTAGGTACCAGTCAGATCCAGGTGAAAGTCATTGGATCGCTGTCAAGAACATTCTAAAATACTTGAGAAGAACTAAAGATGTGTTCTTGACATATGGAGGACTGGAAGGTGAGCTTGTGGTAAATGGTTACACAGATGCTAGCTTCCAAACTGATTCAGATGATTTCGATCACAGTCTGGTTATGTGTTTTGTTTGAATGGAGGTGCTGTCAGCTGGAAGAGTTCCAAACAAGACACCGTTGCTGATTCTACTACAGAGGCTGAATATATTGCAGCATCGGATGCAGCTAAGGAAGCGGTTTGGATTAAGAAGTTCATTGGTGGTTTAGGAGTTGTTCCTAGCATTGCAGATCCAGTGGACCTTTATTGTGACAATAATGGGGCCATTGCACAGGCTAAGGAACCTAGATCACACCAACGATCCAAACACATACTCAGGCGTTACCATCTCATTCGAGAGATCATCGATAGAGGAGATGTTAAGATATGCAGAGTACCTACAAATGACAACAACGCAGATCCATTAACTAAGCCTCTTCCTCAGTCTAAACATGATCGTCATAATAGTGCATTAGGCATTAGATTTTTATCTTGTTAGGCCTAGTGCAAGTGGGAGATTGCTGGTGATGTGCCCTAGGCCATCAGGATATTTGCTGTCATTTATGGTTTTATCTTTATTTAATAAACATTTTATTTATCATGTTATTATTTATGCTCTTCTAATGTGATAAAAAGGTTTCTTTGAATAGTTTATTCTTCCTTATATCATTAAGTATGTGACTTAAATAGTGAAACTATAAGGTGATAAGAATACTATTCTAAATTATCCCTAATCATTCATTATATGGAACGATAATGAAGTAAGATTAGTATGTTGGTTGATTGATGATCACGTTTTACTGGTCATGGATATGAGATATCAAGTCAACACATAGATACATGTAAAAGTACATTGTATTGGATCGACCCACCATGAGAGTATCATATGGATTTGTTATGAATACTTCTCTTCATGATGTTGTTATTTTAGTCCTTTGACCTGATGACACTATGGATCCCTACATAGTGAATTTCATGTTTTGATACGGCTCTTCATCATCTTTAACCAGATGATCATAAGACTGTGATTGGATATGGAATAAACTACGTTGAGGGATATGAGTGTTCGTGAAGGAATTTGTCCCTCTCATTAATTTGAGAGAGATATTTTGGGCCCTCTTGAAGAGTGAGACTGAGAAAAGTACATGGCCATGCCCAAATGAATTGATAAAAGTTATCAGTAACATTTGGTTTATTCAGTCAAACTCTGGAATCAAGAAAACTTGTGATTAAACAATCTATGAGTGATGTGATCTATGCCTCATACTTAATCACTAAATATCGTGTGACAAAGGGACTAGATAATTGACATTTACTAGGTAAAGTTGGATCGACGATCTTCACTCAATTTGGGTAGACATAATGTCTTGCTAGAGACCAATTATGTCTTGTGGGCCGGAAAGGGTTTTAGTCCTACTGCCAACATTGAGTGAACCTACAGGGTCGCACACAAGGAATGACGCGTATGGGTTATGGGTTTAATTTATATAAACCCAGCGAAAATTATTTATATATTTATTATTCTTAAGTATTTAAGATTAATAAATATAATAAATAATAATCTTCACTATTGTGTCTTTTAGGAATCCTAATCAGATTAGGAGTCCCATTAATGAGAAGACGTATCTTTTAGGAATCCTAATCAGATTAGGAGTCCCATTAATGAGAAGACGTGTCTTTTAAGAATCCTAATTAGATTAGGAGTCCCATTAATGAGAAGATGTGTCTTTTAAGAATCCTAATTAGATTAGGAGTCTCATTAATGAGAAGATGTGTCTTTTAAGAATCTTAGGAGTCCCATTAATGAGAAGATGTGTCTTTTAGAATCCTAATCAGATTAGGAGTCCCATTAATGAGAAGACGTGTCTTTTAGGAATCCTAAGAGTCCTATTAATGAGAATATTCTTTTCTTGGAATAGGATATTTTTCATTATAAATAGACGTTATTGCTCTCATCCAAAACAGACGACGCTTACCGTCAACATTGGATTTGCAGAAAAACTATGCGCATCAAAATATACGAGAGCCTTTTAGTGAGATTATTCTGAACTGATCTAGAAGAGTTCTAAAGAGTGCTAGCACACCGAGTCCCATTATGAAGTGGTCATTCGTGTGGATACCGTAGAGGGAGTTGTGTTTTCGCAGCGCCTAAAGATCTGTCTCATCAATATATATATATATATATATATATATATATATATATATCTCACATAAGGTACGATTCTCGTTCCCTAATCAATTTAATTGAAACACATGGATCCTTATGAGGATTTAGGTTATTTTCCACTGCATATCTTTAGTATTAGACCCCTAAATTCCCAACACTTCAAAGGGCAGCAGATTGCCTAAAGTAAAAATTTAAGATGAAAGATCTTGAAAGGACAAAATTTTGTTTGGCCTGCAACTCAAGCATCTTAAGAATGAGATTTTTATGCACCAATCTGCTTATACAGCAAAGATACTTAAAATGTTTTATATGGATAAAGCATATCCATTGAGTACTCCGATGATGGTCGTAAGGTCACTTAAAATCAATAAAGATCCTTTCCGACTTAAGAAAGATGACGAAGAACTACTTGGTCCTGAAGTACCATATTTTAGCACAATAGGTGTATTAATGTATCTTGCAACTTACACTCGACCTAATATATCTTTTACAGTAAACTTGTTAGGAAAATATAGTTCTTCGCCTACAAAGAGGCTTTGGACAGATGTTAAGCATATATTCGATATCTCAAAGGTACAATGGATATGGATTTGTATTATTCAAATTTGTCCAAATCCGAGTTGGTAGGTTTTGCAGATGCAGGATATTTATCTGATCCTCATAATAGTCGATCACAAACGGATTATGTCTTTACATATGGTAGCACTGCTATTTCATGGCATTCTATAAAGCAAACAATTGTGGCTACATCATCTAACCATGCCAAAATTCTAGCAATTCATAAAGCAAGCCAAGAATGTGTATGGCTTAGATCGATAATCCAACATATTAAGAAGACATGTAGATTATCCTCTCAAAAGAAGGTACCAACTATTTTGTATGAGGATAATACAGCTTGCATAGCCTAACTGAAAAGGAGAGTATATCAAAGGTGACAGAACAAAACATATATCTCTAAAGTTTTTTTTATTCATGACCTTCAGAAGAGTGGTGTTATTAATGTTCAACAAGTTCGATTCAGCGATAATCTCGCTGATTTATTTATGAAAGCACTATCTACAAAAAGATTTGAGGAGTTAGTCCGAAAAATTAGATTACGACGACTCAAGGATCTGAAATGATAATTTTAAGGAAAGTATATCAAGAGATGCAGTCAAAAAGGGAGCAAAATACTATACTTTTTTTTACTTAGCTATGGTTTTGTCCCAATGAATTTTTTTGGCAAGATTTTTAATGAGGTAGTATCCCTTCTCAATAAAAAGACATAAATGATATACTCTTTTTCCTTCACTAAGAATTTTTCATGAGTTTTTACCTAATAAGGTTTTAATGAGGTACATACTTGGTCAAATAAATGGAAATCCAATGGGAAGTGTTATAATACTACCAATAACATGGATGTCTATTGGTATTTCAAAAGGAGGTTATTCTAAGATAAAGTTATGCCTATTAGCATTACCCATGTAAATGCTTATTAACGTTGATGAATGTAACATTTTTTCTATGCCTATAAATAGATGGCATGGAGTTGTATTTGAGATACCCGGATGGAACAAAACAGAGACTTTAATGGTTGAAAGGCACTGTAAATCTCTGTTCTTCTAAAGAGCACTACAGTCGTTCTAAAGGCTTAAGGGTCACTAATCCCTTGCTCCAATGTGTGGGAAAATTGAGGAGAGGGATGGAGGCACTTTGGCAGAGAGGGAACCGTGGAATAAAAAAGAAAAAAATACCACCAATGGCTTGGAACTTATTTTAGCAATCAATATTTAAACACTAACTCAAACTTTAACATTAAATCCATAACCTCGTTATAGATACAAATATCACAGATAATTCTCTTGCGTAAGCAATGTCTCTTCCACCTAAAGTCAGACCTATGGTTTGCTGACATTTCTTCCGTGCTTGGATCGAACTTATTTTATGTTAGGTGTTCTGATTTTGTTTAATCTTTAATTTCTAAACGATCTCAATTATCATCCTTGAATCTAATTCTATATATATATATATATAATATATATCCTTCTTGATTTCTGCGGCAGAGATCGAAGATGCTGTTCCGGACCTGCCAGCTTTTTCCTCCAAGGTTCGACCTCCGGTGAAGGCAAGCGAATAGATAATGAACGCGCAGCGGTACGGCCTGGCTAGCCGCAAAGCAAGTCCACCGATGAATCCCCAACCGTACCCACCCGCAAACTCTTACTCACCGACGGCCCAGATTCTTCGGCTTTTTATTTCCATCGAATCTCAGCGTCCCCGACAAAAAGCCGATACCGAAAGCCACGCCAGCCTCTCAAAATGGGTGACGCGTCGGGAATCATGACGATCTCATCCATCCGACGGTAAGACGTCCTCCTAGCCGCCGCCCCCCCCTCGGGCTCTCTCTCACTGAACCCCGCCAAGTTCTAGTGGAAAGAGAAGGGGATAAAGAGGAAAGCGAGCGTTTTTAAATCCAGAGGAGATAGAGCTAAAAGGGAACGACGGGAGAGAGATTTGTTGGACGGAACTGAGGTTTCTTCTCGCCTCGGATCTCCTTTCTCTCGTTCGCTCGCCGCACCGGCAATCCGAGATCGAATTCCCTCTCGAGCGGCGAATCCCTCGATGGATCTTTCTTCTTGATCGCCGTGCCCCTCTATTTCTCTCTAGCCGTTCCTCGGTGTCTACGGATCGGGGGTTTCGAGGGCTAGGGTTTTGGAGTCCATCTGGCAGAGCAGCAATGGCGGCCGCGTTGCCGGGTCAAGTCAGTGCCCTGGAGGTAATAATCGAGAACAGAAACGAAGGGGGTGATAAGGGTTTCGTTTTATCTTCATTTTCTTGCGTCACAACATAACTATGTTTTTTGTCATTTAATCTTTGAATTTTGTTTCATTTTTGTTTTCTTCGTTGCAGGTTGGGACCTTTTTTGTAAGACAATACTATCATATTCTGCAGCAGCAACCGAATCTTGTCTATCAATTTTACAAGGATGCGAGCACCGTGATGCGAATCAATAATGACAGAACTGAGACTGCTGCAACAATAATGGTAGTTTCAATTAATGTTTTAATTAATCGAATGTTCTTGATATGAATATATATATATATATATATATATATTTTTTTCTCAGATTGCAATTTCGAATTGTTGGAACAAATAACAACCCCCAACCCAAAACAAAAAGAAGAAGAAAAAATAATTCTGAAGTAAGTTAAATGTAATAACGGCTATTTTGTTTTCAGGTGTCTCTTTTTTAGTTTTACCATTGCAGATCCTAAGAAATAATGGCTAATCATTATCGGTACAAATGCGAATGTTTTGCATTTTCAATTCTTGATTTCTGTGCTTTTGGATTGTAACTATGTTTATTTCTCTGTAGAATTCGCTTTCTCTCTCTCTCTCTCTGTGTGTATGTGTGTGCATGTGTGCGTGAAAGAAAAGGTGACGGTTAACCTTGTTGTTGTTTAATTATGATATATGAAGGAAACCTAAATTTTAGTAGGGTCTTTAAATTTTATGTAGTGTTATAGGCTGCATGGTTCTGAGTACTGTACTGTTTTTTTTTTTTACTTTGATCTAGGAGGTGATTAGACAATATTTTTGGGGGGTCCATATTGCAGTTAGGTAGCGTAATGTAACGTGCCCGGTCTCTGGGGTCAGCATGCAGCATGTTGGATAAGTGCTCATAACGTGATCTTTTGGTTGTTCCGAAAAAAGCTAGCTGAACTTTATGCTTTTTTAATTCAAAATAGTTTCATCTGTTGAGACAATCATTGGAGTCAATAATATGATTTCCTTAGCAAGTTGAAATAGTCTTGAGCTTTAAGATAGTGATTTGTGGTCTTTTTATAACTCTCTCTCTCTTTTTTTTTTTTATGAAGTAGCTGCATAGTGTCAACTAAGAGCCCTCCATGCTCCCATTTGTTTATGTATGCATGTGTTGCACTATTATGAAGGCCTATTTATATTGAATCAAATGAAAAAAAAGGTTTTCTTACTGTTTCTTCTTCTTTTCCTTTTATTTATTTTTATTTCTTTGTCATAACTACTTTAACTCCGCCAAGATCGGTTCCAAACCCGCATAAAGGAGGAAGGTTACGTTAAGTAGCTGACAGCCAGCGTAAAACTCCGTTAGATTCTTTAAAAATGAATTTACTAAATCAAACTATGCGAAAGGCTAGGACGTCTCCATTAAGAGTTCAGTTGTCATAATTATTTTTTTTGTGCTAGAATTATCATGTCACATTTATATGGTCTCAAACCATTGTGTTTGGTAAAGAGGAAAGCTAAGAAGCTGCACCAAGTTTTCCATATGGGTTATCATGCATCAAAAGGCACCCATTCTAGTTCCTTAAATGTAGTGAATTTATGTTTCAAGATTTCATGGTTTCTATTATCGCCCATCTCTTCCTACCATTTTAGGATCATACCTATGGTTAGATTTATGATTGCCAATCTTCGGTTCACCCATTATGATTTGCCCTTCCTTTATTCTTTCTCCAAATCTTTTCCTTTTCTCTCCTAAATCTTTAAGATTTATAACACCCAGTTCTAACCACTCCCTTTAACCTTTTCTAATCAAGAGACTCAGTTTGATTGCTTTGTGAGAGGATGTAGAGATATGGTATGTGGATAAAAACAATGGGAGGAATTGATCTCCGGCAAAGGAGGCAATGTGAGAATGGATTGGAGTTGGGGTTAGGACTAGGTTCCTGTGGTTCAAATGGGAGGGACAAAGAAGAAGACTCAACTCAACTCAACTCATCTAAGCCTTTTCCCAACTACATAGGGTCGGCTACATGAATCTGCTTCCTCTGATTTAGTAGATTCATGTTTTAGGAAATCTGACGGAGTTTCACGTTGGCAATCAACTACTTAACGTAACCCTTCTCCTTTACCCAGGCTTGGAACCGATCTTGATGGAGTTAAGGACAAAGAAGAGGAGGGGACAAGAAAATAGGAGAATGAGGATTAAGATTTTGAAAGGTTAATTAACAAAAAGGATGTGCTAGAAGGGCTAGGGACTTGAGAATCATAAAAAACAAAGAAGGAAGTGCAAGAGAATAAGAACTCAGTGCAGCCATCCAATAGTTTAAGAGATAGCAAAATTAAGGAGAACAGATAACTGAGGGGCATTGGTTGGGAAGTGGGCCTTGGATTTATTTGGAATAATATTGTTTTATTGGGTAGTTGGAGTAGCTGGTTTCATCTCAATCTCTTCTAGTTTTCGTATAGATATCAATCAATCACAGTGTGTGAGAAGTAGGAGTGACAAAACTAGAATAGCTTCTTAGGTTCGCTTCTTGATTAATGGGAGTCTACAACTTCACAAGAGCATGCCCGTGGCCTGCAAACTTGGAAAAAATGATCGAACAAATTATAGTGTTGTTCTTGATTTTATTTTTATGAAATAAAACCAATTTTTAATGTGAACCTTTCTAACACAAGCACCAAGAATCTTGCAAAGAAGGGAATTTTTTACCAACTGTAAATACTTAAGGTAACAAATGTTTATTCTTAATTTTATGGAAGCACTATCAGCTATGACAAAGATTAAGGATAGGCCATGGTGGAGCATAAAATAGATGATTAGTTTCTTAAACATGTAATTAGTTATAAAGGATACTTTTGAAATGTATTTACAAGGCTTGGAAAAATATTCAAATGTGGTTATTATGACATCCAAGGTTCTTGTCTATCGAACAAGGAACTTACTTGAAGGCCATTGACTTGATATGTTGATCACCCTTCACCCATCTAATGATGGTGAGCGAGCTAAGATTGCATCTACATCATCACTTTACCAAGGGTGTGCTTGGTTTGGTGAAAGTGGCAGAAGCTGAAGTATCCCACTTCGTTCAATTTTTGCTCTCTCCCTCTAAAGTCATCAAAGTGGGTTTAAGCTAGAGATGAACCTCAAATAGGCTGAACTACACTTCAATGGTCATTTTAGGCAACAAAACGGCCCAAAGTGCCCACTTCAGGGAAAAGTCAATTTCAGGCTGCCCACTTCTAGGCAACCAAACATGCCCCAATTTTAGAGAAAAAACAAAGGTATATAGGAATAGAAATATGTGTTCAGAGAGTTTTATATTTCATAGACTGGCATGATTAAATCGTTACTCTTCCACCACCTTTCCATCCTACTCATTTATGGGTTGAGTATCAAGAGTATCATTAAGTCAATTACAATTGATCAATCAAGTGTTCCAAGCAACCTAGATTAGAATAGGGCAAACTGAATTGTTGAAACCAAGGTAAATGTTTTGGAAGGTTGAGTAAGTGACAAACAGGCGACTAAGAGACCACCTAATGCCTAGGTTGGTGTCTAGAGGTCTGGGTGGTCCAATGACAGATAATAAATTTTAAAAACTAGGGAATAAAAGGTTAAAGTAATAAGCATTTATTTTCTAACAAATGAAACATAACATGCAAGGGTGCAAGAGCTGAGCTGAATATTATGTTGCTTGGGATTTGCTGGGTATATAAGAAGGTTGCTTGAACTTGGTTTGAGTTCAAGTTGAGCTTCATAGATATGTTCAACTCCATTCATATAAGTTTTGCATGAGCTTTTATATATATATATATATATATATATATATATATATATATATATATATATCATAAATTTTCTGAACATCTAATCATCAAAATTTGATGATAATATTTGATGATGCCTGATCATCTTGAGATGAAGTCCTTGAACGTTAGTGGACGTACCGTGAGTTCGTTGAAGAAACCTCATCTCAGCACCGAGATCTACATGAAGTCCCGAAGATCGGATATTCCGACGGGAACCCACCGACGCTCATGTCAGTGATCAAAATCACAGCCGTGAGCTTGAGAAAGCTCGAAAGAGAGAATTAGAGATGAAAAAATCCTCTACGAGTGCTCAAGTATTCATACCTTGGTCAGGAGTCCCTCTTACCCATTTTATTGATACTTGGGGTCTGTGTAACTTGCTTCGAAAGCTTTGGAAGCTCATGATGGACCACGACTTTGTGAATGGAATGTCAAAATTAGTGGGATTTATTCTATCTGAACTGGGTGATTGTACCTTTATAGCAGATGATGACTTTTTGGGCTCATCTAATCAAGGTTATTAATACTTCATGATGGATTATGACTTCTTAGGCTTGTTTCATAACCAATGAAGTTTATCTTATTAGACATATGAATCAAAGATGGCTAGTGGGCCCGGCCTTGTCAGAAGTGAAGGCTTACTTGGGAAGCTGGAGTTGATCTTGGATATAAAATAAGATAAGATAAAATAAGATAAGAGCTGGGGCCACCTAGGAGCTGGGGCCGTTGATAAACGCACAAATAATCATCATAAACATATTAATTAAGAGGTTAAATTACCTTTATTATTTAATATTTGATTATTTTATATAATATTTGCAGGTAAAGCCCATCAACTTAAAGAGCTCAATTTTAGGAGTCCAACGATGCAAACGACACTCAAATCGGACTTAAAATGGGCTCGAAATTGAATTTACAATGATTTATTTGTTTCTGCATGCATCTCAAAGCAAAGTCGGCAAACCAACTGCCGAGTTCATATCTTTTCACATGAATTTTCCTTTTTTTCTTCTGATTCTTCTCCTCTTCTGATTCAATCGTTCCCCCCACCAATCAAGAAATAAATTGGATTGGAAATTGTCAAATTGGAAGTATGAACTTCAGATGGAAGGAATTTTGATTCCGTCCGCGATCTCTTCGGGATTTCTCCGCGTCCGTGTCGTCTCTGCATCCGGGCGTCTGATATGGAAACAGAGATCGCATCTTCTCCACGTCTGGGCCTCTACAAATAGCAGCAAAGGGTGAAGAGCCAAGGAGAGTTCTGCAGGCGGCTGTTTCCAGGTCCCAGGAGCCGTTCGTAGGCTCGAAGGCTCTTCTCGGAGGCTCTGTTCGTGGTGTGGAGGCTCCGTAGTTCGTGACTTGGAGGCATCTGTGAAGGAAGAAGAGAGCCCGGTTCAGCCCGTCTTCGGCCTGGTTCAGCCCAGCTTTGGTTCGGTTCAAGAAGAATTTGTTGCCTTCTTGTTGCCTTCTTAATGTCAGAAAATAAAACTCTTTAATTTTAATTTTAATATGCACTCTTGGATGCTATGAAATAAAACTTTTATTCATGTTTAATTCTTATTGAATTTTATTTAAGTGGAAATAATTCTTGACTGATCTATTTTTAAAAGGAATGGGCCATGATCTACGGGTACGGGCCGTGCTCTTATCAAGATAGATCATATCTTAATTATTTTTCACTACTAATTATCTATTTATTTAAATTTATAACTTTCTTTCAAGATAATCGCTAAAGTTCCTGTGGATTTGATCCCTTACTCTCACTATTCTATTAGTAAAATTAAGGTGTTTTAATCGTTGCGCTACAACACGCATCAGCCGTCTCAGGGCCGCTTATGAACCGGGGTTGCCTAGGAATCGGGGCCGCCTAGGAGCCTCTTATGAACTGGGAGGCCGTCTCAGGGCCGCTTATGAGCTGTGGCTGCCTAGGAACCGTGGCCGCCTAGGAGCCAGGGCCGCCTCAGGACCGCTTATGAGCTGGGGCCGCCTAGGAGCCGGAGCCGTCTCAGGGCCGCTTATGAAGAGGATTACATTTTCTATTCCCTTCCCTTCTCTCGGTCTCTTAGAAGACGAAGTCGTTCCCCATGAAAGCATGCCCATTGTCCTCTCCGTTGTGGTGTTATCGACGTTAGCCTGGACAGGTGGAGGCCCCATTAAAGTTGGGACGACTAAAGGCCCTCCCTTCTGGACAAACTTTCCAAGATAGCCCTGCTGGATGAGCACTTTAATGGCACGCTTCAGATTATGGCAGCCTTCAATATCATGGCCATAGTCTCTATGAAAGCGGCAATAACGACTCCGATCGCGAGTGACATTCATTCTCAATGGGGGAGGGCGTCGGAGATAAGGCTCGCTTTCAATCTCCATAAGGATATGAGACTTGAGGGCGAGAAGAGGTGTAAAGTTCTTTTCTCTATGGGCGAAGTTCCGACGCTGATTTTCTGGCCGGCGCGGGAGCTCAGGCTTCTTGGGGGAGATCCGCTTGGCTCCGCGCGGATCGGTCTCTTGCTAGACCTTCTTTCAGTGTCCCTCCGAGTGAAATCAGCTTCATCGGTATGAATGTATTTCTATGCACGACTCAGAAGCTCAGCATAGGAACTGGGAGGTCTTTTATCCAATGAATAGGTAAAGCGGAAGGGACGAAGCCCTCACTTCAGGGCTAGACTGGCTACAGCATCGTCGAGGTGGTAGACCTCAAGGGCTGCCGTCTTGAATCGGGCCACAAAATCCTTCAAAAGTTCTCATTCCTTCTATTGAACGGAGAACAAACTATCTGCCATCCAAGGGATCTTCCGACAGGCATCGAAATGCGCTAAGAAAGTTTTCTTCAACTGTCGAAAAGTGTCGATGCTGCGTGAGAGTAGGCAAGAATACCAAGCACGCGCAGTCTTCCGAAGGGTAGCGGGGAAAGCAATACATAGGAGGGCGTCAGTCGCCCCCTAAACTTGCATGAGAGCTTTGTAACTCTCTAGGTGGTCAAGTGGATCCGTGGTGCCGTCATAAGGATCCAGTTGGAGAAGATGAAACCTGTGAGAGACAGGCTATTCCATAATCTAGCAAGGGGTGGACGTGTGTCATAATCCACCTTTGGTTGGTTAATGAGCTTCTAGCTGAGCTCTTCCAACCGCCGATCTTGCTCCTTTAAGCGCCTCTTTAACCGGCAATTGAGGTCCTTGCTCGTTGATTCAGAAGACGAGTAGGGGTAGCGATGGCGCTGATGGCGATATGTCCTTCTGAGCTCTTCCTCTGTCGTCGTTTGAAGGAGCTGCTCGAGCGGCGGATAGAAGACCGCGACCTTTTGGAGGTTTCCTGATGGTGGTGTCTAGATGGAGCATGACGATGGCGATGTTCCTTCGAAGAGGGTCCTCTGTAGGTAGATTGTTGACTGGCTGAGGCGGTTGTTGCAAGCAATATGGGATGTCCGGGCTGCTATCGAATAGATGCCGGTTGTTACCCTTGCAACTCACGAACTGTCCCAACAAGAGCTTGGACTTGTTGGGTAAGGGTGGCCAGTTGTTCGTATGGAGTGGACAAATCGGAGGCAAGAAAAGAGCAGGGGGATTAGCCTTCGGTTGCTCAGCATGATAGGAATGCTCTCCAGTATAGCTGGCAGAAGCCTCCTGGATATGTGTCACCACCATTGTTGTTCAAGAGAGGATGAGCTTGTAGATCAGAGTTACAGAGCTATCCTTCTACTAGCCCCTATTTGGCGCGCTAATCTGATGATGCCTGATCACCTTGAGCTAACGTCCTTGAGCGTTAGTGGATGTGTCGTGAGTCCGCTGAAGAAATCTCACCTCGACGCTGAGATTTGTATGAAGTCCCGAAACTGGATATTTCGGCGGGGACCCTCCGACGCTCAAGTCAGTGATCAAAATCACAGTCGTGAGCTTGAGAAAGCTCGAAAGAGAGAGAATTAGAGATGGAAAAAATCCTTTACGAGTGCTATATTGTTCATACCTTGGTCAGAAGTCCCCCTTATCCATTTTATTGATACTTAGGGTTGTGTAACTTGCTTCGAAAGCTTTGGAATCTCATGATGGGCAACGACTTTGTGAATGGAATGTCAGAATTAGTAGGATTTATCCCATCTGAATTGAGTGATTGGTACCTTTATGGCAGATGACGACTTTTTGGGCTCATCTGATCATGGTCATTAATGCTTCATGATGGATTATAACTTCATAGGCTTGTGCCAGAACCAATGAAGTTTGTCTTATTAGACATATATGAATCAAAGGTGGCTAGTGGGCCCAGCCTTGTCAGAAGTGAAAGCTTGCTTGGGAAGCTGGAGTTGATCTTGGATATAAAATAAGATAAGAGCTGGGGCCGCCTAGGAGCCGAGGCCGCCTCAGGGCTGTTTATGAGCTGGGACTGCCTAGGAATCGGGGCCGCCTAGGAGCCGGGGCCGCCTCAGGGCCGCTTATGAGCTGGGGCCGCCTCAAGGCCCGTTATGAGCCGGGGCTGCTTAGGAGCCGGGACCGCCTAGGAGCCGTTTATGAGCTGGGGCCGCCTCAGGGCCGCTTATGAACTGGGGCCGCTAGCGCCCTATTGACTCCTGTCGTTAGGTGATTTTGGCCATTAACCTCTATATGACTTTTACCAGCCACATCACTATTTTTTTAACATTAAAGATGTCACAGTATCACATCTGCTTGCTGAAGGTTTGGTTAAGATATCTTTGTTAGTCTGGTTTTGATTGTGAAGCTCCATCTCCAAGTTCAAGATGAGACCACAAAGCATTGAGAACACAATACCAGAAATGTGAGGAGATTTAAGTTGGTTCAAGTTATGGGGCAGCCCTTTGAGCTCATGGGCTTATTGAGATATATCAAGAATTCTTGCCCTCTTCTAAAAATACAAGAAATTGTATGTTGCCAGTGGGTTTGGGGAGTTAAATTGAACGTCCAGGGAGACTGAGTGATTGACAGTCCAGCACAATGAAACATGATGACTAAGTGATGACTATAAGCTGCTGGTTTTCTAAATCCTGGTCAGTGTGTTGTAGATTTAAAATTTCCAGATAACCTGCTGACTTACTTGTTAAGGTACATTGAGTTGATGTTTTTGGCATTAGAATGTAGTGTAAACTGATCTTTGGTCTATGGAATACCTGTCGCTGGTTCAGATACTCTAGAATAATAACTAAAAAAATGACAGGTAGAAAACAGCAGCATCCCTTCTGACAATGCTTATCACATGGGCCATCCTGATGACCAAGATGACTATATGACTTAATTTTGTGGTCCAAAACTCCCTGATGCAATGACCATTATTTAAAGGTTGTGAAAAGTGTCAAGCTAGAAATATCAGTCTCTGATTATGGGTGTTACCTGGATTCTTCCTACTCATGTTATTGATTTGTCACTTATCAACATAAAATTTGAATTGAGCTACTGCGTTGCATAAATATGATTGGCGTTATGCAAAATATATTCTTACATTTGATGGAACATGCATGCAACAGATAGATAACGTGTGCTTGTATGATACGCTCAGCCACACCTTTCATGAATTGCAACTAAGCATTATATTGGTGCATTGCTTTGTTCCTAAATAATTTATGTGAGCTAGAGATCTGTAAATAGGTTAACCATGATTAGGTTAATCATCTTATGAGTTCTTAGGTGTTGAAAGTCTGAGAATCTTTAGATAGATGTTTTGAGGAGAAGAGAAATTGAATCTGTCGTTCATAAGAGCCAAATGCATTTTTACAAAAATTGGTCATATTCTCCTGGGTGTGTATGCCTATAAATGCTGCTAGGAGATGTCTTGCAGGATCCACTGTTAATTTTGGTGCTTCATGTTTTCCAAAAAACTTCTTACATGCATTCTTTTTATCTGCCTGTTCTAGTTAATAATGTTCTTATGTTTCAGGCTAGGGCATCATCCAGTGTTCTAGATCTTTATGCTCTTGCACTGATGCACTGATAGTTAAATTATAGTGTCACTGTTGCCTTTTCTCTCTTTTTTTTCCTCCTTTTTTAAAATGTAATTTCACTATGTGAGTGACTGCAATTAAATGTAATTACATGCGAGCCTACAAATGTTTCACAATACAACAACCACAAAAAAAAAAAAAAAAAACCATTAAAGCCAGGATAATGTGAGTTTGCTTTGATTAATGCTGTACATAGACGCATGTATGGACATACATATAAGCATAAATGTTCATGCATTTATATGTGTATGTAGGTGTGTATGATAAAATCTCACATAGCAGTATCTGTATTTGCGTTGCTCAGATATGATCCAACATTATCTTTTGCAGGAAATCCATTCTTTGATCATGTCATTGAATTTTACTGCGATTGAGATCAAGACAGCTCATTTTCTGAGTTCTTGGAATGGAGGCATCCTTGTGATGGTTTCTGGTTTTGTACAAACTAGCAACTACAATGCTAAAAGGAAATTTGTTCAGACATTTTTCCTTGCTCCACAGGAGAAAGGATATTTTGTTCTGAATGACTTATTTCAGTACCTTGATGAGGAACAATTGCATCAGCACCCAGCAACCATACTACCCCATGACAATTATGAGAGCAATTTAAGTATGCCCATTCCAGTTCCTGAGGCAGGTATGGTTCCATGATAGAAACATGTTCTCATTGTTGATTTTTGGTTCTTTCTAATTTTAGTTTGCTATGTGACAATGGATGTGTTATTTGTATAGACCTGTAATAGTGAACTGAAAATTAAGCAATTGATTAGCAACCTAATTTTTGCCTACCTATAAAAGGATATGACTGTTCACTTCAAAGTGTCATTAGTTTCCTGTTTCTTTAGTCTATATATGCCAGGTTTTCATCTTTAACAGGTTGAAGCTTGAGGGTCATTCTTCTTAATCCTTTTTTGCATCAAATTGAAATGCTTACTTTTTGTGCTTATATGTTAGGTATTTGCTGTATCATTTATTTGATATGCCCATAGGTTTATTTATTTATTTATTCACTATAATGGTTCCAGTGTTTTCTGTGTTTTGTACTCAGAACGTCCTCAAATTGGTTTTTAACAAAGTAAACAGGAATGATTTCCTAATTGATGCCTTTTTATTAGTACTTGGCACTAAGTCGCTTTACAATGGACATCATTAAAGTTTTCATGGGTTAATACGGTAAATATATTTTTTGATCAATTGCACAAGATTTTCTTTTCCATGTAAATGTCAGCCTAAACACTTTAACCACCTGTAATTTTTATGCTGCTGCCTGGCTGTTATTTCATTTGGGTATTTCTGATCAACAGGTGATTTTCTAGGCCTCCTCCACATGACATTTTTCTATTGCATGATTGCTTATAAATTTGCATTTGTAAAATACTTAAGGGTTGCTAATTAGGGCAAAGGCCTCCCAAATACTCCTTTACAGCTAGTAGCAGGGCATTGCCATATGTGGACAAGGCACTGGCATCGTAGATATTTAGCCATGCCATTCCATGCCTTGTGCACTATCACTTAAATCCAAGGCAGTTAACATTCATACCAGCCATGGAAATAGAATCCTTAATATCAATGTAGTTAAGAAATTCAGAGTCTGCTCCTATGTTAATTCATAAGATTTTTTTCTACAGTTTCATGTTATTGCTCAACTCAATTTTTTGGCCTTACCATTTCATTTGGAATCAAATCTCTTTGGCACTGTAAAATAATGGCTTTTGCAGTTTCTGACTACATATGGGGAGGAGAAATTCAAAGCAAGGAATATGTTGCTCCAGATCAGCAAGGAGAAACTAATACAGTTGATAACTTTAGCATCATTGAGCCTCAGCATGAAGTCTGCAAGCCTGATGACCGAATAGATGATACACCTGCAGAAGAGCCCATTATTCTGTTTCCAAATGTGATCAACATTGTGCAAGAACAATCTCCTACACCTGCAGAGGAGCATGTTGGAGAACCGCAAAAGCAAACCTATGCTTCTATTGTACTGGCTGTTCCTCACGTCAAATTGCTTTTATTTCTATGCTTTTTTCTCAGCATTGGTTTTTTTTTTCATCCCTTTACCCTGTATCATTTATATTTAGCATTTATCATACTATGATGTGCTTTCACCCCTTTACCCTTTTGTCATTTATAATTAGCATTTATCATGCTGTGGTGTTAACAGTTGCGAATTGCAAAAGGCCAACCTGGTAACTTTGCATCTCCCCAGGCTTCTTTAAGCAAGCCTTTAATGGTGGCTTCCGAGTGGCATCAAGCACAACAATCAACTCCCCAACAGTCCTATCCCTCATTGTCAGTGGTACCTGAGAAGTCCAGTTCAGAGACAGTGGATGAAGTTATTACACCAGAAGATGAAGGTTCTGTTTCCCCCGAACACTTCATCTACATTGCATTGCTTAATGCATGGACATGTGGGTATTAAATTTTGATATGTTCTGGTATGTCCTTGTTCATCTCAGGCGAAGAGAAGTCTGTTTATGTTGGAAACCTGGCCTCATCTATATCTGCTTCTGTTCTTGAGAATGAATTCAAGAACTTTGGTAGACTCAAGCCTGATGGTGTTACTGTCAGGAGCCGCAAGGTCCATGATGATTGCTTTATTTGAGCTGCTTCTTACCTTGAAAGGAACATCCATTTGAATTTGAATTTATATGGGCTTGCAGGATTCTGGTGGTTACTACGCCTTTGTTGAATTTGAGGATGCTGCAGCTGTTCAGAACGCCCTTAAGGTTGGTCACATCTATTTTTAGATTTGTGTTCAAGAGAATCTTGATCTCCAATCTGAAATCATCTGTTTTAGATTTGTCTTCAACCTAAAGATTGTTCAACTCTGCTCCTCATTCAGGCATCTCCAATACAACTAAACGGACAACAAATATATGTTGAGGAGCGGAGGCCCAACAGTGGCGTATCCCGGGGAAGTAAGTCACTTTTTATCTGATCCATTTTACACTTGTTGCTGAAAAAGCATATGAGGCTATCATTATTGGTGCCATCTCACGGGGTTATATAATGAAAATTGTTACCCTAATGTCGCTTGGCTACAGCTCCTTCAGCCGGCTACATGAGGAAATTGTGCCTTTTGTTCTGAGTCATCAAATTTAATATCTGTTTTGACCAGAATGCAATATACATAATGAATACCTTTGCTTAAATATTTTTTGATCCTTTCACAGCATTTCCTTGAATCCCACATGATTGCAAAACTAGTAAATAGTTTTATAAGGCTTTGTTTTGCTGAAATTTTGTTTCTCATCATAAGGTATATGTTGTGGAGCCGTGCACATTGAGATGTTGAAGTGCTTAGTGCGATGGTTAAAAGCTTTATTAATTGCAAGATAGGGATTATATTTATCTGCTGCTGATCTTATTAATGTTCTATATTTTCTGTGATGCAAGAAGTATTTTGTGCCACAAAAAACGCTAAATAACACATTGTATATTTATAAATAGTGGATGTTTCTGTATGTCAATTATGATTATCTTGGTTTGGTGGCTCTTTTATTGTTATTTGTTCCCTTTTTGGGCAGGAAGGGGTAGAGGCAGGGGTGGATACCTGTCGGATGTCCCAAGGGGACGCTTTGGTGGTAGGAGCTTTGGGAGGAACGGTGGAACAGACAGCGATAGGGACTACAGTGGTAGGAGCTTTGGGAGAAATGGGTTCTATCAGCGGGGTCCAGGTCCACGCCAAGAAAGGGGCATATTGGGAGGACAAGTTGCGAGGAATGGGCAGCACCAGTCATCAGAATATGTAGCTTAGATGTGAAGGGTTCTTAAGGTACCTTAAGGTGTTGAAGCATCTCTTTCCCAGCATGCTTGTGGTTGGTCCTTGGCTTAGAAAATGTGATCCTTTCTTTTGGTATCACATATAGCAGCGAGAGATTGAGGCGCCTCTCGCTTATTCATGTTTTTCCGATAGAAAGTTAGCAAGTAAAGTTGGAAATATATGGGTTGCATTTTGACTCTGAGATGTAACTTAAGTTTGCTTCAGGTTTTTCTTATACAAGAGCCATTTTGATGCATGATGCTGTTCGATTAAGTTGAAAATTGTGTGAGATTGATCTGTTTTTACGAGGACTGGCATTCTTCGTTGATGTGTTAGGTAGGAGCTCCATACCATCTTCTTTATCCAATGTCGTCGGTATCGTGTTTATACAACAACAATTCCTCTCCGTGATCGGTAAGCCGTTCGCCGCTGAAGTTAATGTAGGACCGTCTTCGTTCAGCCAGCTAGATTCATTCTAACTTCCAAATTGCTTTAAAAAACTGCTCGGCTTCGAAGTATTCTACGACATAGACAAGTAAGCACGGATTTAGTCTCCCTAGGTTTTTTTACTACCCTCGGGTCAATGGAGGTTATGGCTGAGATGCGACTAAGGATGCAAGTAATAGCCGCATGACAGCATCCAAAGAGCAGGGAATGATCCAAATCCAACATCTTATCTCCATCTGAATTGAACAGGACGTCTAATAAAGGCGTCTTCCCGTGAGGACTGCTCTTTTCTAGAGAGATTTCGCCAATGCAATTTCAAATTGGATTGCCATGATTGAACGTTTTCTTTGAGATTTAAGATTGTGGCTCCTGACAACACAATAAAAAAAAAAAAAAAAAAAAGACCCTACCTACAATCTATCCCGAAAATCACAACGCCACGAATCCACGACGCCGAGATACCACCATTCTTTAGAAACATATATTATACATTCATCCATTATCCTGCAACGTCAAGAATCATAAGCCAACTTATATAAAGCAACAAATTGATTCAGATGAGAAGCATAAATAAAATGACTGTAAAGAAGTCTGGCGTCAAAAACTGGATCCCCGAATTAAAACGGTACAAATTCAGTGAAAGCACCAACTTAATTTCTTTAAAAATAAAAATCAAACCAAAAACCTACGTCGTTTATGTAGCCTCATCATTAAACAATGGCATTGGCTGCACTAGCAATCCTGGGCCACAAATCAGCACATTCCTTCCCAATAGGTCCTGTGATGGCAGAACCTGCAAAACCACAAATAATAAATGTTCGGCCAAAATATAATTCTGATGAAAAATGAAATTGCACAGGCTACCAATAAAATGACACCAACAGAGATCAGGTTTCTCAACAGGGTCATTATTAATTAAATGAGAACAGCCTTCTTACCTTTCATTTCTCCCTTTGGATTGACAATAACTCCAGCATTATCTGCAACATTAGCAATAAAACAAAATATTAGATATCCCAGGAGCATGCTAAACACAATCGGCACAATAGCTTGAATTACATTATGTCATATGACATCAAGAAACAACATTAGCCGTACAGCAGTTACTTCATTGCAAGAAAGCTAGTGCATGATGAAAAGTAGATGTGCCTCAAACCCACCCCCCCCCAAAAAAAAAAAAAAAAAGTTGCTGTACCTACATAACCACAATTCTGCTATAGATGATGGATCGACAATGAAATTCTACCATAGTTATAATTCTCAACAGAGTTCTCAATCCTCAGTAAAAAATGGGCAACATCACCAAAACAATGGAGCCAGGTTGATCTCATTGGGCATACTGTGTGGAGCCACAACAATGAGATCACAACAGGTGCAGCAAGTCTAATGCAAATAGAAGCATGTCCCAGTGATGGATAGCACAACATCTAGCTAGAAGTATGTGCACATGTGTGCACCAGTGCACTCAAGCCAGAAGCATGAAATCTTCAAAGTGCTCTACAAAGTCAGAGTTTTACAATAGCCAGCATATGGGTGCTTCTTTAATGGGACATGTATCAGGAGACAGGTAACACAATGCAGCGATAAAAAGCATCATGCTGTTTAATACTGGTCAAGTTAAATATATGCTTCTCACTGAGAAATGACCCAATAAAGGCCACTCTTCTAATGGGAGAAGCAACTTAAAAAATTTAACAGGAAGCAATTGCAGAATGAAATTAACTACAAGACATGCTCTTCCTGCAGGCTATATAAGCACAATTCTAAATTTTGCTACTCATAGTGCGGAGCAGAACTTAAAAATATCACAAATTCCTGCTCACATTGCTATACAAGTTCCTTCTTTTGTGATTCTTAAAGAATATTTTGTAGATAATTGAAAAACATCATTAATGTGAAATGCGGTGAAGGGATTGGTTCACATCAGATAGCAACCACAAAAACAAAATAACAAAAAGGGAACACAAATGAAGCATCATCCCTGCATAAAGACTAGCGAATGATTCTCAAAGGACAAGGTTAAGACAAATACAACATTATCAAATTTAACCTCTAACACAACAAAGAAGTAAAGGAATGAAATTCAACAACAACATAATAAGAGCTCCTAATTCCTGAATTATTAATAATAATCATGAGATACTATAAAGAACCAGGCAACCAAATATTGTAAACACCAATACAAAATCATGTACCAAAGACTTTTATGTAGCATTAATCTGAACAATAATTCCAAGTTCTATGGCCATAACTTATTAAGCTTGCATTAATATCATAGCATGATGACCCCCATACATACAACAAAGCCATCTACCCTCATCACCACTAACAATCTTACATGTGCAGAAATATAGAAAAAGAATTGTAACGTAATTAGAAAATAAGGATATGTTTGGTTTTCAAGAACAATCCCATCTTCTATTTTCCTTTTTATAGAAAACAAAAAATACTTGTAAAAACATGTTTGGTGAATGCAAATAAAAACAAGTTTTTTTTGTGGAAAACACAACTTAAAAGATGTTTTACTGTTTTCCATCAAAAGAAAGAAGAAAGTGGAAAACAAAGATTAGAGAACTTGAAAATATAGGCATTGACAATATTCCCGTTAATTTTTTGCCTACCCTTTTACAAGATATCATTTACAATAAAAATAAAATAGAAGACAATTTTTGTTTTTTCTTACCAAATGTATTTTTTTAGAGATTAAAAAATAGCAACAAATGAAAACTATTTTCAGAAAATGAAAATAGAAAATATTTTCAAAAACCAAATGAAGCCTAAGTTTTTAGAATGCACAATTGAAAGAACAAAAACCATGGGTCTCTCGACCAGTCCAGAAAGATAACTACATCAACAATGCTCCTCCAGGAGAAGGAATGAGTCTGTACCCAGAAGTAACTCCCAGCAAAACTAATTTCAGAGAAGAACACTCAATAAACAATGACTTTATTCATGAAATTACTTAGAATATACAGACTCGATTGGTTCATTCAAACAAGCTAATGGGACTGTCACCCATAAATCTCTCCTCAGTTACCAATGACATTAACTACTCCGCAGAGGCAAGTTAAAAGGATAGGGAAAAAGGCTGCATGTGTTGATTAAAACTTATGCAAATGCTTTCTCTCATTTAAAGAAAAAAGAATAAAAAGAAGAAAGTATATGTCTGTCTCATGCCAGTCCTGAAAGGTAATAGCAGCAATACAGCTACAGGTGATGGAATATGAGAGCACCTTAAGGTAGAGGAACTTCATGAAAGGATCGAACTTTCAGGAAGAACCATCAACACCTAAGGACTTTCTATGTGGCGTTTACTTAGGAATTTACAAACATGACTTGTTTGCTCCAAGAAGTTACGAAGATTTTCACCCTGAAAAATCTCCTTTGTTACACTCAATATTAGCCATTACTTGCGGCAAAAAGCAGTTGGGTAGATAATAATATGGCTACTCTAATTCTTAATTTATTTTTTTAGAGAAAAAAGAGAATAAAGGTGTATGTCTGTCTCATGGCCAGTCCTGAGAGGTAATGGCAGCGACGCTGCTCCTCCAGGCGATAGAATATGAGACCACCTTCAGGTGGAGGAACTTCCTAAAAAGATTGATCTTTCAAGAAGAACCATCAACACCCAAAGACTTTCTATGCGACGTTAACTTAGGAATTTACAAACATGATTTTTGTTGCTCCAACAAGTTAAGGAAATTTTCACCCCGAAAAATCTCCTCCATCACACTCAACATCAGCCAGTCCTTGTACTAAGAAGCAGTCACACAAATAATAATATCGCTACCCAATGCATAGTTTATTTAAAAGAAAAACAAGAGAATAAAGGTGTATGTATGTCTCATGGCTAGTCCTGAGAGGTAATGGCAGTGACGCTGCTCCTCCAGGCGATGGAATATGAGACTGCCTTCAAGTGGAGGAACTTCCTAAAAAGATTGATCCGTCAAGAAGAACCATCAACACCCAAAGACTTTCTATGCGACGTTTACTTGGGAATTTACAAACATGATTTTTGTTTGCTCCAACAAGTTAAGGAAATTTTCACCCTGAAAAATCTCCTCCATCACACTCAACATCAGCCACTCCTTGTAGTAAGAAGCGCAGATAATAATATCACTACCCAATGCATAGTTTATTTTTAAAAAAGAACAAGAGAATAAAGGTGTGTGTCTATCTCAGGCCAGTCCTGAGAGGTAATGGCAGCAATGCTGCTCCTCCCGGCGATGGAATATGAGTCTGCCTTCAGGTGGAGGAACTTCCTAAAAAGATTGATCTTTCAAGAGGAACCATCGACACCCAAAGACTTCCTATGCAACGTTTACTTAGGAATTTACAAACACGATTTTTGTCAGCTCCAACAAGTTAAGGAAATTTTCACCCTAAAAAATCTCCTTCATCGCACTCAACATTAGCCACTCCTTGTAGTAAGAAATAGTCAAGCAAATAATAATATGCCTACCCTAATGCCCTAATTTATTTTTTTCTTTAAAAAAAAAAGATGAAAAAAGGTATATGTCTGTCTCATGGCCAGTCCTAAGAAGTAATGGCAGCGATGCTGCTCCTCCGGGCGATGGAATATGAGACCATCTTTAGGTGGAGGAGCTTCCTAAAAAGATTGATCTTTCAAGAAGAACCATCAACACCCAAAGACTTTCTATGCGATGTTTACTTGGGAATTTACAAACATGATTTTTGTTTGCGCCAACAAGTTAAGAAGATTTTCACCCAGAAAAATCTCCTCCATCGCACTCAACATTAACCGCTGCTTGAACCAAGATGCAGCTAGGTAAAAAATAATATGTCTACAAAACCTAGTTTAAATTTTTAGAAAAACAAGAGAATAAAGGTGTATATTTGTCTCATGGTCAATCCTGAGAGACAATGGCAGCAACGCTTCTCCTCCAAGAGGAGACCATCTTTAGGTGGAGGAACTTCCTGAAAGGATTAATCTTTCAAGAAAAAACATCAACACCTAGGGGCTTTCTAGGTGATGTAAAATGAAGAATTTACAATATGATTTTGTTTAACAAGTTAGCGATATTTTTGTTTATTTACAAACATTTACTTAAGAATATATAAATATAATGGGCTTGTTATGACAACTTAAGGATATTTTCACCAAGAAAAATCCCCTTTTTTCACGCATAACGTTCACCACTCGTTGTGTAAAGAGGAAGATGGTACAAAGCAACGCATGTATACTCTAATGCTTAATTTAAATAAAAAACAAATGAAAAAGTGTACAGGTATGTCTAATGGCCAGTCCTGAAAGGTAATGGCAGCAATTCCTGCAGACAAAGGAATATAAGACAATTTTCAGACAGAAGTACCTCCTCAAAGTATTACACCATCATTAACATCCAAAGATTTTCTTTGTAGAATTCACTTAGGAATATACAAATTGTGTTTGCTCAAACAAGGAGATTTTCACCCAGAAAAATCTCCTGGTCATCATCACATCAATCAAAACTCTCTTGCAATAGGAGAAAGCCAAAAAGACAATACCAAGAAAAGGCCTTCTCTACCACTTTGAGAGACATAGCAAAATATTTGGCAATACTAGCTATAAACATTCAAATTCTCAAACAACAAAAGAATAAATAATTTGACAATGTCAGTTAAAAACATTCGAGATTGAAGGTAAATCACACAAAGCCAATGGAAAATAGTGTCTATCAAAAAGACCAAAAAGCTCCAATTGCAGTTGTGTGGCAGCGCAATGCTCACCTACTAATTTCTAGTGATCAGTACAGATATCATAATCAACACATGATCAGAGAAGAATTAGTGAACTAGGTGAGTCTGTCTCGGCTTGCCACCAAAACTAGAGTAATTAGATCCAGCGGGTGCCAATGATCAACAGATGCATTAAGAGGCAACGAAGCATGACTATGATACAATTATGTGGTTATCATCATAAAAACAATACAAGCAAAGTTTTAACAAAATAGATACCTTCGAAGTACATATAGACACCATCCTTTCTTCGCCATGGCTTCCGCTGTCTCACAATGACAGCAGGCATGACCTTCTTCCTAAGATCAGGCTTCCCCTTTTTGACAGTGGCCATGACCATGTCACCAACACAAGCAGAGGGAAGCCGGTTGAGACGGCCCTTAATACCCTTAACAGAGATTATATAGAGGTTCTTTGCACCTGTGTTGTCTGCACAGTTAACTGTCGCTGCCACTGGGAGACCCAGCGACATCCGGAACTTATTTCCGGCAGAACCTCCTCGTCCTATATCGCATCAACAAAGGTAGATCAGAGAAAACAACATTAGCTGAATTCTAACATATAATCCATACCAAAAAGAACCAATATAGTCACTCATGAATATAGCAAGAATAAATTCAGAGGAAAGAAGTTTCTTTTGGTGGAATGGAAACTTGATAGCAGATGCAAGATTACAGCTTTCACCAAATAGAATGATAAATTGTACTAACTATTACCTAAAGGCTTGGACTCTCATTGATGTGGCTGATCACCTCCTCTGGGCGGCAGCACAACGCCTTGCGCAATTCCCAGAATCAAATGATGTGATAACTCATTTTTGGGACGTTGGCACTCTTGCCTCGGTCCCTGACTTCCCGGCTCGGCCTTCGGCTCCGGCCTCGCCCTCGCTTCGGCCTCTGGCTCCGGCTCCGGCCTTCGGCTCTGGCCTCGCCCTCTCCGGCTCCGGCTCCGGCTCCGGCCTCGCCCTCGCTTCGGCCTCCAGCTTCGGCTCCGGCCTCTGGCTCCAGCTCCGGCCTCCAGCTCCGGCCTTCAGCTTCGGCCTCTGGCTTTGGCTACGGCCTCCGGCTCCGGCATCCAGCTTCGGCTTTAACTTATGTTGCGTGCTTTCCTAGCATAGTAAAGCCAACCTCGATATCGGACCCTGCGATTCGAGACATCCACTACTGTATATCTCGCTCGCCGAAATCACGGGCAAGTGCTAACACACCCCGCAGGTGCCAATATGCACGGCATCCATTCATGCCATTCGCAGAGCTTATCCGAACAAGAAAGATTCGACGCCTCCAACAGAACGAGGTAAAAGGAACCCCCGAACAAGTATAAAAGGAGGACCCCGAGCTTAGGGCAGGGGGATCTTCTTCTTCTTCTCCTTTAAAAAACACATACGCAATGCATTCCTATTGAACAAGCTCGCTAACTTGTGCGTCGGAGAGTCCCCGCCGGAATCACCGGCCCGAAACTTCTTGCAGGTCCTTGGAGGAAGAAGGCGATTTTTTAACTTTTTTGGAGGTCCCCGAAGATCTCACTACACCCGGCGCTCATCACAAGTGATTTGGCAGCAACAGATTGGCGCCAAATAGGGGGCACGCACGCGGTAGGCGAAAGTTCTCCCTGCGACCCCGCTGCTTCTACAAGGAGAACGATGGTGACAACGCGAGCTCAGGAAGCTTCCACCAGCCATGCCGCGGAACGCCTTTCGCGGGCTGAACAATCGGAGGCCAACCTCCATGTTTCGCCCCCTGCACCACCACAGATGAACCAGTCCGATCGGCTTGATGTCCTGGCTCATCAGGTACAGGACCTAATGATGGTGGTGCGGGGATTACAGGAACACTGCTTTGCCGCCGCGCCTCAGCCCTCTCCGCCTTACTAAGGGAGGCATGGAGCAAATCAATCTCATCGAGACGGAACTCCACCTGAGGCCTCCCACCACTCGCCCCCTGAACCTCGTCGTCGGGAGACTTCAAAGCGACGGCGGTCTCTCTCCCGCCATTTTGATCGTTCTCACGGCGACCTGGTGAGGAGCCAAGACGGGTGTACTCCTTCACCGGCGGTCTTCCCCGGCTTCATCTTCTGACTCCTCTAAAGACGACACCAACAGGAAGGCCACTCGTCGGGCCAAACAGCGGCTCGATGAGTATCATCAACGGTTGGAGAAGCTTAGTCGCTGGATCGCCAACCCTCACGGGACGGACTACGACCACCATCCCCCGCTCCCGCTGCATCATGGAGGAGCCAATTCCGCCCCGGTTCCGTCTTCCCCAGTTGGACCGATACGACGGCACGACAGACCCTCTGGATCACTTGGAGAGCTATAAGGTTCTCATGCAAGTCCAGGAAGTGACATACTCCCTCCTGTGTGTCGCCTTTCCTGCCACACTTCGTAAGGCGGCGCGTGCGTGGTATTCTCGCTTGCCACCGCGCAGCATCAATTCCTTCCGACAGCTCAAGCGATCTTTCCTGGCCCACTTTGATGCGTGCCAAAGATTCCTCGAGTGGCCGATAGCCTGTTCGCTGTCCAGCAAAGGAGTGGCGAGACCCTGAAGGACTTTGTTGCTCGATTCAAGGAGGCGTTGGAGGTGTATAACTTGGATGATTTTGTAGCCACCTTGGCCCTGAAGCGAGGACTTCATCCTTCTAGATTCGCCTATTCCCTTGATAAAAAGCCTCCTGGCTCCTACGCCGAGCTTCTAAGCCGAGCGCAGAAGTACATTCGTGCCGATGAAGCGACTCTTCTAGGAGGGAGGCTGATAAAAGTTCTAGCAAAAAACTAGCATCCACGGAGCCTGCTGGAGCACGGTCCAGGAAGCCTAAGCCTCCCCATCGCTCAGACCACCGGCCTCAAACACTTATTCCCAAGGAGCAGTTCACCCCCTCTTGGCTTTGATATCCCACATCCTACTAGAGATCGAGGAGCCCTACTTTGGACGTCCACCTCCCATGAAATCAGGGATCCCCCGCAGCAAAGAATTTTACTGCCGGTATCACCGAGACTATGGTCATGACACTGAGGACTGCCGCCATTTGAAGGCCATCGAAGAGCTTGTCCAGCAGAGTCACTTGGGCAAGTTCGTTCGAAAAGGGAACCTTCCTACTCCGGGTTCATCGGCGCCTCCTGCGCTTCAAACCGACGTCGACAATGCCCCTACGAAAAAGACAATAGCCATGATTTTCGGGCAGGCAGCAACTCGAAAAGACGACGAGAGAGGATAGATTTTGTAATTCCTTTCTTTAGGAAGGACGTAGATAGGATAGTTAATAAGCATGACACCAGCGTCGTCGTGTCCATGACAATAGCCAAACATCCTGTAAAAAGAATTTTAATGGATAATGGAAGTTCTGTGGATGTTTTGAGCTACGAGGCCTTTATTCGGATGAATCTGTCAAACTCCTCCCTTCGACCAATCACCACGCCTTTGATGGGCTTTACTGGAGATTCTGTGAGCGTCGAAGGGGAAATCGCCCTCCCTGTCACGGCTGGGACTCCACCGCGCCAGAGTACGGTAGTCATAAATTTCCTCGTGGTCCGGGTCCCATTGGCTTACAACACTATCCAGAAAAGACCGGGCTTGAATTTGCTGGATGTCGTCATCTCCACCAAGAGATTGTTGGTGAGGTTTCCCACCGACGAAGGGGTCAAAGAAATGAAGAGAGAGCAAAGCCCACCATCGCTTTGCTACCACTTATCCCCTAGTCCGTGGAGGCGGTGTCGGCAGCAGCGCCTGAGCCACTTTACCCCCGAGAATTGGGGAGAAGATGAGAGCCAGCCGAGCACCTCCTAACCTTCCCCTTGGGAGAGAACCCAACGAGGACCGTCCAGGTTGGAGCGCTGCTCCCGGAAGAAGCACACGATCAGCTCCTCACTTTCCTGCATGCCAACGCCGACATCTTCGCATGGTCGTCATCAGACATGCCAGGCATCCCTGAGAAGATGATCATCCATCGGCTCAACCTCAAGCCAGAGTGTCGACGGTCCGACAGAAGAAAAGGAGCTTTGCTCTGGATAGACAGAAAGCTATCGATGAGGAAGTCCGTAAGCTGATAGCTGCATGCCACATTCGGAAAGTTCACTACCTTGAATGGTTGGCCAACGTTGTGATGGTCCGTAAGACTAATGAAAGCTGAAGGATGTGCGTAGACTTCACCGACCTCAACAAAGCATGCCCCAAGGACAGCTTCCTGTTGCCTCGGATCGATCAACTGGTGGACGCTACATCCGGTCATGAGACCCTTAGTTTCATGGACGCCTTCTTCGGGTACAACCAAATCAGGATGAACCCGGTGGATGAGGAAGCTACCTCCTTCATAACTGAGAAAGGATTGTACTGCTACAAGGTAATGTCGTTCGGACTGAAGAACGCGGGGGCCACTTACCAAAGGCTAATGAACAAAGTCTTCGAAGACCAGATTGGGCGCAACATGAAAGTGTACGTGGATGACATGCTAACAAAAAGTATCCACGCCACCAGCCATATTGCTGACCTAACGGAGACCTTCGATAACCTCCGCCGATACCAGATGAGCAAATGCGCCTTTGGGGTGACAACCGGCAAATTCTTGGGTTTCATGGTGATCCGACGAGGAATCAAGGCGAACCCTGATAAAGTTCAAGCCATCTTAGACATGAGGTCTCTCACCAACAAGAAGAAAGTGCAGCGCCTGACGGGAAGGGTGGTGGCCTTGAGCCGCTTTCTGTTCAAGTCCGCTGAGAGGTGCTTGTCTTTCTTCAAGGCGCTCCGCAAGGCCAATGGATTCGAATGGACGAAAGAGTGTTAGAAGGCCTTCGAGGGACTGAAAGAATTTCTATCCACCCCGCCGCTGTTGTCCAAGCCAACGGGTGGAGAAAAATTTCTATACCTCGCGGCTTCTCCCGAAGCTATCAGTTCCGTGCTGGTTTGCATGGACACCAACGGCACAAAAAAGCCGGTGTATTACATTAGCAAGGTGCTCCACGATGCGAAAATCAGATACTCAAGGATTGAAAAGATTATCTTTGCGCTGATTGTATCAGCCCAGCGCCTCCGACCATATTTTCAAGCTCATCCGATCATAATGGTCACGGACCAACCTCTCAAGGCGATTCTCGCTAGCCCGGACACCTCGGGTCGACTGGTGAAGTGGGCGCTCAAGCTGGGAGAATTTGACCTATTTTTTCGTCCTTGGTCAGCCATGAAATCTCAGGTCCTAACAGATTTTTTGGTCGAATGCACCTGGGGCAAGGAGCAACCCGAAGAGGCCCCTGCAAACCCCTCAACTCCTGGGACCGAAGAGGATAAATGGATCCTTCATATGGACGGAGCATCAAATTCTCAAGGGAGCGGAGCGGGCCTCATCTTGGCCAACCCGGACGGAGTTGTAACCGAATGCACACTCCGCTTTCTCTTTCCAGCCACCAACAATCAGGCGAAGTATGAAGCCCTATTGTCTGGAATAAGATTAGCCCGGGAGCTCGAGGTGAAGCGCCTCAGAGCATTCACTGACTCCCAGCTGATCACTGGCCAAATCACAGGAGAATATGAAGCGTGGGATCCTATCATGTCCCGCTACTTGAGTATGGTACAGTCGCAAGCTTCTCTCTTAACCTACTTCAATGTCAGCTACATTCTTCGAGGGGAGAATGCTAGAGCAGACGCCTTGTCCCATCTCACCACCTCAGCTGACGGGATGTTGGGAAGAGCTTATATAGAGCATCTGGAAGCCCCAAGTACCGAAGCAACAGAAGAAGCCCTACCAGTTGAGCAAAAGCCTTTCTGGATGGATGCTTATGTCCAGTACCTTACCAACGGTACCCTCCCCAAAGACCCGGCCGAGGCCAAGCAACTCAAAAGACAGATCCCAAAGTTTTTTATAATGAAAGGAAAACTCTACCGAAGATTGTTCTCGTACCTAGTTCTCAGGTGTGTCGGCCCTACAAAGGCAGATTACATCCTGCGGGAGATACATGAAGGCATATGCGAAAGTCATTTGGGAGGCAGAGCTCTGGCATACAAAGCCTTGCGACAAGAATATTATTGGCTAACAATGAAGGAGGATGCATCCGAGCTTGTCAAGAAATGCGACAATTGCCAGCGCCATGCCAATATTCAACGCCAACCAACGTTCCAGCTGACCCTCCTGGCCGCACCTTGGCCCTTCGCCCAGTGAGGTATGAACATCCTGGGACCATTCCCTCCAGCATTCGGTCAACGTAAATTTCTACTGGTAGTCGTCGACCATTTTACCAAGTGGATCGAGGCCGAAGCACTCGCCAAGATCATCGAGGGCAAGGTGCGAACCTTCTTTTGGAAGTCTGTAGTGTGCCGATTCGGGTTGCCGCACACCCTCGTCACTGACAATGGCCGACAGTTTGACAACACGACCTTCCGAGAGTTCTGCACCGAGCTGGGTATTCATCAACGATTCACCTCTGTAGGGCACCCTCAGACCAATGGCGCAGCCAAGGTGACCAATCGCATTATTCTCCAACTTAGGGCCCGATTAGATGAATGCAAAGATCGATGGGTGGAAGAGATCCCCAGTGTACTTTGAGCCTACTACACAATGCCACGAGCACCACCGGAGAAACTCCTTTCAGCCTAGATTTCGGATCCGAAGCCGTCATCCCTGTGGAGATATGTGTCCCAAGCCCCCGGACAAGTTATACATCGAAGGGGATAACCCAAGTCAACTGCGAGCCGACCTCGACTTAATGGAAGAATTGCGAGACCAAGCGCGGCTCCGCATGGCGGCCAGATACTATAATGCCCGAGTACGATCTAAGGCATTCTGCCCCGAAGACCTAGTCCTTCGATGAGCTGAAATATCAAAGCCGACGGAGGGAGGCAAGCTAGCACCTAAATGGGAAGGATCCTATCGTGTCACGAAGGTACTTCATCATGGAGCATACAAAGTTGAGGGGCTAGACGGAAAGCCTCTCCCCCGCACTTAGAACGCAAACAACCTACGTCGATATTATCAGTAGTTTGCTTATTTCCTTTGGTTTGAACTTGCTTGCCAGAATATTATTCAGAATATTCTTATTGCCATGTTTTCAAGTGATCTCCCTTCTCACTCTAAAGCCCGGCTCCGCGTCGGCACCTTAAGCCCGGCTCTGCGTCGGCATCTAAAGCCTGGCTCCGCGTCGGCATCTTAAGCCCGGCTCTGCGTCTGTACCTAGTTCGACTCCACGTCGGCACTTAGCTCGGTTTTGTGTTGGCGCACAAGTTCGACTCCGTATCGGAGCTCAGTGGGACTCCGCTTCAGCACAAGTTTGGTCCAGCATTAATGTTTGTTCGACTCCCGTGTCAGCAACAAAAACTGATCCTATATCAACTCTCTAGTTGATTTTCTGACAATATCCTTAGACAAAAGTCATGTTGTAGTTCTTTTGCGCATAGTATTTTAGTCATAGGTTTTTGGTTCGTTTCAACTCACTCGCTAGAAGACTCGAATATGATCCAAGACATTAGCATTATGGGTCAAAGGTTTCATTAATAGCAAAAGTCTACATAACTGCCGATTTAAATAGGACTTGATGCAATACAACAAAAGTAAAAGAAACGAGGGGTCATTCGGAGCTAAGTCGTCATCCTCGAGGACTTCGTCTGGCTCCAACCCCTCGATCCCTTCGAGGCCGTAGAGCTTTTGGATTTTCTCCTTGCAGTCATGGAAGCCACCTTTGTATGCAAATGCTGTCGACTCGGCCAATTCCTTGTTAAAGGCACCAAACTTCCAGAAATCCTCTACGGCTTCAGTGGCTCGCTTCTCCGCCTCGGAGGCTTTCTGCTCGGCTTCGGCAACCTTTTTCTCAGCCTTGGCGATCTTCTTTTCGGCTTCGGTCACCGCGGCCTTGAGGTTTGCAATCTTGGCATTAGACTGGCGGGCGATTTCCACTGCATTCTTAGCTCTCTCCTTGATAACACCTATTTCAATGGTGGCGAAGTGTAGTCGGTTCTTCAACATATACACTTCCAACTCCGCCACCTTCAATTTCTCCTCTGCCATCCTATGTTTCTCTTCGGCCACCTGAGCATTAACCAGCTCATTGGCCGCCTGACGCTGGGCCACTTCCAGCGCCTCTTCTGCCCTCTCTGCCCTTAGCCGGAGGACTTCGGCTTCAGCCTCGATCTTTTGCGCCCGAGCAGTCTGCGCTCGGGCATCCTCCAGTCCCATCTCCGCCCTCTCTGCCCTAGACCGGATTTCTCGAATTTCCTCTACCGAGTGATCGAGAGCGGCTTCGGCATGGGACCAAAGGCCCTTCATGGCAGTCATAGAATTCAACGCCTGGGCAGATTGTCTGGGTTAGACGAAGAAACAATCTAAAAATTTGAGAATAGAACAATGCTTACCCAAAGTGTGCCACGGATGCTTCTCGGAAGAATGTGGCCTTCCCTTGATATCGAAGAAATCCCTGCAGCACAGGCACGAACGTCTGGTCCAATGTCTGCTCAACCCAGCGGCTGTAGCACGTCAAAATCGACTGAAAAGAAGGATCGACGCCACTCCCCTCTGCTGACTTGATGGCCGCGGGTGAGGACTCTGCCTCCGATTCTACTCCCCCAGCACCTCTACTGGTGGAGGCGCCTCGGTTGTTGCCCATTTAGGAGGTAGGGCGGCTTCTGGAGTCGGCTTTATAGTTGAATGGGCTGGCTTCGCTTCGACAACTTCGGACGGGGTGACGGTGCTTTAACACCTCGCTCCGGAGAGGGATCGAGCAGAATAATGGGAGGGAGACCGGTGCTAGTGAGGGCAAATCCCTTTCTCCCGCCTCGATCCGCCCTAGTTCCTCTACGGTCTCGGCCCTTACCGCTTCACTCCATACAGCCTCGTCGACTTGGGCTCCTGCCGCCTCGCGCCTGCGCGAGGACTCCACGACCTCGGCCCTTCCAGCCTCGGCCCTCCTGGCAATCTTGACGATGGCCCTCCTCTCGTCAAGGGCCCCATTCCCCTTGACTTTCCTCTTCCTTGTAACAACTTGTCTTATCTCGCGAAGTAATGGTGCCATTCCTGTATCAAAAAATAGGAAGGAAGAGTTAAAAAAAAAAAAAAAAAAAGGAAGAGCAAAAAAAAATAAGGGGCGAGTAATCAACCGCTCACCACTGGATAGAATAATGCCGACGAGACGGAGGTTTTTTTTGTTCAGGAGATGGTTGCATCGGGGGATATCAACAGTCAGAAGCTGCCCAAAACCATTCGATCCCTCGGGAGTATGGAAAAGTCCCTATTGGCGTCGGTATTTGGTGTTCCCCAGTTCCCGCTCACCCCCTCGACATCGGTAAAAAAGAATTTATCTTTCCATCCTTTGATGGAAGTGGAGATACAATCTGAGAATCCTAGTGGGTCTAGAGGTAAAGGACCACCAACCCATATGTTTGGACCAACCCATATGTTTGGGTAGGTATAGAAACTACGAAACAAGGAGATGCTGGCCTCTATACCTTGAAGATGGCAAAGTACCATAAAGCCAACAATGGTTCAGATGGAATTAGGGACTAACTGGGAGGGCATCAAAGAGTATCTGTCCAGGAGGTTGAGGATGAAAGGATGGATGGATAACCAAAGTCCGGCCTTAAAGAAAGCCCCGTACAAGGCAACCCTCCCGGAACGGAAAGAAGTTACCCTGTCATCGGGAGTGGGGTAGGACAGACGCAGGTTGGGAGGAAAATTGTACTTGGCTCCGAGGTTCACTATGTCTTGAGCAGACATGGTGAAGGCAATCCATTTAGGGACTCCTTGACAGTGCTAGAGGGACCGACGACAGTCGGACGGTGCAGGAGTGGGGCCCGTTCGGCGGCCGAACGGTTCCCAGCTATGGGATGTCTGGTCATTCGCCGTCGTTCTAAGGAAACGTGGTCGAAAGACGAAGTGGTCCACTGAGTCAGTGGGGATGCAGAAGGTTGGGAAGGAATAGGGGAACGATCCCCAAAATCAGTAATAGAGCAAGAAGGTGAAAAGCGACCCTGAAGAGCTCGAACCGGAATTGAAGAAGAAAGAGCTTGGGGGGGGGGGGAGGAACGAAAACAGGAGATGAACTGGGCGCTTGCGGATTCAAGGTAAGAAATTGTAACGCAAGGAAAGGTGAAGATTAGAGGATAAGAACGATTTTTTTCTTTTATAACCCCATTTCAAATCATCCCGTCGTTGTCTGATCTGGCCATGTGTCCACTTTCTACTGGAAACCGCTTTGGCAACCATTCGGCGCGAGTAACACGAAAAACACCACCAATAAAGAGGTGGCGGTGACATTACCGCAATGATGACGCCCACCTTTTTACAACTCCTCGTCCGAGAAAAATCTTTCCCAATCCCAACAGCCTGAACGGTCGAAATAATGGCACAGAGATCAACCACCTGATGGATATTAACACCCCTTTCGCTGGCAACTATACACCCACCCATCTCAGGAGTGGGGGGGCATATGATGTGACTGATCACCTCCTCTGGGCGGCAGCATAATGTCCTACGCAATTTTCAAAATCAAATGATGTGATAACTCATTTTTGGGACGTCGGCACTCTCGCCTCGGCCCCTGACTTCTCGGCCTTTGGCTCTGGCTCCGACCTTCGGCTTCGGCTCCGGCCTCCAGGGCCTCCAGCTTCGACCTCCAGCTTCGGCTCCGGCCTCCATTCCGGCCTCGCCCTCGCTTCAGCCTTTGGCTCCGGCCTTCGGCTTTGGCTCCGGCTCCGACCTTCAGCTCCAGCCTCGGCATCTAGCTTCGACTTCGACCTCCAGCTTCGGCCTCTAGCTTTGGCCTTTAGCTTCGGCTCAGCCTTCAGCTCCGGCCTCGCCCTCGCTTCGGCCTCTGGCTCCGGCTCCGGCCGCCAGCTTCGGCTCCGGCCTCTGGTTCCGATCTCCAGCTCCGGCCTCGCCCTTGCTTTGGCCTCTGGCTTCGGCTTCGACCTCCAGCTTCGGCTCCGGCCTTCAGCTTCGGCCTCTGGCTTTGGCTCCGGCCTTCGGCTCCGGCATCCAGCTTCAGCTTTAACTTGCTTATGTTGTGTACTTTCCTATTATAGTTAAGCCAACCTTGGATATCGAACCCTGGGATTCGAGACATCCACTACCGTATATCTTGCTCGCCAAAATCATGGACAAGTGCTAACACACCCCACAGGTGCCGATATGCACGACACCCATTCAGCAACAACCCAACAACCTGCCGTTCGCAGAGCTCATTCTAACAAGAAAGATTCAATGCCTCCAACAAAACGAGGTAAAAGAATCCCCAGACATGTATAAAAGGAGGACCCCGAGCTTAGGGCAAGGGGATCTTCTTCTTCTCCTTTAAAAAAAGGCATACGCAATACATTCCTATTGAATAAGCTCGCTAACTTGAGCGTCGGAGGGTCCCATCGGAATCATCAGCATGAGACTTTTTGCATATCCTTGAAGGAAAAAGATGATTTTTACAAAGGTTCCCGCGCTCATCACAAGCGACTTTGCAGCAACACTCATGAGTATCCAGATAACATGGTAAATCTCGAAAAAAATAATTTTCAAATAAAAAATGAGTAACGAAGGGCAGAGTTAAGACTTTTCACTGCGTATCTACTGCAAAAATGATAGAAAATCAGAAGATGTCCAACAAAACATAAATTTTCCGAGAGAAAAACGGAAGAGCAAAATTTGAATGATAAAAAAAAAAAAAAAAGGAATCCAAATCAAGCCCTACAATCGCCCTAAAACTGGGCACATTCATCAAGCCCAGATTAAACTTATTTAGGCTTCCACTCGCTCTATCTGGTTTCTCTAAAACTAACAACAAAGGTAACACAACGCTCATTTGAAGAAATCGTTAGACCAGAGAAACAGGATCAAATGCCATGTCCACCGTGATTAGTTTATACAGACGAGTTGGCTCGTAAAACCCTAATCAGATCACATGATGGAAGAAAAGAAGCTCAAGAAAAGCTTGAGAAAGAGAGAGAGGCATTACCTCGCTTCGACATCTTGGTGGAGAGACGATCTGCGGTGCCGAGGTAGAACGGCGGCCAAGGCCGAGATTTTATAGAGCGCTTTCTAGGGTTTCCCTTGTTATCGGATCCAAAATTACCGTTTTTACCTTAGTGTGCGGGAAGTTTTATGCGGACGTCTGTAATGGTGATATCTTCCGCATGAGAGCTTCTATTTGCACCGCAAAAATTACTTTATACCTCTTAATTTTTTTTTTA
Source organism: Calamus simplicifolius (assembly GCA_900491605.1). Classification (NCBI taxonomy): domain Eukaryota; kingdom Viridiplantae; phylum Streptophyta; class Magnoliopsida; order Arecales; family Arecaceae; genus Calamus; species Calamus simplicifolius. Next base: position 890,329 of record UESW01004102.1, read on the forward strand.
AGAAATAATTTTTTAAAAAAAAATTTTATGAAGCAAATATATATATAGTTTAAAAAATTAGCAAAAAAAGAAAGAAAAGATAGTTTAAAAAATTAATTTTTTAAAAAAAATTTGAAGAGTGTAAAGAAAGCAATTTTTGTGGAGCAAATAAAAGCTCCCCTTATGGAGAGACAAAAGCCAAATTACAATGATACCCTTCATATTAGATATATATATATTAAAATACTCAAATGCTTCTTTTTTTTTTTTACAGATGGGTGATTACATTATTCTAATGTGAGTCAATCCAGATATATCAAAAAATAAGATTTATTTAAATATAAAGGGACAGGAGACACTCTGATTTCAAATTTAAAATCCAGCATGATGGACCACATAGGCCGTTACCCATTCAGCCACAGAATTGGCTTCACGATAGATATAACAGATTCGGGCTCTGTGAACTTTTCGAAAGATAGACCAAATGTTGTGCAACAATAGATTGATGAGGACTTGATTGCAACTTTCCTTCCAAAGTCATCGGACGGTTAGAGAATCCCCCTCGATGAGAAGGCTATGAGCACGAAGAATTCGATAAGAATAGTAAATACCAGTCCAGGCTGCATAAAATCATCCATAGGGACAAAGGAGTGTAGGATGCCAAAACCATTCGTCGACAGCAAAGCTACATTGATCCCTCGAATAATAAAAGTTGAACCTGCTAATCTTCCTCGAGCACTTCCATCGAAGTTGATTTTGACAAACCCTGGAGGAGGGGCTCCCATAAGATGAAAATCGTATGCCATTCGCTGCCAAAGCAGCAGGGGATCCCTAGTGGCCAGAGGTGTCAAAATTAACATCATTATGATGAAGTATGAATTCCGCCGATAGAGATTCTAACTTTCCGCACAATCCTGTAGGAAGATAAATATCATCAGTGAAGATAAGCAAATTCCGTGATAACCAGATCTAATAGGCTGTAGCAGCCCAAAGGATGCCCTTCTGCTGGGTGGCCCTCCAAAGATCGTCAAGGAAAGGAGACCGTAGAGAACTCGTATCGTCTGCTCTATAGTAATAACCCATCCTCTGGCAGATCCATCTTACTTTGGGGTAGATGAAGATAGCATTGTCTGTAGTCTCCTCCTTCTGCCCATATAATGGGCAAGTAGCCTGGATGGACAGTCCTCTCCCAGAGAATAGGGAACAGGTAGGAAGACAGTCCCACAAAAGCTTCCATATAAAGAGCTGAACCCTGGAATGGATGGGGAGCTTCCAAATCCATGCAACATCCCTCGTACACTAAGACTGTGGCCTATAAACCTTCATAAGGTCCCTGGTGGGAACTCTAGAAAAACATGATTCCGCCATAACCTAGTGTCGGCTGTGTACCCTGAGATGAGCGAAATAGAAAGAATCCGACGAGATAGTTACTCACCAAATAAATGGGTCACCGTGGGGGTATGCCAGGAGGAGGGATCCCGAGAGATCAGATCTTTAACCCTCATACTGGTTAGAACATCAATGCTAATAAAAGTAAGCCATCATGAAAGGAGGAGATCAGTAATCCAAGTGTCCTGAACAACATCAACCGAGGAGCCATCTCCAATCATCCATGAGATGTTATTCAGAATAGTCGGAGCACACCGACTGTCAGCTCCCCCTTCTCTCTGGGGCCACCGACAGCACACCTCCATACCTATGGTAATCGGATAGAGTTTTGCTAGTCTTTATGTAGCGCTCCATAAAGAGCTAGAGAACCCCAACTAATTATCATAAGTGGCAGACACACGAAAACACATCCTGTTAAAAACTTTTTATTATCATCTCAATTATATGCACATCACTCAAATTAATACTAGGGATCAACCTGCTCAGATAACATTTTTCATGACATTCCTCAGGTAGTTTATAAGATCACATTCACAATCGATATCAAAATCATAAGTACATGTATCACACTCAAATTTTCTCCAAAACATAAGTCTCGTATCCATATTCAAATAAGTCTAATACATCACCACATCTCACTATACACATACACATATACAAATATACAATATCATCCCACACTAACTCAATGTACATGGCTATCATCTACACCCCCTTGCATCCAAGCAAGCTTCACCAGCTAAGGTCCAGTCCTGCTTATCCTGCGATCCTGGTAGAAATACTCACTGATCTGAAAGTAAATTTTAATCATGGAGGGGTGAGACCTAAGTTCCAGTGACTGGATAATCATCTAACTATGGAGAAATAGAGAACCATAACCTCACATTATCAACTGTATGCTGATACTATATAGCTTGTATAACTCAAAGCATATTTTTAACATGATATCAAATAAAGTAAAATATAGCTTATTCTTCAAATAATATATCAGTACTGAAATACTCTACAATAACTTTCTACCGAAAGATAACTCATTAAGATAAAAATCATGCATTACAATATGAAGATATGCATTCTTTATCTACAGCTCAGACTTTCTTTATTAAATTTCTAGATTCTTACCGGAATCTACTTGCCCACTGGCATCTCATATAAACTCTCCCTTTTGGGATAACTACTTGGCCCACTAGCCCTTTTAATATCACAATATATACTTTTAAATCTCATGATACTAGGCTGTGTGTGTAATGCCTATGAGGTACCACCCTACAGTCGCCCTCCTACAGGTGTACTCTTATCGGATGCATGACTAGCAACATGATCCCCGCACAAATAGCACCCCTTACCCATGCGGTTCACCCGATAAAGTGCTTTGTTCCTTAACTCTGGAACCTCAGGTTTTCTCTCTGCTCCCACGGGCTATATAGTAATCAGCTCCACTGAGCTATGATTCATGCCCACGGGCTGCTTACAACCTGCCCTACTGGCCTGATCAAGCGTGCACTCACCCCTGATTCCGGGGTTCATCGTACGATTGATTCGCAAGGAGGTGCCGGCTCAATAGTAGTGTGCAATGCTTATGCTATAGTACAGTCTAAAGGATGATCAGCCCCATAGCTGCCTGATGCTCAATATGATACATGCATCAAAATATATCATTTGTAAAGCTTTATCATGCAATTATGCCATGTATACATCAACCATCCCCATTTTGAAACTCATGCTTATTTCTTTATGCTTAAAACTCATGCTCAAAACTCAAACTTATTTCTTTATGCTTAAAACTCATGCTCAAAACTCATGTATCAGAATATTATGTACTAGGTTCTCATTTCTCAAATTTAAAACATACACAATACTCTATTAAACATAACATACAACAACTAGGTATTAGTCTCATTATACTAGCTCAAATTAACTTTTCATTATTAGATGAGAAACCCACTTACCTTAGCAGGTTACTCCTCAATTGGTACTCAACTCCAGTATTCCGGCTCTCTGGAATAACCTTCTTGACCTACGTCAACATACAGATATGATAGCTATTAGGATTACCTCACACGAGGTTTTTCCATGAAACCATGCATGCATACATGCTTTATTCTCTAATATCTCATTATTTTCTTTCACCCTTTCTCTACTCAAGGTTACTTCCACTATTACCTTAAAATACAATAATCTAAGAAAATCTAAAGTCATACAAGATCTAGGGAAGCTATAGCTTACCTGGAGTCAAACACAAACCCCAAGCTTCTCTTTCCCTTCCTCTTTCTTTCTCCTTCTTCTTCTTCTTCCTCTTCCTCTTTTCTTCTCTTCTTTCTCTCTTTCTTTCTTTCTTTCTTTTCTCTGGCTGAACCCATGTTTCTCCTTTTCTCTAATGACTTGGGGGCCAAGTCATGAGTAATTTAAGGGCTAAGGCATGCCAATTTCCTTTTTTGCCCTTAAACACTCTTAATACATACTTTTTGAAAAATACATGGCTCACTCATAACTATAATAGTTTGCCCTTAGATTTTCTTTTCCAAATTGCCCTTAACACAATTAGCAATTGACATCGGAGCCTTTTCCCATTTTGCCCCTGATATAACATTTTTTTAATCGATTTATAGCTCAGATTATCATTTTTCACTTAAATCAATACTTTTATGTAATATTTCTTTAAAAAAATCCTTTACCAACTTGAAGAGCTCGATTTTAGAAATCCAACGGTTCAAACGGCACTCAAATTGGACTTAAAAAAATAGATATGAAATTTTCAAGATTTAACCCAGAAAATCTCCCATCTAGAGTCGGCTTCAACAGATTTGGTATCAGCTCCAGCAAAAATAGGTGTCGGCTTCAGCAAAAATAGGTGTCGGCTCCAATATTGCAGCAAAATGTTAACCTTCTATTTTTTTCTGCAGGTATCGACTCCTCCTCTGCAAGCGTGCTGGAAGTTCAAAACCGTACCAGAGTCGACTCCACTCCAATTAGAGTCGACTCTAAATACTAAAAACATCATTTAAGGATAAAACTCAAACTAAACTTGATTTTTCTTATGATTTAAGCCTATTAAAACTTAAATCTCTTGATTTCTTAAATCAAACTGATTAGCACTCAAAAATACACTCATTTGCTCCAAAATTTTTTCTCTTTACATTTATCAAAAGGACAACACATCCATACTTCACTGAAACTCTCTTACTTTTATTTCAAATGAAAAATGCCATTAATATATTCAATAAATTACAAGGTTCTCAGGATGTTATATAGACAAACCTCCTTCCAAAAGAAGGAATACCCATGGGAAGGCTGAAAGTCCATAGAAGGAGTCCAGTCACCATATCTAGCACACATAAAAGAGCTCCATAAACAGTGTAGATCAAGTAGAAACCACGTAGCGTGCCTAGTAATCAGAGCCTTTCTCCTGACTATTAGAGGTTGGATTCTAAGACCACCTTCATTAAGCAGCATGCAAATCGTGTCCCATGTCTGTAGATGAATACCGTGGCCATCCTGCATAGAGGCCCAGAGAAAGTTCCTGAAGCATCTCTCTATCCTCCTCAGACAAGTAATCGGAATGACATCATTAGATATAAGATGCAGATGAAGGAAAGTAAGAACAGAGCATATAAGAGTGATCCTCGCCATCATGGATAATCCAGTGACCTGCCAGCCGTTAATGCGATCACGGACCTGTCACTCAATATTAATGTAGTCACTACTGCAAGGTCATCTTTCCATAATAGGAATCCCCAGATACGATAGCCGATAAGCCTGACTAGAGATACCCAAGGTTTGGAGTATGGCTTTCCTAGTTGTACTAGAGGTCTTCAGATTAAAACAGATCATAGACTTTTGTAAGTTGACTTTCTAACCGAAAGCCTGACAGTAATGCTGAATAATGGAAGCAAAAGTAGTCGCATTACGAATAATAGCTTGACCCAGCAAAATGCAATCATCAGCAAATAGAAGATGAGAGACCGAGCAGCCCAGGGGGCCCGCCATGAAGGGGGCAATGCGACGATCCTACTATGTCTGATAGAATGCACGAGATAGATCATCCGCAGCCAGGATGAACAAAAAAGGGGATAATAGGCACCCTTGATGCAGCCTCACAGTACAGTGAAAGAAATTGGTCTGATTTCCGTTGATGATCAAAGAGAATGATAGCCTCTGAATGCAGGCCATGATCCAATCAATAAATAGGCCATCAAAATCGAATTCATGAAGAGTTCGGTGCAAAAATACCCAGCTCAATCTATCATAATCTTGCTCCATATCAAGCTTAACAGCCATGAGGCACTATATGGTAGAGGCTCTCTGAAGATCATGCATAAATTCCTGGGCTATAAGGATATTATCCGAAATACTATGCCATTTGATAAAGGCCCCCTGTTCAGCAGAAATAAGTCAAGGAATCACATCTCGCAGGGGGTGACTAAGAGATGCGCATGACCTTATACAAGATAGTGCACAGACTGATGGGCCGATAGTGTTGAGGATAGAAGCATCAGTGCGCTTAAGCACAAGAGTGATGAAAGTCGGTTCCAGTCAACAGGAATGGGTTTGAAATGGAAGGCAATCTGAATGGCCTAAACAACCTCCTAGCCTACAATATTCCAATAGTGGCGGAAGAAGAAAGACGAAAACCCATCGGGCCCAGGGGCCTTGTTAGGCCCAAGTTTCCATAAAGCCAAGCGTATCTCATTTGCTGTGATCGGCATGATAAGAAGGTCATTCTCATATGCAAAGACCTTCTTGGAAGATAGAACCTGGTAAACAGGAGCCCCATCGTCAGTATGCTCAGTCCATCTGGACTGAAAGAAGTAAAATAACTAATCCCGAATGACTTAGATATCCTCCTGATAATGCCCCTCCTCATCAGCTAGTCGTCAAATCCTGTTGGTGTCACGTCGCTTCAGGGTGTTCTGATGAAAAAATATGGTATTGCAGTCCCTATCACAATCCACTGTATCCTAGACCTCTGCATCAATAGATCTTCGACTACTGAAGAAAAGAGTGGTGAAGAGCGAGCTTAGCTCGGAGAGATGTGTTGGCCCAGATGGCAACCCAAGAGGGGGGGGTGAATTAGGTTCTTTAAAAAATTTTAACCTTTTTAAAACTATGTGCCTGGAGATAAATAAAATTAAATGCAATACGAATATTAAACACAACCAAAGAGATAGAGAAAGAGATAATCAAAGCACGGCAAACACAAAGGTTTTATAGTGGTTCGGTGTATCCAACACCTACGTCCACTCCCAAGATCCACTTGGGTCCACACTATAATCAACTAGATTACAGCCGAGTTGTTTTGCAAGCTCACAACTCAAACTTGTTGTTTCCCAGGGATCACAACGAACCCAGCTGGTTTTTCAGGCTCACCAGCACAAAACCTAAACTCAAGCTAATCTAGCTTGACCCGAGGTACTACCTCCACTAGTTCAATCCCCTTGATAGAACTAGCACAAACAAGAAAGAATAATGTTTTTCAATAATACAAAGCTCCTCAAATGAGCAGATATTCAAAATAAAGAATAAGGTTAGAAAAGCTTGTTTGAAGTAGATTGGATTTGAACTTTTCTTCTTTTCTTCTTTTCCTCTTCTCTTTGAAGATATTGAATCAGGCCTCAGCTTTGATTCTTGCAAATGTTGCAGATGAGAAATTGAAAAATCTCAAAAACAGAGCTTTTTCTTCTATTTTGGGAATCCTCCGATTTTCAATTGAACGCCTTGGATTCTCTTTGAGCTTTTTGGAGTGAAGGATTTGAGTTTGAACTCTTTTCTCTTTGATTTCAGGCTCAAGACTTCACGGATTTTTGATTTGAAAGCACTCTCTTTTTTCATTTTTTTTCTTTTATTTTTCAAACGACGTTCTCCCCTTTTATAGATTTCCTTTAATCCATTTTTGGTGAGAAAACTAGCCGTTGGAATGTACCTGGAAAGTTTTTCCAAACAAAATATATCCGTTAGAAGTTAGGTAAAAAGAAAATATTACCGTTAGAGCTGATCTGGCATTTTAAAATTTCGTTCCAGATAGGTTGGAGTCGGCTCCAACTTTTCAGGTGTCGGCTCCAAGTCGTTTATCCAAAAATAGAAAGTTCTAAGTTCGTCGAGGAGTCGGCTCCGAAAAAGTTAGGTGTCGGCTCGCCATAGTCAGGTGTCGCTCCAAAAGACTGTAAGTGTCGGCTCGAGGTAGTCAAAAATCAAGTATTCTGTCCCCGCATCGGAGTCGGCTCCAGACACTGTAAGTGTCGACTCCGAAACTCTGGGTGTCGGCTCCGAAACTCTAGGTGTCGGCTCCGAACCATATCAAAAATCAGAAGAATATTTGACTGGCCATGGGGTCGGCTCCAGAATTCCTAGGTGTCGACTCCAGGCTCTGAAACTTTGAACTTATATTTTGCAATTGATTCAAAACACATTTCTTAATGCCTTTAAATCAATCAAATATTTTTAAGCTCTGAAACACTTATCAAATCCATTAGTAATCAAATAAATATACTCAATTCCTTTATTAATCATCAAAATCAATAGTTGGGTCAACAATCTCCCCCTTTTTGATGATTATAAAAACATTGAGTATATGCACAGGATTCTTAAATCAAAATTTATAAAAAACTGATCCTCACAAGTAAGCTCCCCCTGAATAAGGTAGCTCCCCCTATGAAGTTCAATTTAGCAGTTGTTTTTTCTTTTGCTCTACATTTTAGTATTGGATACTTAGAATTCAGTCATATCAATTGTCACTTAGGCTTATTTGAATTAATACATATCCAAAATCACTTGATACCAATCAAAATCACTTGATACCAATCACTTAATACCAATTAAATAAAATGCCAATCAAAGCATAACTAATCAATGCATATACGACATAACTTTCTCCCCCTTTTTGTAATCAACAAAAAGGTTAGAAGGAGTTAAGTCAAATGATAAATTGATAGATTAAAAATAATTTCATTTCATCAAAGGTCAAGTATTACAAAAAGAAACTGTACTTTCATTACATCAAAAACTAAACTTTCATTTCAAACATCAAACAACATATCTCATTAAGTTAAAAAAAAACTTAGACTTATTACATGAAAATTACAAATTGGTTCTAATGATTCTTGTTAAATGATCTAAAATCTTTGCATCCCTTCACTCTAAGTCCCTACAAATTCTTTCATCAACAAAAGAGCAAGCAGTCATGATTTTATCTTGAAGCTCGGCATTGCACTTGGAGTAGGTCTCAGAATCTCCACAAATATCTTTAAGTTCTTCAAATATATTTTTTAGATCATTACTTAAGGATCCGCAGATGAACTAAGAGTTGATTCTATTTTGCCAATGCGATCATCCAGGGAATAAAGGGTTTCTTTAAGATTCATAAACTTATTATCAAACTCAGTCTTCAATTCATCCTTCTGAGCAGCAAGCAAACATTTGAGTTGCTCCAATTGAAGGTCTGAAAATCCAACTGATGAAGTAGATGGCTGAACATGAACTTGAGCGGGTGCAGGGGTAGGAACAGGACTGCTAGGTTGCGGAGAGGGAATCCTCACAGATGGTCCAGCCTCAAAGGTGCAGAAGGTCTAGGTTCAGGGGCTCTCTCATCCAAGCTGCCTTTCCTTTCCCATTGCCCTTGACCTTAACAAATCCCATCCGATGCAAGGTGGCCAAACTGTAGTAATCAGTATGCTGAGATTCTTGGAAGGTTCATTGTCTAAATCACAACACCTTGGCTCCTAAAAACCATAGTTAGCACCATGCCGTAGGGTAAGGACGATCTTCTTTTCCCTCCAGCCTCAGCCATATAAAATATCATCATTGCAGCTAAATTTATGGGTTGACTGGTCAACACTGTCCATCACAACAATGTCTCGCTCGGAGACATACTCAAATCGACCGTTTTTGAAAATAAATTCTACTGCAAATATTGTGAAGTAATCTTAATTCCAAGGGCAGTTGGTTAGCCCTAATCTCCTTAAATTCTGTAACTTCTCTCCCTAACATCCTCGATAGAGCGGCTGACCTCTCACTGTGGATGTCGGCAATAATCCAGTAATGGGAATGCTAAGGAGGTTTCCTAATTTCTGAAAAGTGAGATGGATCCTTTTACCTCTTTGAGCTCACGATTCCACCATCACCTCTCGACAATTGAAATAAATTCCTTGACAAGGGCTGATATGTAGGAACATCTAGAGAACACACTTTATCCCAGCCTAGTTCTTGATTTGATTCCCAATAGAGAAGCCCTCGGATTGAAAGAATTCAAATCAACTTTCCTACCCATTGTTATTACTCTCCCTGCTAGGGTATCTACCTGAGGAGATGAAGGGTCTTTCCGAAGCAGTTGAAGAGGAATCACTCGGAGACGGCTCACGCACGGGTCGTCTCGCCGATCATTTTCCGATTGCTACGGGCACTCCAAGCACTGATCCTCTCCTCTTAGGTGCCATTAGATCCTTAGGAAGGCTTGAATAGGGTGGAATTAGAGATGGGGAGGCTTTGAGAGAGTTTGGGAAGAGTTTGGTTAAGGATTTGAAAAAAGATGAAATGACGAGGTGTCGACTCTGCCCTAATAAAGTCGATTTGGGACCCCCAGGTGTCGACTCCCGCAAAGTCGGGTGTCGACTCCAAATCGCTAACACAGTCAGCGCTCGAACTGGAGTCGGCTCCACTTATATGGGTGTCGGCTCCAAGGTCAGGGACCGAGAGCGACACAGACAAGGTGTCGACTCCCAAACTGAGGTGTCGACTCCACTGACAGTTTCAGAGAAAAATAACTTAGATTCAAACAACTGAAACTTATCAAAATAGATTCAATAAAATTTTAAAAAAATCTTTAAAGTATGAGGAACAAATTGCTCAGATGACTAGATAATTTTTCCTTAAAATTATGAAAGAAATATCAAGAAATTAATAGAAATCTAGATAGTCATTCCTTAGAGTTTCAAAATCATTCCAAAGGGTCACAAATCCCTAATTCACCTCTAAGATAACAAAATCTTTCTTCACTCAAAGGTTTTGTAAATATATCAGCTAATTGTTCTTCAGTATTAACATAATCAAGACAAATTTCATTATTAGCTACATGTTCTCTTATAAAGTGATATCTAATTTCAATGTGTTTTGTTCTTGAATGTTGAATTGGATTTTTAGTTAAATTAATTGCACTTGTGTTATCACATCTAATTGGAGTTTTATCAAGTGTTATGCCATAATCTTCAAGTTGTCTCTTAATCCAAAGGATTTGAGCACAGCAACTTCCAGCTGCAACATATTCTGCTTCAGCAGTTGATAATGCAACCGAATTTTGCTTTTTGCTAAACCAAGAGATTAAGTTACTCCTAAAAATTGACATGCACCACTTGTGCTTTTTCTATCTAATTTACATCCAGCATAATCAGAATCAGAATATGCAATCAAGTTTAATGTTGAGTCTCTAGAATACCATAAACCTACATTTTTAGTTCCACTTAAATATCTTAAGATTCTTTTTACAGCAATTAAGTGAGATTCTTTAGGTTCAGATTGAAATCTAGCACATAACAAACAGCAAACATGATATCTGGTCTACTTGCTGTTAAGTAAAGAAGAGATCCGATCATACCTCTATAATATTTTTGATCTACTTTCTTACCATCTTCATCTTTGTCCAATTTGCATGAAGGACTCATAGGTGTTCCAAGGGGTTTGATTGACTTCCATTCCAAACTTCTTGAGAAGTTCTTTTGTGTATTTTGTTTGATTATGAAAATTCCCTCTTTGCTTTGCTTTGATTTGAAGTCCTAGGAAGAAGTTGAGTTCTCCCATCATGCTCATCTCAAATTCTCCCTGCATTAACTTAGCAAATTCTTGACATAACAGATTGTTAGTAGCACCGAATACAATATCATCAACATATATTTGTACTACTAATAAATCTTTGTCTTTTCTTTTCAAAAATAGTGTTTTATCAACATTTCCTCTTATAAAATCATTTTCAATTAAAAATTTACTTAATCTATCATACCAAGCTCTAGGTGCTTGTTTTAAACCATATAGTGCTTTGTGCAATTTAAAAACATGATTTGAAATTCATGATCTTCAAAACCAGGTGGTTGTTCAACAAAAACTTCTTCATTTATAAATCCATTTAAAAATGCGCTTTTAACATCCATTTGAAATAAGTTGATATGCATATGACATGCAAATGCAAGTAATAATCTAATTGCTTCTAGTCTAGCTACAGGTGCAAAAGTTTCATCAAAATCAATTCCTTCTTCTTGATTATATCCTTTTGCAACTAATCTAGCTTTGTTTCTAATTACTATGCCATTTTCATCTAATTTATTTCTAAATACCCATTTTGATCCTATAACAGAATGATCTTTAGGTCTATCTACTAAGTCCAACATTATTTCTAGTAAATTGATTTAATTCTTCTTGCATAGCTAACATCCAATTATTATCTTTTTCAGCTTCTTCAATAGTTTTAGGTTCAATTTGAGATACAAATGCAAGATGATTATTGATATTTCTCATTGATGATCTAGTTCTTACTCCTTGAGATGGATCACCTATAATTAATTCTTTGGATGACCATAGGCATATCTCCAATCTCTAGGAAGATCTATATTATGATTTGCATCAACATCATCAACCTAGGTGAATCATTATCTTTAGCTTCTTGTTCATGATCTGAAGATACATCAATATTTAAGTTTTTCAAGTCTCTTTCTAAAATGTTTGTATCTTCCTCATCATCAATTTTTCAGAACTAGATGCTAAAGATTCATCAAAAACTACATGAATAGATTCTTCTACAATTAAGTTTCTCTTGTTAAACACTCTATAGGCTTTACTAGATGTTGAATATCCTAAGAAAATGCCTTCATCAGATTTTGCATCAAATTTTCCTAGATTATCTTTACCATTATTATGAATGAAACATTTACAACCAAATGCATGAAAGTATTTATGTTTGGTTTTCTATTATTCCATAATTCATAAGGAGTTTTCTTAATGATTGGCCTAATTAAAGCTCTATTAAGAATGTAACATGCTGTGTTTATAGCTTCCGCCCAAAAGTATTTTGGTAGGTTGCTTTCACATAGCATGGTACGGGCCATGTCTTCTAAGGTTCTATTTTTCCTTTCAACTACTCCATTTTGTTGTGGTGTTCTAGGTGCTGAAAAATTATGATTAATGCCATTTTCATGCAAAATTTTCAAATAGTGATTTTCAAATTCAGTGCCATGATCACTTCTAAGAGACACTATGGTGTGTTTTTCTCATTTGTGACTTTCTTGAAGAATTTCAAAAAATAGAAAGTCTCATCTTTGTGAGCTAAAAATAATACCCAAGTGTATCTAGAGTAATCATCTACAATCACAAGACCATATTTCTTTCCTCCTAGACTTGTGGTTCTAGTAGGTCCAAAAAGATCCATGTGAAGTAGCTCAAGTGGCCTAGAAGTGGAAACAATATTTTTAGATTTGAAAGAGTTTCTAGTTTGTTTTCCAAATTGACATGCATCAAATTTTGTTATTTTCAAAATCTAGTTTGGAAGTCCTTTTACTAAATCCATTCTTAATTAATTTTGAAATAAGGTGTGTGCTTGCATGACCTAATCTACGATGCCATAACCAACCAATCTCATTCATATTAGCATTATTAGCAACTAAGCAATGATTACTAGTAGACAAATTGTCTAAATCAATCAAGTATACATTGCCATTTCTATTTCCAATAAAACAATGCTATTATCAATGGGATTAGAAACAGTGCAGATAGAAGCTTCAAATGATACTTTAAAACCTTTATCACATAATTGGCTAATACTAATTAGATTATGCTTTAAACCATTAACATATAAGTACATTTTCAATATATGTGGAGGGAGTTATTTGAATTTACCAAACCCCATGATTTGGCCTTTGCCATTGTCACCAAACGTAACAACTCCTCTTTTCTTTTAAGGGTGATGAATTGATCTTTGTCACCCGTCATGTGTCTTGAGCAGCCACTATCAAGATACCACTTTCGCTTTGATTTTGGCCGCAAGACACTCCTGCAAAATAATTAAGTCTTATATTTAGGTACCCAAGCTTTCTTGGGTCCTTCATGGTTAGTAGCATAAAAGATTGTTCCTTTGGGAACCCATATTTTCTTTCCTTTAATATTAAATTTTTGTTACTGTTTCTTTACATTCATAGGATTTATGACCTTTTTGTTACAATAATGACATGTAACATTATATCTATTTTGTTCTTTTAAAAAGTTTTTCAAATTTTTGTTTTATGTTAGGTTATACCCTAATCCAGCTTATCAAAATAGCTCTTTGATTATCTAATAATAAATTAAGTTTTTCAGAACTATAAGTAAATTTATCAACAATATTTTATATTTATCAACTTCTTCTTTAATTTATCATTTTCATTGGAAATTGATCTTTTTCTTTTCAAATTTTATTTTCAGATTTTAGCATCTTAATCTCATTAGTAAGATTATCTTTTTCTTTAATGAGAATTGAATTATCATTTTTCAAAATTTGTATTTCTTTTTAAAACTTTAAAATCTCAACTAGTTCATTAAAAGCTTCAAACAATTCATCAAATGCAAAATCATCACAAGGGTTTTCAGAACTTACCTCGTTGTCGTCGTTTGCCATAAAGCAAATGTTTGCAACTTCTTTTTGTCTTCCTCTGAAGAGGATTCATCGCTGTCACTCCATGTTGCAACATAGGCTTTCTTCTTTTCTTGTAGGTTTTCTTTAGGAGGACAATCATATCTAAAGTGCCCCGGTTTCTTACACTCATAGCAAATTAAGGGGTCTTTCTCTTTGTCCTTGTCTTTTCCTTTTCTTTTCTCCTTCCATCTTAATTTCCAAATTTCTTCTTGTGGAAGGGTCTCTTTCTTCTCATAATTTTTTGAATTTTCTAGCAGAAGAGTCTCATCATCATCATCATCATTATCACTGCTGCTCTCTCACTTTCTGCAGCCTTAAGAGCATAGTTTCTTCTTTTTGTCTTCCTCTATGTGCTGCTTCATGGTTAACTCATGGGTCATTAGGATCCAAGTAGCTCCTCCAAGGGTAAAGTGTTGAGGTCCTTGGCTTCTTGGATTGCTGTCACCTTTGCTTCCCAAGTCCTTGGAAGTGACCTAAGAATTTTGCGAACAAGTTCAGAATTAGTATAAATCTTACCAAGACTTTTCAAACCATTCACAATATCGGTGAATCTAGTGTACATGCATGTGATGGTTTCAGTTTGTTCCATGCTAAATAATTCATATTTATGAACAAGAATATTTATCTTTGATTCTTTTACTTGATTTGTACCCTCATGGGTAACCTTCTAATCTATCCCAATTCTTTTGCGGAATTACATGTAGAGATTCGATTAAATTCATTTGCATCTAAGGAACAATATAAGACATTCATGGCTTAGCATTAAGCTGAGCCATTTTCCTATCATTATCATTCCAATCCCTTTCGGGCTTAGGAACAATAGTGCCATCAATATGTGTGTGGGTGTACTAGGTCCATTAATTATAACACCCACAATTCATAATCAGAAGCTTGAATGAATATCCTCATTCTAGCTTTCCAATATGAATAGTTGGAACCATTAAATAAGGGAGGTCTATTCGTAGAATGACCTTCAGCAAATGAAGATCCAACTTGAGCTGCCATTTGGATCTTTAGCTCTTGATCGTGTGATCAAATAAAAATGAGCACTTGCTCTGATACCAATTGTTGGCCCAGATGGCAACCCAAGAGGGGGGGGTGAATTGGGTTCTTTAAAAATTTAACCTTTTAAAAAATATTGCTTGGAGATAAATGAAATTAAATGCAACAATATTAAACACAAAAGAGATAGAGAAAGAGACAATAAAGCACGGCAAACACAAAGATTTTATAGTGGTTCGGTGTATCCAACACCTACGTCCACTCCCAAGATCACTTGGGTCCACACTATAATCAACTAGATTACAGCCGAGTTGTTTTACAAGCTCACAACTCAAACTTGTTGTTTCCGGGATCACAACGAACCCAGCCGGTTTTTCGGGCTCACCAGCACAAAACCCTAAACTCAAGCTAATCTAGCTTGACCCGAGGTAACTACCTCCACTAGTTCAATCCCCTTGATTGAACTAGCACAAACAAAAAAATAATGTTTTTCAATAATACAAAGCTCCTCAAATGAGCATATTCAAAATAAAAATAAGGTTAGAAAAGCCTGTTTGAAGTAGATTGGATTTGAGCTTTTCTTCTTTTCTTCTTTTCTCTTCTCTTTGAAGATGTTGAATCAGGCCTCAGCTTTGATTCGTTGCAAATGTTGCAGATGAGAAGTTGGAAAATCTCAAAACAGAGCTTTTTCTTCTATTTTGGGAATCCTTCGATTTTTTAATTGAACGCCTTGGATTCTCTTTGAGCTTTTTGGAGTGGAAGGATTTGAGTTTGAACTCTTTTCTCTTTGATTTCAGGCTCAAGACTTCACGGATTTTTGATTTGAAAGCACTCTCTTTTTCCATTTTTTCTTCGTTATTTTTCAAACGACGTCTTCCCTTTTATAGATTTCTTTAATCCATTTTTGGTGAAAACTAGCCGTTGGAATGTACCTGTTTTTCCTAACAAAATATATCCGTTAGAAGTTAGGTAAAAAGAAAATATTACGTTAGAGCTGATCTGGCATTTTAAAATTTCATTCCAGATAGGTTGGAGTCGGCTCCAACTTTTCAGGTGTCGGCTCCAAGTCGTTTATCCAAAAATAGAAAGTTCTGAGTTCATCGAGGAGTCGGCTCCGAAAAAGTTAGGTGTCGGCTCGCCATAGTCAGGTGTCGGCTCCAAAAGACTGTAAGTATCGGCTCCGAGGTGGTCAAAAATCAAGCGTTCTGTCCCCGCATCGGAGTCGGCTCCAGACACTGTAAGTGTCGACTCTGAAACTCTGGGTGTCGGCTTCGAAACTCTAGGTGTCAGCTCCAACCGTATCAAAAATTAGAAGAATATTTGACTGGCCATGGGGTCGGCTCCAGAATTCCTAGGTGTCGACTCTAGGCTCTGAAACTTTGAAACTTATATTTTGCAATTAATTCAAAACACGTTTCTTAATCCTTTAAATCAATCAAATATTTTTAAGCTCTGAAACACTTATCAAATCCATTAGTAATCAAATAAATATACTCAATTCCTTTATTAATCATCAAAATCAATAGTTGGGTCAACAAGATGTAAGGTCAGAATCAGGAAGATAGCCTTCCTAATCCTCTTTAGTTTGAATGGTAGCAATATCAGCTTCCACCTGCTCAACTTTTCTTTCTAAGTCCCCAACCTTCAATCTGTTCCATCTAGAGAGCCTGCGTCTTGCTAACTCAAGACACCTAGATAATCGATAAATAACATTACCTCTCATAGGTATATGCCAAACCTGGAAGATGATGGATTGAGTCAAGGAATATGAAGTCCAAAATTGCTCGAATTTAAACTGTCTCTGCTAATGAGTGTCAACCTCAGTGGATATCAGAATAGGACAGTGATCGGAGGCAATCCTAGGAAGGTGAGTAACGGTAGTAAAAGGATACTTTTGAAGCCATTGGGCCATGGCCATAGCTCTGTCCAATCTCTTCCAAACACAAGCAGAATCCTGACGGTTGTTACACCAAGTGAATTGGGGACCCAAGAACCCCAAATCATGCAACCCAGCAAAAGAGATGAAGGATCTGAACTTAGAAATGTTCGTTGAGCCAATAACCTGCCGCCTCCTTTCTTTTCATTGACCCCAATGATGCTGTTGAAGTCACCAGCAATGATGGAGGGAAGTCCTTGGGCAAGAAAAGAGAGTATCTCAGTCCATAGGATATGCCTCTCCCGAAAGTCAGTGCTAGCATATATACTCGAGAGGAGCCAGGGGTCAGAAGTCCTTTCAGAGATGACAAGAGCAATCTGCTGATTGCACTGATGAAAGGCATCCACCCTAATAGAGGTATTGCATCAAATGGCCAAAATACCACCAGATAGTCCCACTGACTCCACGGCGTAAAAAGACCAAGATATGTCAACCTGCCTCCTAAATCGGGCCAGGCTGTCTCCCGATAACTGAATTTTCAAAATATTATAGATATCAAAATTGTGTAATTACCCAAATGCTTTCATGTTGGTGTACAAAATTTTTTTCTATAAATATATGTTAGATGTTAGTATGTCATGATCAGGTGGTAGCAAAATTTTTAAATAATATTAAAAATCATTTTTTAAAATAGCTTTAAAGATTGAATGAAAATAAAATTATTTTTATTTTACATTTAAGAGTGCTTCACTATAATTTTTCTTTTAGCAAAGTCCTACCCCTTCTATTGAGAAAGGTCATTGATTAATTTGATTTTCAACTCCCATCAAGGTATTTTTGCTAGCATGGTTTAAATTGAGAGGTAATTTGTTCATCGCAAAGAATTCGAGGAAAGAATTCCATAAGATGATGTGGTGAAGTAAACCTAGACTACTTGTGAGTAGTTTCTTTCCTCGAGGGATGGATTGCTTTAATTTAATAGCTGCATATGCAATCCAAAATTCTCCTTGATGATTAATGGCTCTTCAACTATTATCTTTGAGTGGTGTTTAGTATGGCATGTATTTAGTAGGTATGATATTTTAAATATCATCCAAAATATAGTAATAAAATTATTTCATATGGTAGTCATTTGTGATGACTATGAGATTACGATAATTATTTAAAGGAACGATCGTATTCCACCAAAATATTAAGAGCATATGTTGAAATTCATAAATATTTTTATCCTTCTTTTCTCATATTATAATAATAATAGAATATTATTATATACTATATATATATTGATATATATATATATATATAGTAGTCATATATTAATAATTGCTCCAGAGCCAGACGGATATGGTATTTGATGGGCTATACTAGCATGCGGGATGGTATGGACTCCCCGCGATCTTTATTTTTCCATGATATTCGGTGGGGTTCTCAGCAAAAGCGGGGGCTTTGGGCTGTCACGGCTTATCAGATCTGGATGTCGAGGAATCAGCTCATCTTCTCTAATGACCCTATTGAGCCTCATAGGATTGTGAGGAAGATTAGATCGTTGACGGCGGAATGCGCCCGTTTTATTGGTGGAGTTGGTTCTGACTCTCCTGGCCTCTGGGGTTCCCCTACTGCTTCGGTAGCGAACCGACATACGGTTTTTATTTCTTGGGAACCCCCTCCTCTATGATTTGTCAAAATCAACTTTGATGGGAGCGTCCGTGGTAGAGTTGCTGGTTCGGCTTTCATCATTCGTGGGCCACTGGGAGAATTGTTGGCTGCTGGAGGTTTTAGTTCTCTTGACTTCTCTGTCCCGATGACTGAGCTCTATGCTGCCTGGACGGGTATTTCTTATGCTGCTCGGATTCTTCATGCTCGTAGGATCATGGTTGAGGATGATTCTATGACGGTTATCTCTTGATTGAAAAACGAGCATTGCGGTATTGGTACTGCTAACCCGATCCTTAGGGATATTTGATCTATGCTTCGGGAGGTTGGATCTGTTCAGATTCGTCATATATTTCGTGAAGCTAATTCGACGGCGGACTGAACAGCTTTTTTTGTGGCTCAGTATACTGGATCTTGGTTATGGACACCAGGTGTCTCCTGTCCTACTTTTCTGCAGCAAATTTTATCCTCTGATGTATCTGGACTGATTCGCACTAAACTTGTGTGATCGTCCATTTGTACCAATATATATATATATATATATATTACAATACAAATTCTATTATACAGAGCTCAGAGCAAGTTTTTTAGCTCATAGGGTTTGGCCTCATATTTAAGGTCCGTTCATATGCACCTGAATCATGCATTAATATAGTTCTCTGATAGCCCTTTTTTTTTTTCCTCTATGAAGACAGCCGTAACAATATTAAGAAGGATTACGTAATTATATTTTCAAATTCCTTTCTGGTTGACATTTCATATGCTCCTTCCAATCTATGCCATAAACCTTTTCTAAGAATGATTCATGAAGAGAAAAAATGAAACGCTAATGGCTGTTAGAATGTGCAAATGCTACGACTCCTCTCTTCTTCGGTTGGAAAATCAGAGATATGAGCCAGTTTGGTAGTGTTGTTTCAATTTTTTCCCAAGGAAAAATTAGCTTCTACACTCAAAGTAGTACCCTATGAATGGCCATGGTAGCAATGTTTTCATGTCCCTGTTATGTATTTGATTACCATGCAGTTTGGATACCAGTTCAGATTAAAAATCTTCTAAATTTTCAAATTGCTTTGTATCCTTTCTCATGATGCCGTGCTGTTGTTTCTGATATTTAAAATTTTACACCAAGAATGTGCAATTTAGTTTGCAATTGTAACTAGGACCCTTTCTGACGTGCATTGTATGTGTTATAGACCATTGCACACGAATGCATCAAGTTCACAAACGATGATTCCAGCCATTCCAGCCAAAGCTTGTGCTGCAACTCTGGAATACATGAGACCTTTCATATCTCTTAAGCAGCAAGAGAACAACACAAAGAGTAAATCTCTGCGTGAACTATTTCTTGTCAGACCCTCAAAATCACTTGGAAGCAAAAGTGGTCAACTAGTTTGCAACTTGAATTCATCTCAGGGTACCTTCAATGATGGCCTTTTGGATTTTGTTCTATCATTTCGATATAGTTTTCTAGGACCACCTGCGATTCCCACCCTGTTGATTGGGAGAAAGGGCTAGATCTTTAGACACCTAAAACTATCCATCATGACAATTGAATGGGATGGTCATCTGAGAGTTTGTGGAGGTAATTAATTATAGAAGTAATTAGAGATTCTTGGAACGCTTTTGCTTCTTTTCCCAGAAGCTGAGCACAAGGCAAATAATCTAAGCTCCCTATATATCTTGAGCACAAGGGTGAAGCAGAGCAGAGTTTCACCTTTGATTCTTGGGCAAGGGGGTAGATTACACCAAGGGGATGCAAGGATGGAATAATAGCTACCAGCCCAGGAGAAGGGTTCCTTCCCCAACACCTAGAGATTGCTTAATTACAATAAGAAGTCCCCTGCTTCTTGTAAATTACTAACTTCCTCACACCCAAATTATAGGAAGGATGACCTTGAGGTAGGACGAGTTCTCAACTCCCATATCACAGAAAGCATGTAGTAATTGATTGCTTGCTTACATCCAATTCCTTTGGAAGCTAGACAAGCCAATATATATATATAAATCCCGTTCTTTTTAAAGAACTTTAAGAAGAAAGAAAAAAAAAAATCCTAGAAAAAGTCTTACAACATTCAGCCTCTTCTACTGAAAAATGCCATCCCATCCTTATGCAAGAAAACCAAGCTTTTCTCCATTCTTCTTGGCCAAGCGGATCAACCCTTGCCTCTGCTTACCATCAGCACCTATAGTCTTGCAGAACTCTGTAATTACCTGCACGCAATATACCACATAGTATTAGTATCAAAGCTCTTTATTCTTTCCTTCGTTTAGCCAACAGCAAGCGAACATAGTTCTGATGTGCTAATTATTAATATACCTGTGAATGGAGTGCTATGGCCTTGCCTCTCAGCTGATTGAATCGCTTCCTGCCGATGATGTTGCGCGTGGCAACGACCAGGGGTGCGAACAGGCCTTTGCCTTCGTTGACGTTGCCCATCCTAGGGCGAGACCTCAGGGGCCTGGCAACGTGAACGCGCGTCGGGACTGACCTGGTCAGCATTGCTCGGTCTTCCCCGGCAAGCGAAGTCGTCCAGCTTCCATGGAAGGTGGAGGAGGGCAGGGCTTTGAGCCCTGTGGCCGAGATGGAGGCAGCCATGGAGGGGAGAGCGCTGGAGGTTTGAATATCGAAAGGAGAGAAGCAGGGGAGGGTAGAGAGGTGTTGGAAAGTAGGATGCTTTGAGAGCCTCTGGTTTTGGAGACACGATGCGAGCCACACAATGGGAAGTCTGGATGGATTGCTAGTAGTGGTGAGCTTTAGATGCGTGTATTATTAATTGGCTGGCTTTGAATCTTCGTGAGGGCGCTGTCGACAACGAGTGCACGCATATTATATAGTCGTTGAAATGTCATTTCAACTCTGGGAGAAAAAACCAATCAGATATAACGAACAGTCCACCTCTAATAACCGAGCAAAAAAATAATAATAATAAAAACAAAAATTCTATTCAACTAGGTAATTAGCTAAAGGAATGTCATCTAACTAGCTTGCAAAAATTATGTCTTTAATTGGAGACGCGCTTCAATTTATAGCATTACATGGCATTCTTATACTGTATTGTATTGTAGAGTTTTCCGTTATTTTGTGCATTAAACTCGAGGACTAGCGGTTTGAGGTGTTTTAAAGGATGGTCTACTACAAAACTCTATTGACACCATTCCACTAGGAATCCAGTCGATCTCTTTGATTTCTGCTAGATTCTATCTCCTTGCATTGCAGTTGCATGGCTGAATCCGGTGACATCAATTAAACCTTTATATATATATATATATATATATATATATATATATATATGGGATAGCTGGATTTGTACCCAGCTACCGATGAAGTTACCATGCGAAACAATTGACACCCTTAATTAAACTCCATGACACAAAAGCCCAGCTAAGAATAAATTTTACGCAAAATGTACCGAAGTCTTCTCTACAAGGCAACCCTTTTCATTAATATTTAGAGATGCTTTTAATTAAAAAGAAGAAGAAGAAGAAGAAAAAACCAATGACTGAAGTTTAAGTGAAATCAACATATATAGCTGCATCCATTGGGATCGACCCGCTCTAATTAAGTCCCTCCTCCACTCTCCATCTCGGGCTTGGAATGGAGAGGCCTTGTTCCTCGTGTCAGCTGCCATTACCCATCTGCTCTAGATCGAACACGCATTTTTTAATTAAGAAAAATAAAATAAAATGATGTCAACCCCTTAATGAGCTGAACTATAATAGTTTAGTATTTGTTGGCCAACTGCACTATATCTAGTCTATCAAACTATTTTTTTTTTAAAAAAAATATTAAGAAGATAAGTGTAATTAGTTAATTAGGTCGAATATTAACGGAGATCAATTTCCTGAATTATCTATCTTACGGCAAGAGGAAGGTTTGTAAAGGTCCACGAGCAATGTAAAATTTTTAAAGCATTTCTCCAAATAATATATATGCACCTCAAAATAAATAGAATATAGATTCCACGTATGACCACGTAACAAATTTAGTATTAACCACCGGTACGCGCGCACAACAGATGAGCGCCGCCCTCTAGAGTCTAGAGCCATACATAATCAGCATGCAGCTCTAGCCCGAGTAGTTAAACACAATCCATCGAGTCCACGAACCATTGCCAGTGCAACATTAATTCGATCTTCTTCTTCGACCTTTCGCGTGCGTGTTTTCATCTCCTCTTAGGCAGCTGGAACGTCTTCTTCAAGAAGCGATCGGCCACGTCGTCGTTCCGGTGGCACAGCACCCTCACCACCGTGTTGGGATCCGACCGGCTCCACTTCCCGGTGATCGGCGGCATCGGCAACCTATGCCCTCCCGCAAACCCGCCCCCTTTGCATGCCATCATGCTAAAATCCTCCACCAGCTGCTCCGTCGGCAGCCCCATCAGTGCCATCACTGACTCCACCGCCGCGGCCTCCTTCTCCACCACGTCCTCTGCCACCAGCCCCTCCCCGGACGTGCAGAACATCTGCTTCAAGCTCCCAAAGTCCTCCTTCACCATCTCATAGTCCGCCCTTTTAAAAGCCCGTGCCGTCCCGCCGGCTAATAGAACCGTCAGGAAGCACTCGAAGGAGGCTTTCATGATCTCTCGCACTACCCCAGGCTGGGCCCGCTCGGTGAGAACCGCCGCGAGGAGGCCGAGGTTTTGTTTCAGCGCCCGGAGGGTGGGCCGGATGCGGGATGCGGCGACGGAGTGAACGTAGAGGGAGTTGTAGAAGGAGGACGAGGAGTCGGCGAAGATGAGGCGGTAGGCGGCGATCTCAGAGACTTGGAGGATGGCGGCTTGGATGGCAGTGCGGGAGAGGTCGAAGTGGGTGGGGGAGACAACACGGCGGCGGCACTGGTGATAGCCGAGGGGGGTCCTACGGGGGGACGGGGAGTGGCCGGTGCGGGAGAAGAAGGAGAGGGGCTTGTCGATGGATTGGAGGAGGGCGAGGATATAGTGGAGGGTGTTGAGGCGGACGTAGAGCCGCTGGGTGCCACGGCTTGTGGAGGAGCCGTGCTTGTTGGGTTTCTCGCCACTGCCACCGCCACCGGGCTGGACGGGGGTGGGGCAGGGGTCCTGCGGCGTTGCAGATCGCCATGGCCTTCTTCCAGAGCTTGAGGAGCTTCGAGTCCTGGTTGCACCGCGTCAGCGAAGGCAGCTCCGGGACGTACGTCTGCTTCGTGCCTGCAACAAGTCCATTAATTATTAGAATATATAGTTTTCCATACAATATTAATTGGATCCAAATCCGCTTTCATCAATATATATCTGGATTAAAATTAACATAAAAATTTTTACGAGACACGTACGTACAACAATTAATTCAACAATTCGGGGTTCAATCAATCAATCGCTAAGCGCAAGAATATATAGAGGTTAGATACGTAGGCTTTCCCAACTAATAAAGACGACCCTTGCCTCTGAATGATGGAACCAATAACAAAGTATAATAAATTAGGAGGCTGACCCCAAACCATGCAATTAGTAGTCTTGCTATTTTATAATATAAATTTTGGCATGCAAAACCCCAAACACCATATTGGTATTTTTAATTTGGAGATCATATGAACCCATCCCCGGCCAGGAAATTTATGGTAACAGCTGATCGAGTACGTGGAATGATCGGTCGCTTAATTACCACATGAAGCAACAAGGGAAATGTAGTCCTGAACGAGGGATTCCAAACCATCGGCAAGGACATGGATCAACTCATCGCGTCCCCCTACTTGGATATCGCAGAACTCGTCGACTGTCAGCTTCGCCAGCTTCATCAAATCCACTGCGGACTGGGCGTATGGCTCTGTCTTGGACTTTGGGTTCCAATTCTGTAAACGACGACAAAAATATATTGGTCAGTGCAAATTAATTAATATTTCAGCATTCCCATGCATGAACGCTGCTGCGCTGATGATTAATGTGGACCCACCTCGTTATCTTTGGCTCTGTTAACACGTTGCCGTCCAAGCTTGAACCTCTCATCCATCCAAGTTCTCATGAGGGTCAAGATGATTGAATCCACTTCATATGGAACCATCTCCAGCTTGACAATCCCCCCCTTCCCACCATGTTCGCGTTCTGTGGCATCCCCCACAACCATCTGAACGAACATCTTCTCTAGTTTTCTAACGGACTGAAGGACCCGAATCAACTCATTGGTCAGGCCAGAGGTCTTCGAGATGTACTGCTGCAACACGATGCCGAAGCAGTTGTGGAGGGTCACCAGTGCAACGGCGGTTGGAATTGGATGCCACTTTTGTAGAATGGGGCTGTAGCTCTCTTTCTCCACCACGGCCAGCCTCTCAGTTTGGCCGATAAGCTGCATCAGAGTCTCGCTTGGATCCTCTTCTACTTCTACGACCATGCTGTCGTTTCTCCCATTCCCGTTCTCAAATATCTGCCATTACAATTAAGGAAGGAATTGTATGATCGATGTCATTAATTCCAACTTCAAGTACTCCTAATTAAAAATTATTCTACTTTGCATGTTAAAATAACTTGCATTAATTCACATATATTAATTAATTATTATAAGTAGTAAAGTAAACTGCATCTAGCTAGTTGTACGTGCATATCGACTCTGCCGGCACTCCAAGATTCAAGGCTATATGCATATATGGTTTGAAGAATCAAGCATATATATATACACTACCATGACAATTAAGCAAGCATATAGAAAACTTGAAAAGAGGTTAATTATTTAATCATGCTTGCCATTTTTCTGAGGTTTAGTTATATATAAACACAAATCTGTATTCAATATACTTATTTTAAAAGATTACAGGAGAGGAAGTGGTGCTAGCTAGCAGAGTTATATATATATATATAAATGACTTTTATAATTAGCTGTGCAATTTTAAGAGTACTACTCACCCTGGTAAAAGCATTCTTCATAGAAGACTTTATGTAGCGATCAACACGATTTTCTAATAATGATTGGATGGGAGATTTATTGCGACGCTCGACCAGCATGATCGGTGAACTAATTCCATTGCCGGAAATATCCTCGGTTATTATCTTCAGCGTGGAGAGAGCCAAAGAGAGCACATTCTCCATCGTCCCCACGGCACCATCCTGGAATCCTTCATGATAGTCCAACAGCTTCCTCTCTGCCCACCCCTGCATGGAAGCAAGAGTGGCGGACAAGACCCTAACGTAGCCGGGCTCTCGATCAGGCCTCTTTGCATCGCCGGCCACCTCGACCAGCATCGCCAATGTCGCGGTTATCAGGTCCGGCTCGACCTGGCCGGTCATGACATACTGCTCGAAGAGGACCCAAGTGAAGCACATATTGTGGATCATCCTATTGATCCCCAAGGTGCTCCACGTCTTCTTCATCAGCTCGACCAGCTCATCGATTTCATCCAAGACCACTGTCTCGTCCCGGAGATCGAAGATGGATCCAAGGAGGGACAGATAGATGTGGACGTCGAGGGGGTAGCCGTCAGCCCAATGGCACGCTTCCATGCAAGAATTATTAGGATTGCGCCAAGCTAAGGCACGGACGCAGCTATCCAACGCTCGCATGGCTTCAGAATACTTGCTCGTGTCCATAGGCTTGAACTCGGTGGACCTGACGATCTCCCGGAGACGGACTGCTGCGGCGTTCTTTTGGTCCACGGGCACCCAAGGATGCAAGAGGAGGCCTGCTTCCAAGATCTTGAGCTGCCGGCGCTGCCAGTGGTGGTATTCACGAGCATCGTTGAAATCAGAAGGTTTTACGTGACGGAGGAGCTCCAGAGGGAGGACGATCGTCTCCGTCCTTTTGTTCGTCTGAATGCAAAGGAGAGCAAAATAATTAAGATTTTTGTGACACCAAAATTACCTCCAAAGAAGATCCAGATCCATCTTTTAAAAAAAAAAAAAAAAAAAAGCCATCAAGATTTATTTTTTTTTTATGTGTGAGAGAGATTGATCGACCGACCTGCCCGACGAGAGAGCGAGCTAAGGTTTTTCGAAGGCGGTGGTCGCTTTGCTCGGTGACGCCCATTTGCTGGCGCATGATCTCGGCGGATGTCATGGGGCGCTTGACCTTGACCGGCGTGGTGAGGACCGCGCTCCTCCGCCTGCCGCCGCCGCCGCGCCCATCTGGGTCATCGTCCTCGCCCGCCTCGTCCTGAGCCCCAGCGACTGCTTGATCCGGCTTTTGACCACCATCTGGGTACCTCCTCCTCCAGGCCCCGCCTTCTCCGGCTTCGACGTTGCCGTCGCCCGCTCCTCTTCCGGGGAGAGGTTGAGGGCGGATCGGCCGGCGAAGCCGGGGGCGGAGCGGCAGGAGGTAAAGAAGATCTCGTAGGCGGTCTCGCGGAGCTCGTCGCGGTCGATGGCGTCGAGCGCCCCAAAGGGCCAGTCGAGTTCGGAGCCATCGGCCTCCGAGTGCAGCTCCCCGAAAGAGCCCGAGGAGAGAAGGCGGGACTCCATCGGGTGAGGCATTCCGGTGGCGGCGGCGGTGGCGTCGTCGGTCGTGGTTTGCGGTGGTCGTGTTAGCCGTGGTGGGGAGAAGGGGAGGGGTGAGACCCATCTCTATACTCCCCGCAACCGTTAAGATCGGACGTTCGGCCAGGGGTAGTCGAGTTGGAGCTCCCGGGCCGTTGGGTCGGTCTTGTGACAGTTCTTCAAGATCTAGTTTGGGATTGTAAACCCAGCCGTAAGTCTAAATTTTAGATACGCTAGGATCCACCTCCACAAAAAAAAAAAAAAAAATTCCATGCCAGTTCGTGACAGCGGTGATCCTAAATCCAGAGCCTGTCCGACCCCAAACGGAAAACGTTTTGATTTCGTCAATAACCACGCAGGCAACGGCTGAGGTCAAACCAAATGTACGTTGCGGATGATTAAGAAAGATGGCAGGTTGTTAAACATGCCAACTGTTACAGCAATTAATTCGTAACATACCACAGCCTTCTACTGTCACGTTCTCCCACTAAGTCCCTTTATTTATTTATTTATTTCTTTTTTTCTTTTTCTTTTTTTTTTTTTTTTTACTGAAAGAGGTGACAAAAAAACTTTGTGCAAACTATTAAGTTCATCAACAGAAGGGAGCATGCAACGAATCGCTCTTGGATGAACTCAGTGGCAGCCGTCTTTACAACCGGATTCAATCATCGAATGCACCTAATTAACTGCCAATCGGCAGAACCATTCTCACAAAAATAAATAAATTTGAATTTTACACAGCAGGAAGCAAGAACATTGATCTAATCTTTTGCAATAGACACTGTCAAATTCCTCCACATATTGGTTTAGTCTAGAAGAAATGACTTGGGATAGCATGCACCATCCAAATATCAACTGCACTACATGCGTATGCGCTAACACATTCAAAAGAGTCATCAAAATTTTAAATTTTCAGAATGCTAAGAAAGCGTTGACATCATATTTCAGTCTTCTGTTTAGTAAATTAAAGTAGACTGAAAGTTTATTGATAGTAAATGCTTTTTCGTTGAGAAGGGCCATCTAGATCTTCGCTTGTTTCATTCTTGCAAGTCATTTTTCCAGGCAGCCACATCTGTAGTGTTGACGTTTTCTTTTTAGATTAGTTAGTCTACTTAGATCCTATTTGGCATCATGATTGATAGGTAAAACTTTTATTAATAATGTAGCTTTTGATAAAAAGCTGTTTGCTGTGAACCAAACTGAAAAGAAAAGCGCTTTCACTAAATGCTCTGGAAGACGTTGGCATGTTACGAGCTTCCAGCCCTGTGAAGCATATGACCAGTTTCAACAAACGAAGGCTCCAGGTTGAGGCCAACAACAGCGGGAGCTTTACAAACTCCCTGATCCATGCTACCAGACTCCACAGCAATTAGAATACGTAAATGTGTAATCACATCATGATAGCATCTAGCTTAATCCTGCTTTTCGAAGAAACATGTTCTGAATTACATGGCCTTCACGCATGCTTGTTTGAAGCTCGGAATTTTTGTGCAGGCAGTTTCCACTAGAATATTTTTTGGGCAAATACCACAAAGATGTGCTTTTTTTTTTTTTTAGTTTATTTTTTTAAATCAGTTTCATGGCCTAAAAGCCTCAACCACAAACTTGCAAAACGAAACTAATTAAGCCCCTATCAGCATAGTTCCAAATGCCACATTTTTATAAAAATGAACAGCTTGTACAAGATCATCAATGCCTCGTATTTCGATTATATACAGAAGGGAAGCACATTAAATCTTCATCCATCTCAAGCCAGCAATGCTTGCATTCTCTTTGAACCAAAACAGAATGCCGAACTCAGATCACCTATTAATCTGATACTATGACTGAAAGGCCCTAATGCTCTCTATCTTTGATAAACTAAATAAAAATTGAATCACCTTGATAAGAAACATTGCGTTGCTTTATGAGTGAGACCTTGGCAACCCAGGCAACGAAAACTTGAGTGCAACAAACAATTGAATGCTCCCAAATTGAGGCCCGTGGCCGAGCTGTGACAATGGTAGGCCGCCAGTCATTACGATGTACATATGCAAGAGATCTACATCACAGCACAGATACAGGGATCTCCATACTCGCTCTCAGAGTCACTTGAATCACTGTAGACAAGCAAGAAAGCAAAATGGTTGAGAAAATTATAAAGATATGCATATTATTTTAGAAACGTATTTCATAAATCTCTGCATATATGGCAACTTTCATTACCCATCTGAAGGAAGCAATCCAACAAAATATGGATTTCTAAATATATTATAGTTTTTGGCCTTTGCATAATATATCCAGAAACATGTAATCTCAAGTCGTTAAAACTTTCAGTAAACAACTTGGCAGATTTTTTTTTTTTTTAAAATTCCAAAACGTTTTCAAAAAACATGATTACAGGCTTGAACAGTATAAAGAGAATCAGTGCACTGTAGAATCTAGGGAGAGTTAAATATATGCAACTTTACCTCTGCAAGCAAAGAGATTCTTTCCATATTTTAAATAGATAACACCCATATCTAATGGAGCGATCTTGCCTTTATGCTAAGACTCACCTTCAAAAGGCTTGATAGCATGATCTCCCCTTTTCAAGCGTTAAACACATTATAATAAAGAGGAGAGCTTAGCTTCTACTTAAATAGAGAGAATCCAACTTAAATATTTGCTAACCATCCATGATGGAGTCAAACTATGTTTTAACTGAAAAGCATGAAAGCATGCTGGATGTTATGGGGATGAAAGAATATTTGATAACTAAATGTATTAATTAGTTTAGCATAACACAAGCATGCCACCAGCATATTAGCAGCATAATATTAATTTAAAAAGTTAAATTAAATAATGGCAAATCAAAAAAAAAAAAAGAATAATGGTTACATGCCTCCAAAGATAAGTAAATAACACAATACAGCTTTAAAAAAAATAAATAATTCAAATGTAATTCAGGCATCCATTTTTATCACCCCCACCCCTCTCTCTCTCTCTCTCCCTCTTCATGCTGTCCTTTTACCGGTAGATATGGTGCAAGGGAATTACACCCCTCTCTCTCACTGATGTTGCCATCAGATTATGATGTACAGAGACAAAGCTCCTAAGACCATTTTTCCTCACTATTAAACAAAAGCCTTCTGAACTATACAACAAATAACACTTGCCATCCTTCATTGCAGCTAAGTCATCTGAAGTGTTGAAGGGGGGGAAAAAGCTGTTTTGAGGGAAGGCAGAACATAACAACTATTGTTTTACTGATCTAAAGAAACAAAATAGAGAGTACATTAAAACTCATCTCCACTACAAGGATCCAGGAACCAACAATGGTCCAACCCCCAAAAAGGCAAAACAGCAGGTGTAGCTAGAAAGAGTAACCAAAACATGAGAAAAACAATGCAAAGAAATGAAATGAAACTAATTTACAAAGCAAGGCACAGTAACCAATGACCAAAATTGGAAAGACATCCTAAAAGAACAGAATTCATAATCATGAATCCAAAAGTCTACTTTATTTGTTGACAATTTTACCATGATGTAGAACTTATCACGTTTCACTTTTACCACATTTCTCTCTTCAGGTAAGATACAGAGGCACATAAAGTACCTTTTAGTGATGATACTAAAGTTCTTTCTCTAAACTCCCTGCAAAGAATAAAAGGTGACACTTGCATTCTTGATAATCTTCACAATGATGCCAAGTATTCTTGCATTTATAGTTTCAAAAAAGAGATAAACCTGCATATAGACTGAGTACAACCATACGATATGTTACAGCCCCCCTTAACTCTTTTCTCCTTATAACATATCAATACTAGCGGTATTACTATTTGTTTTATTCAATCTATATACATGAAATGAACAAAGCAAGTATATCGAACCATTTCAAACCATCCGGTTCAGGGCATACCGAACCATGCCAGCAGAAAACCGGGATGATTCAACATTTTAAAGTGGTACGGGTCTCGTATTGCCTGTCCTGATCCCGTGCCAGTCACTATTTGTTTTATTTAGTCTATATGCATGCATTGAACAAAGCAAGGTATACTAAAACATCTCAAACTACCCGGTTCAAGGTATACCAAATTGTATTGATAGGAAACTAGAATGGTTTAGCATTTTGAAATGGTATGGGTCCCATATCACCCATACTTTCTCTTACTGGTCTCATACCATCCTATACCACCTCCGTACCACCCAAAAA
This sequence comes from Calamus simplicifolius, assembly GCA_900491605.1. NCBI lineage: Eukaryota > Viridiplantae > Streptophyta > Magnoliopsida > Arecales > Arecaceae > Calamus > Calamus simplicifolius. The sequence goes on from UESW01004102.1 coordinate 921,459, forward strand.
GAGTACCAAAATAATATGTATGCCCGTATCAGGATAGTATCCAAATGATAACAGATTCCTTAATGACAAACCTTGGAACAAAGGATTCATAATGCCAACAAAGTCATTAGATAACATAAGTAAACACACAAAAAAATACAAAGAAAAAGCATAACCATGACTGCATACACTTTTAGAATATATGTAATACTTACCATTGAAAGCAAGATCAAGAACAAAGATAATCTATACATACAATTTGTTGACCATAAATGCTTATAGCATGATGTAGATTAAAGTATGTTAAATTGATGTGGGAACGAATAAAAGATCCTTCAACAACAATTAGATTATTTTGCATATGAACTGTTACATCAACCATCATCTTAATCGGCAAAACTTTCCCTATTGGCTGAAGAATAGGATTTATAAAATATTTTTTCTCATATTATTCCAATTTTTAATTTCCAATTTACATCATATAAAATATTTTTTTCTCATATAAAATATTTGGATCAACTTAGAATCTTTGCATCTTACAAAAAAATAATATGACTCAAAACCGAGTTGAACGGAGGAAAAGGATTTATGTAGCCGATCCCAGCTAGTTTGGAATTAAGGCTCTGTTGTTGTTATCATTGTCGTCATTCCAATTTTCAATTAAGGACAATCATATCTTGAATATAGTTTCTTTGATTCCTCTAACACAAACTTATCTAGATTGCAATTTTGAATTTTGACTGCCAAAACAAGTCAACAATTCTCGTGTCATAATATGTAAGAAAGACAACTAACCATTCATGACTCAGAGAAGTAAATAATCAAGGAAATGGAGTTCCCTTAATACAGTTTTGCATGAATCCAATAAAGAAAATCAATAAAGTTAGGGCGTTCCCCAGAAGTGACACACTACATCGGACCCCAGAGATAGTGAAAATGGTAAAGATAGCTAGGACGGTTCCTGAAAGCAATGCGTCACATTGGCGCCTGGATGTGGTGAAAAATAAGTAAGCATTCCCATACCTTCATAGACAGATATGGGTAAAGAAGTTAGTCCAAAAAAATAAAAAATAAAAAAAATAAAAGAAATAAAAATATGTTTAGCAACTTGGAATATATAATTTTTATTGATTTAAAGAAAATATATGACAGGGTTCCTAAAAAAATCTTATGATGGGTGCTAGAAAAGAAAGAAGTATTTGTTAGGTACATTAACATAATAAAAGATATGTACGTTGGGGCAATCAATAGTGTCAAACTATTGATAATAATATTGGCGAATTTTCTATTATAGTAGACTTACATCAGAGATTTGCTCTTAGTTCTTATCTTTTTACTTTAGTTATAAATGAGCTTACTAAACATATTTAGGATGATATTTCATGGTGCATGTTATTTGCAAATGATATATTATTGGTAGATGAAACTAAGGCTGGAATCAATCGTAAGTTAAAACTATAGTGAAATGTATTAGAATTTAAAGGTTTTAGGTTAAGAAAGACAAAAACAGAATATATGAAATATAATTTTAATACAATCAGAAATGAAGATGAATCCAGAGTATAAATTGGAGACCATGAAATTACTAAACATAATTATTTTCGGTATTTAGGATCGACCATTCATAAGAAAAGAGAAATTGAGGATGATGTTGTCCTTAGGATTAAAGTTGATTGGATAAAATGGAGAAGTATAATTAAAATATTATATGATCATAAAGTACCTAATAAGTTGAGAGAAAAAGCATTATAGAATAGTCATAAGACTATCTATGTTCTATGGTACAGAATGTTGGGCATTTAGAAAAAAATATGCATATAAGATGAATATGACGAAAATGAGAATGTTAGGATGGATGTGTGGTAATATAAGAAAAGATAGGATAAGAAATGATATCATTCGTAAAAAAGTAGAGGTAGCTCTAATCGAGAATAAATTAAGGAAAGAACAACTTAGATGATTTAGACATGTGCAATATAAACTTAAAGATGCATTTGTGCGGAAGAGTGACTTGATACATGTAGATAAGAAAAAGATAGAGATATACCAAAAATTATATGAAAAGAAATGATAAAGAAAATTTTTTTACATCATACAAAAAAATATGACTCAGAACATAGCTGAATGGGGAAAAACGATTCATGTAACCGATTCCAACTAGTTTGATGTTAAAGCTTTGTTGTTGTTGTATGATAAATCAAACCTTCTTATGAATTAATTTTTTGTCAAGAGAGAATGAGACAAACCTATACTTGGAAAAAGGAGGCAGTATTCATGTAGGGATATGATATAAATAGGATTGGGGACACTATTCTAAAATCTTCCATGTGGAACATGAGTACATCATTCATCTGTTCAAACATTATGCATTCAGGTAAAATTAAAATATCAGGAGTCAACTTATGCATTTATGAAGTAAAAGAATAAGTTTACACATGATGAAAGACATGTCAGAAGCATATCACATGGTTGGTAGGATGGATGAAAAGCAAGTAATTTCTTTGATTTAGAGATATACAATTTAGAAAGTAATTGGTTGTCTCACCATTTCTTTTAATTGAAGGGTCGTTCTAACAAACCATGTCTACGGATTATTTTATATCTTGGTGAACTAGTTTAGAACCCTGCCTTCTATTTTTCACTCTAACATGAATAGATATTCAAATATTTAACATTGATGGAGTCAAACAAGTAGTCATAATACAAATTTAATCACAATCATATTGGGACACAAGAATTGTGACATGAAATTGACAATCTAGTTATAGCAAGATAGCCAAACTGGGAGCTCAAAGGTAATGAGAATTTCTCTCTGAAACTTTTATTGTAAGGAAAGATGACCGGTCACACTTACGAATTAGTTAATAAAAATAATTTAAATGCTGTTTTCTGGAATGGCTTTGTGCAATAAAATTGGTGAAGCTGCAGTTCACCATATTACTTATGAGCTATCCAGAAGCAGTCTGAAATTTCATCCTGACATACCCTAACTAGTACAGTCTAGGCATACATACAGAAATAGGCCAGTTTGTATAAATAAGGGGAAACTAGTCAAGTCTGCTTGGCATCACCCAAACAGACATCTGAATCAAGAGAACCAGCCAACTCAATCCAGTTTAAGCCAATCCAAGCATATTTGAAGAAGAGAAAGCAGAAGAAATTCAGGAAACGAGAAAATTTATGAGAGAAGAAAGACAAGCACCTATTCCCAAACCAAATAGTAGTCTAGTGGGTTTTAATGATCGACGGATTTCTTCTAGCATATTAATCTTCAAGAAATGAGAGAATCAGTAGCACCTGTAAATTCTTATTTTATTAATTAGCTATTCAAAATGATTCAAGTTAGAAATTGGCATAGCATGTCAGCAACTCAGAATTTTATAGCAGGGATAGGTTAATATGACAAAACCTAATTTCCAATCAGCACTCCCACTTACTCTTCCACTTCCTTTCCTTGAACAACTTTGAATCATAGGCAACATTAATTAATCCCTCTATTCATCAAAATCATGCTCCGTTTTCTGCAAAAGCTCTATTCCATAATTAAAATATTGCATTTTTGATACTCCAAAAATAGGATCCAACGATGTGATTGCATTTAATTGGATGTGATATGTGAATGTCAGTTTATCATTTGAGTTCCTAATAAAATCTCAAGTTATTAAGCATTGATATATTCCTTTGCAAGATGGTGAATATCATGAAACAGATCATGCATGACTGCTTAAAGTGTCAAATAAATATCACTGACTCTGACAAAGAATGGCATGGTTAACTATAAAAAAGCATATGAAACAGCATTTCAATTTGAATTTTTGTTCTATGTTTGTACTTTCGAGAAAAACACAGTCCATGATCCATGTCTAGGGGACTTGGAGGATTTCCTAAATGCAATTTTTCCCCACCAGCCAATTGGCCTTCTAACTCTAAAGGCAAGCCCTCTCCTGCCTAAAGTTCCCTTTCTGAGGGAATTAATTACAGTTTGCCTCAAAGGGTTTGATTGTTATATTGACAGCTATTGCTACATAAATCTTTCCAGGCAGCCTTCTCAGCTTAAAAATTGTGCTCCATTAGCTACCCATTTTTAATGGGTTAAGGGCTTCGATGAGGTTAATGGAATATAATTTAGTAAGATAGAGGTTTAGAATTCATCAAAGCAATAGATGAGAATACAAAATATGATGAAATTTGGTACATATGTAGGATTCAAACATTTGTTCTGTAAACTTAAAAATCTAGAAATTTCGATTTTGGAATTGTGCAAGAACCCTACTGATGCTGAGATAACCTAGCATCCTGTGCCTTTACTGAGATAGAATAGTCCAAATGACATAGGTCAGGGCACTATACATGTAATTACCAACAGGTCCCTGTTGAAAAAAGAAACGCAATTTTGAGAAGCTTTGAATAAAGAGAAGAAAGTGTCTCTTATGAAAAAAGCATGAACAACAAACCATTAGGAAAAAACACAATGCTTACAGGCAACTAATTTATAATATACATATACAGATGTGGCAACAAAAGTCAAGATTTTTTTTTTTTTTTTTTCTTGTCTAATGGAGAAAACTTCTATTAGTGTCAGCGCTCCCAAAGAATTTGGAAAGAAAGTAATAACAGCAAAATACAGCTCCATATCTTATGAATAACACATCAGATGTCAGTTAAGCCGTATCAAAACCAATATCAAATTCAATTTCGAATTTTGATAGTTCTCCATTTTCTGCATGATTCAATCCATAACACAAATTAGACTCTTTCATGACAGAGACTATCTATTAAAAATGTGATCAAAAGGAAAAAAAAAGAAAAACTGAGAAGATTTGACCTTGGTTGGAATTCCAACACCTCCACCAGCTCCTTGCCGTTGTGATCGTTCCACCGGACTTTCCTCCTCGATCTCCTCAGCGACTTCCCCGGCAACCCTCCATTTGCCTCCGTGTCCTCGTTCTCCCCCTTATCAACACCCTCCTCCTTCGAATCCACGGAAACAGAAGGCTCGGTTCCATTACAGTTACAACCTTTCACTCCACCCGAATCCATCTGACTCTAATAGGTCATGCCACACTCCTGGGTCTTAATCTAACCACGAAGACGAGGAAAATTCCACCAAGAAACCATTTCCTTCAGAATTCTCTAGAAGCGCTCATTCAACAACAGCCCCCGTCTCTTTGAAACCCTTCCTCAGCTTTGATCCAACTAATTACTCCATCAAAAGAGCAAAAACTAGTTCAGCTCTATCAATCAAAAATATCGGAGACGAATTGAGTACTAGATAAACGCACGCAAAGAGAGAGAGAGGAAAAAAAAAATCAAACTTTTAGAATTTAATAGTTAAAAAAGTCGCTAGACATCAGGATAGATGGGAGGACAAGGAATAGGTCGAATTCGAGAAGATATTCTAACAATTCTTAAAATTAGGAATCCAAGAGGGAGAGAAGCGGGAGGAGAAGGAAGGCGAGAAGACCGAGTAAATGAGACAACGACTTCGGTTGGAGGCAGCCCGTCCTCACTGGCGCCAGGGGTGGGACCAACCTGAGCCGCGCCGCCCTGGCTTACGCTGGACCCTGAAATCTGGACCGTCGGATCAAGAGAAATGAAACCCAGTGTGATTAACCACAGCAGCTAAATGGTCGTCAGGCTTCGTTCAGATGTTCGGCGATTGGCATGGCGGAAGCTAGCTGGCCGGTTGGCAGCAACTCGGCGTTCCATATCTCAGTCGCGGTTTCCAGGGTGGAACCCGCAGACCTGCTTAAGATAATAAGCTGGACGACGGTCACTGGAATGATTCACGTGATTATATATAAGAAGAAGATAAGATGGTGAAAAAAGTCAGCAAATTAAGAAGAAAATTTCCATGCAACGAAAGCCATGGTTGAAGAAAACGATTTGAATAGCAAAGAGTGCGTTCCCGTGACAAATCCAATCTTGGCGAATGTTTTGATCAGCTACCAAACTTCCTAGTTCCTACACTCCAACAAAGAGAGAGGTCGGACTCAATGTGCACCTTTGCTTCATCGTTAATACTGGGTGTAATTATCTGAGGTCTATGAACGAAATTTTTAGGTAGATTTTGCCGCTTAATTTAGCGTGTATATCATCACCTCATTTTCCACATCAAACATTGGCTGGCTTGATCTATGGTTTTCCTTGGCAGAAAACGTCAGACCTCTTGATGCTCTTCTTTTTGCTTCTTGGGTAGTCTGCAAGCATTGAATGGTTGGGAGAGCAAGCTCCACCGGAACGAGCTTCAGCACGCGCTCTAGTTTGAGAGCTGCATGTCTTTCGTCAAGCATCATAGGAGCCCTTCATGGATGAAATTTTGGTGCTCTACAATTATATTGATTGATGAATAAGGTCATCAGAAGCAAAGCATATCTCTGATGTATAGAAAAGCATTGATTCATGTATAAAAGCATGACACAACATAACATTGCATTTGAAACTTGGGTATTGTGTATTCTATAATCTCTCTCATGCACTACAAGAAAAAATATATATATATATATTTGCAACAATTATTCTCCACCGATAATAAATCATATGTAGAAAAAAAAGTAATTTTTCCCCGTAAACATTTCTATTCGTTGAGAATATATTATTATATGATTTTTTTTTCTGATAGAAGCGGGATAATCATGAATTTTTTTTTTTTTTGATGACCGTTAAGATTAGGTGATGAAAATGGGCTGCTTTATTTATTTATTTTTTTTCGTTGGCGCTAGCTTGCCAAGCTTATTTTCTATGATCCATCAAGAATATTTCCCACGACCCATTATCTCCGCCTTCTCGCCTTTACATCTTCTTAGTTTACCTAGAAGGGCAACCTAGCACGGCAAGGGTGATTGAGCACCAATGGCCACGAAGGTACGTAGATGAGCATCAGCAACTGCAACCCTCGTAAAGGTGGATGAGCACCAATAGCAGCATGAGTTCCTTTTCTTGGTTTTTGCTTGATTTTTTTTATGATTTTTTTTATTTATAAATCCAACAAGATAAGAGGAGAAATGTTATGGGGCTTTCTTCAATCTTCCTTTCTTCTGATGCTTTAGGAATTCTTTTTTTCATGGATCATGCATATTAGGTTTTATTTTCATACACTCAATATTAATTATAAGACATTAATATTTTCCATAGATCCTTTGTTTTTTTGCTCCTGCACCTAAACCGGCTTACGGTATTACAAACCACCTTCGTATATACAATGAAGGGATTGGGAGAAGGGGAGAAAAGAGGAAGGTGGCGGCGGCGGAGGAGGGTCGGGATTGGTTGGAGCTGATGCCGGTGTGCTTGGCAAACGTGTTCCGCTGGCTCACTCTGGAGGATCGGTAGAAGGGCATTGCTGGTGTGCCGCACGTGGCTGGATGCCACCCACGACCCCACCCTTTTTGAATCCTTCGACCTCGAGCCCACCTTCGACGCTGCCAACACCGGCCACCCCACGCCGCTGTCTATTGGACCCCGGCTTTCGCCACTGCATCGACTCGATGCGATCCAATTTGGCGAGAGGTATGCGTCCGCGATCAAAAGGTCTGTGTCTGCTTTGGCGAGTCGGGAGATCCGCGTCCGCAATCTCTCCTTCACCGAGAAGTGTGCCAAAGACTTATTAGGTAGTGTTTGATTCCCAAAATGCTATTCTAGATAAGTATACAGGATAGAATTTATCCAGAGGATAGCTGAGGGAATAATCATCTTTTTTTAAATAACAATTTTTCCATCAAGGGATAGCTCCAGCTATTCTGGGTTTCCTAGGGAATAAGTTCAGAGATAACCCATAGTTAAACATGATTATTCCTATGGTTAACCTTTTTTAGACTTATCCTTTGTAGTTATAGAATATCCAAGGAATATCTCCTTTATCCCTTATTTCAAACACCATATGCCAAGGGTTAGAATTAGCATATAATATCATATGCCAGCCTTTATGGGATTGCCGAGCATCTATTCCACCGTAAATACCCTCCATATAAAGAATATAATACCATATGCCAGCCTTTACGGGATTGCCAAGTAAAATAATAAGTCCATTGTTTTGATGCTAATGGATCTTTGGACATCACACACATAGAGTTCAGCTAAGGAAGAATATTTACATAGTTTTAGATTGTCTTTAGTTGTACTTCATTTTATTCTTCAGAGATTTTGGTCATGCACTTGAAAAGGTGTTATAGCTTTGAGATGCACAAATAGGCATGATATGAAAAAGTTCAAGCCAACCCAATGGCACCTTTTAGGATCACTAGGCTCATGCTTCAAGTCTTGACACGCATGTTCTAGCCTTTGACTTTATCAAAAATATTCTTTTGAGCATATAGAAAATCAATTTGAGAATATACATATGATGGAGAAGGACAGATGTTGCAAATTTTGGATTGATTTATGTTGCATCAAGTCATTGTATTACTTTATATTATATTTTATAATTTTTAATTTTACTCTAGGGATCAATTTGTACCTATGATCATCTTATCTCAATTTGGATTTTTAAATAAACTAGAAAGATTCTATTTATTAATATTTTTCTTCTGATATTAGGTAATAATAAATTGCATTAAGTCTTGTTTGTAAGTTGAAAGTATCTTAGCTTTTATTAATATCATATTGTGGTTAGTTAATTGTTCAAATTCATGCAAGTAGCTTTCATTGTTTTGTTGATATGCTTTTGAAACTTATTAATGTTTTCCTAATTTTTTTCTTAATTGATAGGATGAAATGGCTAGAATAAGTAAAAGTTGGATGCAGATTATTAATAGACTTATCACTTGAATATAGAAATGGAGTGAAAGATTTTTTTGACTTCGCATTCGAGCACACAGATCTAGAAAATAAAATTTGGTGCCCTTGTATCAAATGTAACAATACTCGATATAAATCTTGAGATGATGTTGAGGCTGATCTATGATTCATGGGATAGTCCCATCTTATACTAAGTGGTCGTTACATGGTGAAGGTATAAGTAACATTGAAAGTGATAATATTGATGTCAATGAAGAAACTGATATGGAAGATGAGGAGATAGATGATATGCAAGAGTTGATACATAATGAGTGTGGAGTCCCTTATTTAGAGGATGATGACTTTACAATTTAAATACAAATGACCAAGATGAGCCTCATGAGGGACCTTCAACGTTTCATAGACTACTAAGTGAGATCGAGACATGTTTATATCCGAATTGCAAGAAGTTCTCAAAGCTATTTTGTTTTTAAGCTATGGCAACTAAAATGTCTTCATAGATTGAGTAACAAGGCTTTTGATACTTTGCTTAAATTATAAAATATATTAATATTATCATTTTTTTTTTTGCCAACAAGAGTTTTGCCAACGGTTCCCAATGGACTTATAATTCGTCAAGAAATTTTTTTCAACGGTTTTCATTACTTTTTCCAATGAAGTTTTTCGTTGAAAAAACCTTTTTTTCTTGAAGTGATGGATGATCACATCTTTTTTTTTTTTATTAAGTGAAAGCTCATGTTGGCCAATGTTTACTCACATATCAATTATATATTAGAAACACCTTGAGTACTTATCAAAAATCAAATACATCAAATAATAATTTTTCAACTAACTTTTTTAGATGAGATTTTGTATTATAACAAAGTGAATCTAGTTCATACTCATGTGAATTAAGAAACACTTTAGATAGGTTTTCATATATTTATAATTAGATTCATTAGATTTGGTATAGATTTGAATATAGATTCTTAGTTTAATAAGGATGCTAGGGTTTGAATGTGGAAAATATGTAAGAATCTATATTGATGATATCTAGTTCTATATATTAGAAAGATTTTGAAAATTTATAAAAGATTAACAAGTATAAATAATATCCTTTTGATAGTTTATTATTATTATTATTATTATTATTTATAAAAGATCCTGAATTGCCACATTCTCTTTGACACTATCTTAATGAAAAGGGCCATAGTGTTAATTAATGTTTTTTTTTGTAAAAAAAGATGAGTATATGAATTGTTGATCGAATCATAGTTTAGTATTAAAGCTTTGTTATTATTATTTTATAAATATCTAAATTATTAGAATTAAAAATTCTATTATATCAGCATGGGTGCATGCACATAAAAGCACATATATCTAAAGTCACATCGCTTCCAGCAGTTTTTTTTGGTATAGGTGGGTGATCACACCAGTCTAGTGCGAGTCAAGCCCGATAGGTCAGAAAAAAGGATTTGTTTAAGTACAATGTTTTCAAAATCAAAACCCTGAATGATGTGCAACCGAGGCCGCACCAATCAGCCGCCGAGTTGGCTCTCCGATAGACATGATGGATCTGATAACTGTGCATATTCCGCAAATAGACCATGCATCGATGAGCAGAGGGTTCAACAGAGCCTGATGCTTGCAATCCCTCCGAAGCCATCGAACGACCGTGAGAGAGTCCCCCTTAATGAAGAGACTCCGAGCATGAGGATCCTAACAGCGTAGGAAATTTTAGCCCACGCTGCATAAAGCTCCACTAGCAGAACCGAGGAGTCTAAAAGGCCAAAACCATCAGCCGCAAGCATGGCTCCATCAGTTCCTCGAATGATAAAAGCAGCTCCTGCTAATCTGTCCCGCACACTCCCATCAAAGTTGATTTTAACAAATTCTGGGAGGGTGTTCCCAAAAATAAAAATTGTTAGCCGGTTGATTGTCGAAGCAGCAGGGGAACCCCAATGCCTAGAGCTATCAGAATCACTAGCGGAGTAGTAGAGAGTATAGTCAGCAGAGAATGATAAGGCATTCTGAACAATCCTTTGGGGAGAGCTGATGGGTTTCGGTCATGCAGCGGAAGGCTGGATTTCAAAAAAAAAAAACCTTGAAACCCTAATCAACCGAAACCTTAGACCCAAGACCCCTTGATTATAACAATTAATTAGTCATAAAATGTAACATATATGTAGAGGAATATACCTTAGTACTTGGTGAAGAAAGAAGGAAGCCGGTTATCCAATCTTTTCCACTAGGCACCCAAGTGTTCGCCCTCCAATGGTGATCCATACGAGAATTGGATCAAAGATATGCTCACGAACTTGACTTAAACCTCTTTTTAGCTTCTTGACTTCTTGGCTTGGCTCTTAGGACCCTTTTACACTTTTCTTAAGCCTAATAAAACTTGTATAGGCTAAGAAAAGAGTTGTCCTAAATTGACTAAGGCTTGTAGGAAGGGGAGAGGGTGAGAGAAGACTCTTGTCTTAACAAATTACTAAAAATTATCGATGCAATCCCATATGTGCCACCCCCTTTAAATAGTGAATGGGGAGACATCAAATAAGGGATACAACCCATTCCACGTCCTTCTAAAGGATATAATTTTTTTTAAATTCATTTTAATTTGAATCAATGGACACATCGTTATAATTTTCTGCACCTTTCTCCCTACGCGCGCCACACCTGATGGGATACTTTTGGCATTCCATCTTAAATCAGATAGCCTCTGATTTTGCCATGTGTCAAGATAAGGTTCTTCATATTTATATGGACTCTTAAATCCCCAAAAGATACGCCTTCTAGTGCCTTGAATCAGAAGGACTTTTAGACGCCTCTTGAAAATTTGCACGCGCACCAGTTTTCCTTTCGAGAGTCCCATGTCTCTTGGACTCTATTAATTCAACCTTATCCAATACAATAACATCTAGATAAGGTTCTCCACGTTCAATGGACCTATAAATCCCAAAAAAGATGTGCCTCTAGTACCTTAAATCAGAATGACTCTTAGCGCCTCTTGAAAATTCTGCACGTGCATAGTTTTTTTTCCAAGAGTCCTATATTTCTTGGACTCTATTAATTTAACCTTATCCAATCCAATAAATGGTTGATCAGGTCAGAGGTTATCCCAAATTAATTCTAAAATTAATTTGTATCAATTAATTAAGCTGATTCAAATCAATTTCGACCCAAATTGGAGCGATAGTTAGCCACATGTGCTAGCATGCTGATTGGCTAACAAATTGAATTAATTAATCTTATTAAAATGATTCTTTGACCAATTCCCTTATGTGTGTGACCCATTGGGTTCCTCATCTAGCCAGCAGTAGGTCTAGGTTTAAGTCAATTTAGTTCGATTAGAAACTGACTAACCGAATTAGATTAAATCGTGCTAACCCTAGTTGCCAATTTGAACCATCTTTCAAATTAACTCATGAATTAAATAAATTTAATTCATGAAAACCTACAAGACAAGATTGACATCTAGCAATGTATCATGTCTACCTAGAAGATGAGAATTTGATGAATTACCAAAATACCCTTCAGTGGCAAGTTACTGTACAATTCAATCCTTCGATCTTTCTTTATCCCGAATAAGTGATGGGTATGAAAAAATGTCAAACCCTAACATTTTATTCATTTGAATCTCAAATCAATAATAAAGACTCGAAATAAAAAATTAGAAACCTATTCTAATTTCATTTTGCTTTGATCAAAGACTTCTTGAGTCATCATATGATGAGATTACATGGGATTACTTTTCCTCTTACTAGGAATGATCGATTCCTTATTGACCTACTCATAACCTTCATACACAATCCTTTATATCCATGAACACCCCATGACTTAGCCATGAATGAGTATGAACTAAAACATAGATTCATGTGCATAAGATTCTATGGTAATCTCAGGTCTAAGGATCATTGCACAACTCCCACTAAGAGAACTATCTTTTGACAAGTAAGTAAGATCTCCATAAGATGTTCTCAATGTGGATCAATTTAGTAAACTCATACCCTAATGAGCACCCACATCCTTGTTTAGTATCTCTACACAAGTGGCTATGAATCAACCACCCTCTTTATTGAGCATACATAGAATGTGCCAGTCTTACCGGTATCATCGATCCCCGACTCGATATCCTTCGACTGGAAACATTTTAAATTAGAGTTTTTAGGAACTTAGGTCTCATCATTATGAACTTCATCATAACCCTAATTCCATTGCCCTAACCTTATGGGGTTCATCATAATCTTAATAAATATAAGACACAACATATGATGAATCGAAAAAAATGCCTTTTAATTGATAAAATATCATACATGAGTTGAAAGAAATTATAAAATGCCCTTACATGATTGGCTTTTAGGGCACTACTCTTTCAAGACAACATCATCAGTGAATATAAGCTGATTCCTCGATAACCAGATCTGGTAGGCTATGGATACTCAAATGACTTCCTGCCGTTGGTTACCACTCCTGATATCACTCAGAAAAAAGGACCTTCAGGAAACTGAACCCCTCTCCCTGACTTGATAACCAACCATATGCCAAATCTGTCTCGTTCTAGGGCAGAGAAAAATAATATGATCAATAGTCTCATCATCCTGGCCACACAAAGGGCAAGTAGGCCAGATGGGCATTCCCTCCCTGAGAGTAAGGAACAAGTAGGAAGACAATCCCACATAAGCTTTCATATAAAGAGCTAAAGCCTGGGATGATGGAAAGCTTCCACACACATGCTGCCTCCATCGTACGCTAAGCTGTGGCCTATAGATCTGCATGAGCTTCCTAGATGGAGCACTGAAGAGACAAGATCTCTTTCATAATCTGGTATCCTCAGTATGGCCCGCGATGAGTGGAATAGAGAGAATACGGCGAGCAAGCTTTACACCAAACAACCAGGATACCACGGGCTCATACCAACAGGAGAGATCCTGAGAAATTAAATCAGAGACTCTCATACCACTAGGAATATCAATATTGATAAAACTAGACCGTTGTGAGAGAGGGAGTTCCGTAATCTAGACATTCTGAATAACATCCACTGAAATACCATCTCCAATCAACCAGGCGATGTTCTCCAAGACATCAGGTGCAAGCCTACACACCTCCTTCCAGAAAAAAGAATAGCTACAGAAAGACTGAATAGTCATATCCGAGGTCCAACCATCATATGGCTTGCATAAATGAGCTCCAAAAGCAGTGCGGATCAAGAATAAATCGAGAGGCATGTCTACAAGAAGAGCTCTCTCCTCATAGTCAGTGACTGAATGCCAAGGCTACCATCATAAATTGGCATACAAATAGAGTCCAATGATTGAAGGTGGATACCATGACCATCCTACATCGAGCCCAGGGAAAGTCTCTAAAATATCTCTTTATCCTTTTAGACAAGTGATTGGGTTAGCAGTATTGGAGAAAAGATAAAGAGGAAGAGACATGAGAACCGGCCGCAGAAGGGTAATCCTTGCCATCATAATCAGTAATCTACCATCCATCAATGCGTTCACGGACCCGATGCTCAATATCATTGTAATCACAGCATCGCGGCCGTCTTCCTATGATAGGGATCCCTAGATACGAAAGGCAGTCAGCCTGGTTACCGATGCCAAAAGTATGAAGGATGGCTTCCCTCATAGTAGTGAAAGTCTTCGAACTAAAGCATATCATCGACTTTAAAAGATTTATCTTCTGTTCAAAAGCCTGACAATAGTTCTGAATGATAGAAGCAAAAGAAGTAGCATTGTTGACATTAGCCTGGCCAAGCAGAATACAGTCGTTAGCAAACATAAGATGAGAGACCACTGGCCCGACCGAACCTGCCATGAAGGGGGCAATATGCAAATCATACTACACCTGGTAGAACGCACATGATAAGTCATCCACTGCAAGGATGAACAATAAAGGAGATAGCGAGCAACCCTGGCGTAGCCCCATAGTGGAGTGAAAGTAACCAAACTGACTTCCATTAATAAAAAGAGAGAAAGATGGCCTATGGATGCAAGCTATAATCCAATCAATAAAGAGCCCATCGAACCCAAATTCAAGAAGAGTACGGTGCAGAAAACCCCAGGACACTCTATCATAAGCTCGCTCCACATCAAGTTTAACACCATCAGACACTGTCGATCAGAGGATCTTTGAAGGTCATGCATAAATTTTTGGGCAATAAGAATATTATCCGATATACTGCATCTTCTAATAAAGGCTCTCTGCTCCACAGATATTATACGGGGAATCACCTCCCTCAACTGAGTGGCTAAGAGCCAAGCACAAACCTTATACAAAGTAGTACAGAAGCTGATGGGCCAATAGTGAAGAGGGGTGGAGGCATCCAGATACTTGGGCACAAGAGTAATGAGAGTGCGCTTCCAGTGAGCACGACTAGACTTAGCTTGGAAAGCATTCTATATGGCCTGCACAACATCGTAACCTACAATATCCCAGTATGACCTGAAGAAGAAGGACGAAAACCCATCAAGCCCAGAGGCCTTATCAGGGCCAAGGTCCCATAAAGCCGATCAAATCTCATCCACAGTAATCGGTCTTAGGATACGGGACTGGTTGGATGGGGAGCCCAGCACCAGTAAGCTTAGACCATCTGGATTGAAAGAAGTGAAGAAATTGGTTCCTGATAATATGGATGTCATCCTAATAATGCTCCTCCTTGTCAACAATTCATCGAATCTTGTTAGCAGCACATTGCTTCAGGATGGCTTGGTGAAAGAATCTAATGTTTCAATTCCCATCACAAAACCACTGAACCCGAGATCTCTGCCTCCGATAGATCTCCTACTATTGTAAAAGTGAGTGATGGATGGCTATCTTAGTTCGGAAAGGCAGTAAGATCAGAGCTGAAAGATAACCTTCATTATCCTCTCTGATATATAATGTAGCAATCTCAGCTTCTACCTGCTCAACTTGCCTGACTATGTCTACAACCTTTATCCTGTTCCATCTAGAAAGATGACGTTTAGCTAGCTCAAGATGCCTAGATAGCTTATAGGCAGCAGAATGTCTCACTGGTATACGCCACACCTGAGCAATAATGGACCGAGCTGCTGAGTAAGAAGTCTAGAATTTCTCAAACCAGAACTATTTCCTCTGCAGCGACACCGTCTCAGTGGATATCAGGATAGGATAGTGGTCAGAAGCTATCCTCAAAAGATGAGTAACAGTGGCAGAGGTAAACATCTGAAGCCACTGGGGCATGGCCATTGCCTGTCCAATCTCTTCCAAACATGAGCTGAGCCCTGACAGTTATTACACCAAGTAAATTGGGGATCCGAGAACCCCAAATCTAGTACCCCAGCAGAGAAAATGAAGGACCTGAACTCTATAATTTCCGCTGAATCGATAAACTGTCTGTCCCCTCTCTTTTCATTGGCCCCGATAATGCAATTAAAATCACTTGCAATGATGGAGGGGTAACCCTGATCAAGAAGAGAGAGAACCTCTATCCAAAGAACCCGTCTTTCCCTAAAATTAGTACTAGCATAAACTTCCATAAGAAACCAGGGTTGGATGTTTTCTTAGATATAATAAGAGCAATCTGCTGGTTACACCGATGTAAGGCATCCACCCTGACGGAGGCATTGCGACATAGAGCCACAATACCTCCAGAAAAACCCATAGACTTCACAGCATAGAAAGACCAAGATCTAGCCACCTATCTTCAAAACCAAGCTAAACTGTCTCCCGATAAACGAATTTTCAGAAGAATGCATATATCAAAATTATGAAGCTGCATAAGTCTCCCAAACGAGGAGCAAAACGAAGGTTTGCGGGCTCCTCTAACATTTCAGATAAGAATCTTCATTAGACAGATGGGGGGTAGGGCCCCTGACTTATCCTTCAACATATCTGTATCAGGAGGGCTTCCAAAAGGAGAGGTGACTACATCAGGCTCCAGCCTGGAACATGCAATCACATGGGTAACCTCCCTCCCTTCACCAGTCTTAGCCACCGAGGGGTGCAGAGTCATGATATGCAATTCTTGCCCCTGTCCCATAATAACTTCTTTGAGGGAGGAGACGATCAATTCATGGCTTGGACTCTGCAACTGAGATGGCAGGACAACTCCACCCATCTCACCCATAGGTGACACACCCTGATCACGGTTTGAGTCCAAGGCTGCTGAGAAGATAAATTTACCATGTGCACACTTAGATCTAGATGCAATGGCTTTACCTTTTTGTTTTTCATTTTTAGTCGTTACTCATTGGACCTGGGTCTTCACAGGCCTGACCCGCTTCGAAGGACCAGGAGAGCATCCTTCCTGATTGAGGGTTGGCCGGCCGATATGTCAGAGCCCAAAAGGGCAAATGGATTAGCCTTGAGAAGATTGGAATTCAGATTAGTCTGAATTTTATAACTTTCTGTCTGAGATCCATTCCCAGTCTCAGAGTTGAGAGCTGAAAGCCCGGCACACCCAATTCCCCCCGGCATGCCACTCTCAGCACAAGAGACCACCTTCTTCCCCGATGCCTTAGAGCCGAAGTTAGAGGCATGTTGGTCCGACAGCAAATTGACCTTCCTGGGCCGCCGACGAGCCACCTTAGCCGGTAATTGCCACCCATCCGTCAGTCCATTGCCCTCACCATGATTAGAACCAGGGGAGAGGTTTCTCCCTATTCTCCGACATCAGTCCTTGGGTAGATCTGGGTTGTCTCAGGGCTGCCATCCATGGCCCAAACTTAACTCCTGCCAAGGCTGCGTCCATCCCCGGCATAGAGGAGCAAGATCCGTTAAGATGCAGGGATCCACACCTAGGGTAAATCCCCTCCACAAGTTCATACATATACTGTTGCCAGAACGGTACACGGCTGCTCTTGACTCTGGCACCTGGCTGAAGAGGACGACGCAGGTCCACACGAACACAGACCCTAGCGAAACCTCCTCTGCTCCGCTCTGTGGTGGGTGAATCAGCGAATTCAATGATCCCTGCTGGAGCAAGAATGGTCCTCAGAATTTTCTCTGACCATAACTCCATCGGCAGGTTTGGGAGGCTTACCCAAAGCAGGGCCATAAGCACCGAATCGGCCGACGGGATAAACTCAGGAGACCAGACCTCGGTTGCTATAGGTTGCCCATTTGCAATCTATGGTCTCCCCAATACCACCTCCTTAGAATTGAGATCAGTAAATTTAAAGATGAAGCATCTGTGGGATAGACACAGAGCATCAACAATTCCAGCTCTTTGGAACTCCCAAATTATGGCTTCCGGAGGAACCCACTTGTGAAAGCTCCTAGCTATGATAGCTTTCTCCTCCCATCCAACAGATTCAACCTCCAGAGCTTCGATAGGAACCTGAATGACCTCTATAAATTGCATCTCCAGCTCTGCCACGTCTGTCGGTGATGGTGACGAAGCCATCCAGATGAAACGGAAAGCACCACTTTGTCTCAATGGCATCCGGGAAGCCTTGCTTCCATCCACTGCAAGGGGATTGCCAGGGATCGAGCTATCCATAGTTCAGTGAAGACTGATTCGCAATCATGACGAAGTTCGTCGGAGATCAAGACCACATGTGACTGAGTGCGGATCTTAAAGCAAATACGGAACAGAAAGGTAAAAAGAAAGTCAGTTTGATGCTATATCATTTTCAGAGAACAATCCAACCTTTTTCCGCAAGATCAACAGATTAACATGCACATGGAAATAAACATGTGCCAGAGCACACGTAGAAAGGTAACCACGTGTTAATGAAAAGACAGTGCGAAAGCAATGCCAAATATGAGTCAGCGACATTACCCAGGAAACTGATGATAGAATAGATCAATATATATATGCCTCTTACCATGTGACCATCGTTATCAGAAGCCAAATCAGAGTATTTTATGTGCTCACAGATCTAATTAAGGTGATGAACATAACCAAATGGCTGAAAGTTTCCATTTACATTTACATTCTATCTAAACACAAAAAATAATAGAGTAAGCTTACCTTATGGTTTTCATCATTTGGAGGGCAGCATGGCACTTGGTTCACAGAAGCTCCCTCTTGCATCATTTTGTGTGCAGTTCCTTCTTCCAGTTAGAGAAGTATGCGATCGATCGTACATCCCTTGGGTTATCAGATCATCACCAAAAGTTCTCTACAATGGTTTGTGGAAAACAAGCTTTTATGGCAATAGAGTAGGGGATATATTATTATATATAACTATCGAAACATGAGCATACGGCCAAAAATTCTCGTTTAATTCAGTGTAAAGTTGCTATCATCTATCTTCCTATATTTTTATATATTCCTGAAAAATCTGTTGATGAAGTGCTCAGCATAGATTGATGGTATACAAGGGTTCATTATTAGAATGCAAGCCATCTTTCTTTCTTTCGTTTTTTTTCTTTTTTTTTCTTTTGGTAAAAATGGATGATCACATCATTCTAGTATGAGTCAAGCTCAATAAATCAGAAAACAAAATTTGGTGGAGAGCAATAGAACAAGAGTCCCCCTGCTTCCACAATCAAAAGCCGAAACGATAGGCCATCAAAGTAGCAACCCAATCAGCCGCAGAATTAGCTTTCGATAGACATGTCGAATATGGACCATCTGTGCATTCCGAAGAGTGAAGCAGATATCTTGGATCAAGGGATTGGGTGGTGAATGATCATGCAAATCCTGCATGATCCATCAAATGACAGTGAGAGAATCTTCCTTTATAAAGAGCCTACAAGCCCCAAGGATACGAATTGCATAAAATACACCTGCCCATACTGTATAGAGCTCAGCTAATGGAACAATGATATATATATATATGTATATATATCAAGAGAACTAAAACCACTCGTTGCTAACATGGCTTCCTCTGGCCCTCGGATGACGAAAGCTGATCCTGCAAATCTACCTCTGACACTACCATCAAAGTTGATTTTAACAAAACTCGAAGGTGGGGGCTCCCAAAAGATGAAGACCGTGTGATGGTGTGCTGTGAAAGCAGCTGGGGAATCCCAGTGGCCCATTATGTCAAAGTCATGGCCTGTGTCATAGAGAGCATATTCGGCTGATAAAAAGGTTGCTTTCCTAACAATCCTATGAACAGATACCACCTCGCCCATAAAGACATGGAGATTCCTGGACAACCATATTTGATAAGCAATGTAGGCCTAGATGGCTCTCCTTTGCTGAGTGGTCCCCGACTATCCCGATGGATAAGACGTAGGAAAGGCAATCGTCGAGGACCAGTGTCATTCTCCCAAGGGTGGTGTCTCAAAGTCTGCCATATACTTCTCACTCTAGTACAAGTAAAAATGGCATGGTCCACAATTTTCTCTTCTAAGCCACATAGAGAACAAACTGGCTAGATGGCCAATCCCCTTCAAGAGAGCAGGAAGCAAGTAGGAAGACAATCCCATGCAAGCTTCCAAATGAAGAGTCTAACTCTAGGATGGATAGGAAGCTGCCATATCCATGCTGCATCAATCTGTTCTAAGGGTAAGAACTATAGATCTCCATAAGATCCCTGGTGGGAGCACGAGATAAACATGACGTCCTCCAAAGTCTAGTATCAGAGGTGTGTCTCAGGATTAGAGGGATAGTGAGAATCCGACATGAGAGCTCCTCTCCAAAAGGACAAGACATTATGGAGGTATGCCAGGAATGACAGTCCCGAGTTATCAAATCGCTGACTCGCATTCCGCTATGAACATTTGTGCTGACAAATGTAGGCCAGTAGGATAGGAGTAGACCTACAATCCATGTGTCCTGAAGTACATCTACTGAGGAGCCATCACCAATCATTCACGAGATGTCATCCATGATAGCTAGGGCATGCCGATAGATCTCCTTCCAAAAGAAAGAGCATCCATGGTAAGGCTGAATATCCCTATCTAGATTTCAGTCCCCATATCTGGCACGTATAAAGGAACTCCATATACAATGCGGATCAAGCAAATAGCGAGTAGCATGTTTGGCAATCAAAGCCTCCCTCCTGACAATCAGGGATTGAACCCCGAGGCTATTAGTGTATGCTCTAGATCCAATCGGATTAAATGCTATATACATTCTATGAGTACAAATCAAATCAAATGGTTTCTTTATCTATTCAGATGTCTTTTATTATATATTTGATATATTTGTCTATGAGATAAAGTCCAAAAGAATGTGAACCATGCATATGAAATTTGTAATAGAGATTACGAATTTGAGATCCAAATTGCACGTTATGGTTCGATTCTTTAAATTTTTCTAGTAGATATGTAGATGGTACTGGACACCGTCAAACACTGTGAGACTAGCACACATTGCATATTCTCATAATTGGGATGAGCAACTGATTTCACAAACTGAAGTATGAAAATACTTTGATAGATGTGTGGATGTTCGTTATTGTAATGATGCATTGGATGACCCGTATAGAGATCTCATATGGATATTCTATATAGTGTAGATGGTTGATTTTTAATGACGGTGGTGCGAGTGATCCTTTGACTTGAGATCTTCATTGTATCTCATGTATGGAATGTCATGCTTTGACGACATATAAATGTTGCTCTAGCCACAGATGGCAAATATGGTGTCGGTTGGATATAACATGAAGCACATGAAGGTGGTGTTTGATCAAGATAAGATTCCTCTTCTTTGATAGGAATGGTTATATCCCACGGCCACTTGATGGAATAAATTGATTGTTAAATTCTTGCAAGGTTGAGTTGGAATCTAAAATAGTTTTGGAGTTCTAATTCATATGAGTTAGTCTTTCCTGAGATCAAGTAAACAAGATAAGTTACAGGATTGACACTTTCCATGCCACTGACTGATCTGGGATATGTGACGACTAGATTGAATCGTACGATAACCGTTCATGGACATGTGTTGTTGATGGTCACATCAACAAAACCCTTAGTACTTAGGTGGTCATGATGCTTTGCTAAAGGCCTCTCATAATCTATAATCATGTTGTCGACTTGGACAAAGTATTGTCCAATCATTCCTAGGGTTAGTGATTAGGACATGATTATTGCTAACATGTTAAAGGGCCTAATGGGTCACACACATTAAGAAAAATTTTAGATGAATTAAAATAAAATTAAATTAGATTTAATTCAGATAAGATGATCAATTAAATAATTGGGTAAGACCCAATTTAAAGGAAATAAACTAATAATGGATATGATCCATCATAGAGGAAGAAATTTTAGGGAGAGATAATTTGCGCATATGATGAACAAATAATTGGATACCTAAATTTGGCTTGTTCCATGTGATGGACGGCTCTGATTATTTAGGTATGGATGACAAATCTCAGCCATGTGAAGAAGGATTCATGCCAATGGGATGGGGCATGATGAATTTCTCCAAGTTGGCCCCAGTACAGCCCTGGCGATTCAGGTCGCCACCTTTCTGACCTGCGCCACCTGACAACGCCAGATCCAACTACCCACTAGCTACGCCGCTGATGGGACTGGACCAAACTACCTGATAGCCCCACTGGCTGATGGGACATAGCCCACCAACCGCAGTTTTTCCCCTCTCCGATGGGATAGGACCCACCAACCGGCCCAGATTTATGCAACCTCTAAGAACTCCGCGGACATTCCTTTTTCACGGAATTTCATGTGGTCATGCAAGTGTCAACCCTCTATAAAAAGATGAATTCACTCAATAATCAGGTATGAAAAACTTAGAGACTTGCTATCCCGATACCCAGAGGAGAATCCTCCTCTCTGTGGATTCTTCTCATCCTAAAAAGAGCACATTCGAGCTCTTCCTCAGCTGTACCTCGGTTGCTAACTTGAGCGTCGGAGGGTCCCCATCGGAATATTCCTCCAGTCCTTGGACTTTTTGCAGACAGTCCGGTGAAACAAGGATCCGCTAATTAATCTGCTTCCTTCTCCCGACGTTCAGAACCAGTGATCGGGCATCATAAAAAATTATGCCATCTTTTTACTTTATCACCCCGTTTGTTTTCCGGTCTTCTAGGATTCTATTCCCTATACTGCAGAATTAATCTGGTTCACATTCCAGTCTTACATCCTTCCATGAGTGGCTGTCTTATGCTCATGATCGGGCTCTATAATCAGATAAATTTTCTTTTCTTTCATTCGAGTTAAGACGTGTGCTACGGGGATCCTAACTTATCTAAATGCATCAAATTCAATAGGCTCCTAAGTCTTAAGTTTTGATGGTCCGACATTGATCACTGAATCTGTGAATTAGTTGAGTTTAATTTTATAATTAGAGCTGACTATGGGTTAGATTGGATCAAATTCAAATCAAAGCCTATAACTAATCTAATTATGCTTAATTTTATAATTTTAGATCCAGAATCGAATCGCCCGCCATATTTTGGAACCAATTTAGCACTGACTCAATCAAATCAGTTTATTGGTTTCAGAGTAAATCAAATTTTTTTCTTCTTTTTTATGGCATATATCTAATATCTAATATTAAAATATTTAATAAAAAATATTTGCTTAATGTAATATTTGTTTATTTAAAAAAACAATAGGCAACGCGAAAGATTTATCTGAACTGTTTGTGTTTGAATGCTAGAAATACTTTATTTTCTTTTAATTTATTTTTATTTTTTTATAAAAAAAAAAAAGAGAACGACCGCAAGAACTGATGACTAGGTTCAACATTTTGGATCCCAAAACTGTTCCTACTGATAATCAGAATTTTCGGGTTAATTCTAACATTGAAAGCTCACCGCTGCTCAAAAAAATCACCGGCAACGCCTCAGCCGTCAGAAATTTCGGCTGACTGCATCCAGAATCCATTCCTCCAGGCAAAAGGGCCGTTCGTCGAATCACATCATCTCTCGCCCTCCGAGTCACCAAGCTCAATTCGGCCGGCCCCACTCTGAGGCCGCGCGGTTAACGCGACGACTCACGAATCCTCCTTCCCCAATAAGGAATGACCGGCCGCCATGCCTCTTTCTATCTCGCGTTCTTCTCGGGGATGGCGGCCGGAGGACGTGCCGGAACGCTGAGGACGCGGCGCCTCTCTTTGCTTCCCTTACTGGTGCTCCTCGTTGGCGGCGTGGTTCTTGGAGAGGATGATTCGTCCTCGTCGTCGGGAGGAGGGGAGCGGAAGCTGTACGCGTCGAAGCTGTCGGGAATCATCATACCGGGGTTCGCATCGACGCAGCTGAGGGCGTGGTCGGTTCTCGACTGCCCCTACTCCCCCCTCGACTTCAACCCCCTCGACTCCGTCTGGCTCGACACCACCCGAGTAATTAGCTGTTTAACCCCCTTCCTTACCGAATAACCCCGCCTCCTTCCTCCCTCGCAGAAGTCAAATCTCTTTTACCTTTTCTTTCTTTCTTTCTTTCTTCTTGGATTCTGATATGTATGTTGTAAAAATTAAAAGTGGTGAGGATGCTTAGTGGATGCATTCTTTCTGATTGGTTTTGGTCAAGATCGTTTGTTTGTTGGTGGAGTGTTTTCATTGACTTCCTCTCTCCAATGAATTTTCGTTGTTGTCGTCGGATTCTTATCTGTTTTCTGCCTGAATTTGGCTTTTTCGCTCGATATTGTTTCTTGTTAGGACGTTCCATTCTCCTCTCATTTGGTACCACTCTTCCGTCGAGCCGAACTACAACAAGACTTCCACTCCACGATTCAGATTCGAATTCAAGTTGAATTTGATCTCAAAAAAGAAATACATCAAATATTAATCTGGACAGTATGTTTTATCCTAATCTAGCCAACAAAATACGGTGAAATTAATATTACAAATGCTTGTTGCATGCACATGCTTTGATGCCCTTTTCTCGTTAAGGCATTTTCTTTGCCGCCAGTTTCCATCAAATTTCCTTCCAATTTCTTGTAGCCTTAAAAATATTTTGAGATTTTCTAGCTAGCTTGTTTTGTCTAGGCTTTATTAAGGCAGCATGCTTCTTAGCCCCACATCCACCAAATTTTCGTTTAGTTTCATTTCGACGGACACTCATTTGTTTCTTATACTACAGGCGTGCTTGGTGGTGCTTCTGCTTTTTTCACAAGCCATTTTCAAAATCTAGATTGGTAGAGAACTACTTGTGGTATATTTAACGTTAGGCAGTCAAATCTGTGCAACTATCTTCTATACATAGGCTTACAATATTTGAAAGATACGGAACCATCTGGTCCAGAAAAAGCTCGAAGTTGGTTTTTCTAGCCGCTCCTAATTATCCTTTTTAGACTTAGAAGTCCTCGGATATTATTGCCAAATGCTTAGCCCTTTTCTATATGGTACTATATTTTTTTAAATTTTTTTTTTTTTTTTTACTTTAAAAGTTCCTGAGGACCTTTTCAAAGCAATAGAAATGTGCCCTGTATTTGGACTGGATTAACTGATATACTGTATATGGTTTGTCCATGCAATTGCTGAGTAGCCACACATGATGACATGTCACATGTCAAGGAAGTTTAGCCTTGCTATTTTCTCAATAAAGTTTAATCTTTTACCTACTTAAGTGACACATATGATTTTTCTGCTATTCATGTTAATTAATCCTATAGCTTTGAGTGTTTAATTTTCATACTTGTGAATTAACTTTTCAGAGGTATTTGTTTCTTATGTAGTCAAGTCCATTGTAGGCTAGTTTATGAGTTGGTGGTATCATAGAAGATGTCAAGATGTATACTTCAATCATGTCTTCTGCAGGTTCTTTCTGCTGTAAATTGTTGGCTTAAATGCATGATGCTGGACCCTTTCAATCAAACCGATCACCCTGAATGCAAATCAAGGCCTGATGGTGGTCTTTCTGCTATCACAGAACTGGATCCAGGATATATAACAGGTAAATCCCTTCTTGCTTTGGTTGTCGATCTACTGCTGAAATAGTGTTTCTTCAGCCTACATTTTCCTTCACTGAGTATAGGGCAGCTCATTCTTCTCTGTGCCTGCTCAACATATTGGCTCTTACATTGTTACATGAACATGTCTAGTAATTTCCTCTCTTTTCCCATTTTTATTTACTTTTTTGAATACTGGTAATGCAGGACCTCTTTCTTCCGTATGGAAAGAATGGCTTAAATGGTGCATTGAATTTGGTATTGAGGCTAATGCAATTATTGCGGTTCCATACGACTGGAGGCTATCAGCATCAAAGCTTGAGGAGCGGGACCTTTACTTTCACAAATTAAAGTTTGTATATTTCAGTTATATTATTTTGTTTATTTTCCAAACAATTTCCTTGCCAGTTGTTGTGGTAGTGTTTTTTCTGTCTATTTACTTTTGGTAGCACATCTAACAGAAATTTGATTGTTGCCTCTATTTCATTTAGCCTTTTGCATATCTTACCAGCGGCTCTGGTGAAGCGTGCTAATCTTTAGGGAAACTACATTGTTGCGTCAAACCAGTTCAGTTTAAGAAGTTTATGTCGGTAGCTCATAACAACCATTGGTTTGGGAAAAAAAAAAAAAACTCCTTCAAAAACTGATGGGGAAGCTGCTATTGAAGGCTAGAAGGGAACTGATTCTCTGGAGTCAGGAAAAAAGATTTGGAAACATAAATTTTGTAATTTTAATTCTCCATATGAAGCTGAGATAATGAAATTATTGCAAAAAGAGTGAATAATGTAGCAAAGTGCGGATTACCATATTGTTTTGGACATTATCCTACAAACTACAAAATTGATGAAATGCTGGTAGGGCAATGGCGGTGATGGGCATAACCAGTCATAAAACTCTGTAACTAGATATCTTTTCTCTTTCCCTTTGGGACGATGGCAAGCTTGTAGAACTTAATGATCAGTGACTTTGTTCTTGTTCATTTTCCTTGTTACCAAATTGCAACAAAAGCATGAATGAGGCCTGGTTCTGTCAATGTGATATGCCTAGCAAAAGCTTTACCATTTCTAAATTCATGAGATTTATTAGATGGATATGCTGAGTAACAAAATGATTAAACAAGTTGTGCTGTTAGTTTTAGAACAAAATTTACTCCCTAAAATGCTACAGAGTGAACTTAAATAGTTTTTTTTTCGTGAAGTGAAACTATCAGTTAGGATTGTTTTTATTCTTAAAACCTTCCTTTTGATGCATGGAACTTGTATGGTTATCTTTTTGCTAAATTAATAGAAACAACAAGTAGAAGTGAAACTTTTCAGGGAATGGAACCCCTATAATCTAGATAACTAGCAAGCATACGGGTTGATGAAAGAAAGCTCATAATTGGTATATCAAACCAAACTAATGGTCATCAAATGAGGTTCATTGTTCTAATTTGACTCGTCAATTTGTTGTTTCTGCTTCCAAGACGAATGAGATTATCCATTGCAAATCTTGAATTCTCAATCTACTAGATTCTTTCCTGGTTCAGGGAATCTTGGAGGCTTTCTCTCGGTCATGATTTAAGATTGTGACACTGTAAGGCAGGATTTGCCACCCACCATCGACAGATTAGGTTTCATGATAGGCTCCTTTCTTGCACACCATCAACTTAGTCAGTAATCTAGCACCAAGTTATAGATAGCTGATGTTAGGTCGAGAGTTGTTTGTAACACATTCTCATAGTTTGGTTGGCTTTGGGGAATTATGGCAGCAGTTCCTCAATATGCCTAAGATATTTTTTTAGCATGGGATGGTCAATTTGGTTACTTTTTATTGAATTTCTCTTCTAGCATCAGGGAGCAATCTGCAATGAAAACTGTGATGTGCATTTTTGGAGTAGGATAAAAGGCAAGAATTGAAGTATCATGGTGTTCTGGTGAGGCACTGGTATGATATGTATCTTGCCATTTTGTGCCTGATGAACAAGCTCTGGTATGATAATGTACCATGTACTGGCACGCAGCTGGTGCTATGCTACCACTGTTTGATCATTAGGCACTGGCATAGTGTGTATGACACCTTTCTGATGAGTAATTAAACCCTTAATTAACAAGAAGCTGAAAGGTTTTAATTAGAAGGAAAGGATTTGGATTAGAATTTGATGATGGATTCTTCTATTTGCTTCTGAATTGGAGCGTATGCAATGAAGTTTGACAGATGCCTTGTATTTCTCCCTTTTTGATTTGTTTGCATGCTGGTCTTGGTTTTTTCTCTTATACTACTACTGCTGCTGCTATTACTATTACAACAACAACAACAATGCCTTGATTCCAAACTAGTTGGCTTTTTCCTCCTATCTTGCATCATATTCTGTTTGAGATAGTTGATTAATTGTACTTTTTCAACAGTTTAATTTCAACTAGATGCTTCTAATAATCACTTTAATTTTATGTTCTTTACCTTGCAGGTTAACTTTTGAAACGACACTTAAACTTCGTGGGGGCCCCTCTTTGGTATTTGCCCATTCAATGGGAAACAATGTTTTCCGTTACTTCTTAGAATGGTTAAAACTGGAAATTGCACCAAAGCATTACATCCAATGGCTTGATGAACACATACATGCCTATTTTGCAGTTGGTGTGCTCACTTTGCTTTCTTATGAGTTTTTCACTTGAACATTTGGTTTTATGGTATTTAATGCTGCCTTGTACTGGTGCATACTGGGTGTACCATAACATGCTCGTATTGAACCAGTGCATTGTATGACTTGGTATGCCGAACCAAGCCCCATACCAACATACCAATTTTGTATCAAGATGATACTATTACAGGATCTGGTATTGAGATTACAAATCTTGCTTGGCTATCTAACCTATGCTTTTGGTTTGATGATTTAATTTCAGGAGCTCCTCTTCTTGGTGCTACTGAAACAGTCAAAGCCACTCTCTTTGGATTTACATTTGGTCTTCCAGTTGCTGAGGTTCCTTCATATGCTCTCCTTAATGTTTACCTCATCTATCTGCCTTTTTTCTCCATTTCCTGTGCTATTGCTGGTTACAGATTTAGCTCCTGTTTTAGTAGAATTCCTAGTTGGTAACATAATTTGTGAGACCCTTGGTGAGATTGCTGGGATCACCAAATAGAGAAGGCACAAATAACTATAGTTGATAATATTGGCCAGCATAGCTTTCTGGTCTAAATGAGTTATAATTTAGCATTCTATGGTCGTGTTGCTTCTTGGTGTAGACCTTTCTTTCTCTTCTCTTTACCTATAAAATTGATTGAATTAATTCAACTTATTCTTGTGCAAACACACATCATTATAAATTGAATTTCTTTTTTGCCTTGGCTAATTTAAGGAACACGAAATTTTAGAGGTTCACTTTATCAGCATTCGGTATATGGAGGGGAAGTCTCTCTATGCTGACATAGTGTCGAATGTTTATCTGTCTTTTAATATGTATATGTGGGCACACGCACAAACACACCCACCTCTCTAAGATCCTGAAGTTGTTATCCTGTTTCTTTAAGAAAGGCACTATACTGTTTGCTAAATTTAAATGTTTCATGCAGCACACTATAGGATAGGGGATCATCGCATGAATTTATTTATTTATTTATTGTTATAAAAGTAACCAAGATTACTGTTCCACTAATTGGGTTAAGCTTTATCTTTGGCATTCCCTTTTGTCGCTCAGTGAATGTGTGGAGTCAACTCTTTCCTTGTTGAGGATGCATGTTGCTTCTGCTATCTGAAATTTATTGATTCATGAATTTCAAAAGACACAGAAAATAAATTTACCAATAATAAATGGATGGGGCAAGGTTGCTAAACTCTAGGCATTAAGCTATAATGATTTTGAGTCTTTGCAATTAGGAGTTTTGCTTAATGTCACTCAAATCTGTGTCCTTATGGTTGCATTCTAAATGGATCCAAATTTGATTCTGTGAGTGTTAGTACATTCCTTCTTGGTCTGATATAACATGAGAGGCAGCCTTGAGTAGGAATGAGGAACCAAAAAGCTGTCCCTATATAGTTGGGGAAAGGAATAGTTGTTAAGCTAATGATTGTTATTGTGAACGCAGTTATGTGTGGTATGTTACTTAGACTTTGCTTGCTCTTAGCATGAACTTTGCTAGATGATATTCTAAGATTCTGTTCTCTTTCCAAATGCAAAAGCCATGTATTTGCCAGGCACCAAGCAGTGCTTAGCCAAGTTCATTTTCAGATACTTGCCCCCTTTTTTTCCTTGAATGAAGATTAACAATTTGATTACCTTTTCTGCCACATTGGTTTCATCATTCTTATGTAGTCATGTCTGATTGTTGGAACCGTATATGTTTTGGTCCTGGGCAAAGGTGCCTGAGGGGCTTCTGAACAAGTAGAATAGGGTGCTGAAATCGAAGTACATTAGAAGACTTAAAATCCTAAATCCTAAATTTCTCCAAAAGGAAGTGTAATCAGTTCCCTTGTTGCTAGAACTTTGACTTTTTGGAGGTTTCTACTTTTCACCATGCCTTATTAGGTTAAAAGTGGGCAAATTTATTAGCAATGGGTTTGGCTAATTAATAGCAAGTAGC
Source organism: Calamus simplicifolius (assembly GCA_900491605.1). Lineage (NCBI taxonomy): Eukaryota > Viridiplantae > Streptophyta > Magnoliopsida > Arecales > Arecaceae > Calamus > Calamus simplicifolius. The sequence continues at coordinate 951,429 of UESW01004102.1, forward strand.
TGACCTATTGATTTTGCAAGAAGACTTGTCTTGCTATTATATGCTGCCCATTTTGTCCTTTCAACTTTCATTCCATGGTGTCTTTTGATTCAGATACTACGGGTCGTACTTCTAATATTTCTTATGGATTATTCCTTATCTGTTGTTGATGCTGTTCTACATGGCCATTGTCTTTTGCACTCATACTATGAACTTGATCTTAAAACTTTTTGGACTTGCTGCCCTTATTCATAAGTATTTGATACACTTGTAAATTTTGTTTTAACTACTTGTACATTGCATCAGGGGACAGCGCGACTGATGTACAATTCATTTGGTTCTTCTTTATGGCTCATGCCATTCTCAAAGTACTGTAAAGCGGATAATATATACTGGAAACATTTTTTTGAGGGAACAGAAAATCACCATCATACTTACCATTGTGATGAAATAGAATTTCAAACAAACTACTCTGGGTGGCCCACAGAAGTTATAAATATTGAGCTTCCTTCTATTCGAGGTGTTTTTTGATCTCTCTCTCTCTCTCCCCTCACACACGTGCACGCGCGCGCGCACACAACACTCACTCTCAGAAGTAATATTAAGCTTTATGTGTGGTCACTTTACTGTTCCAATTTGCAGGCTCGGATGCTTATCCATCAATATTGGATGTAACTCAGGACATGCCTTCAAGCATGGAATGTGGAAGGCCTATTCAATTATCTTTTTCTGCTAGAGAGGTTTCTGATGGTACCTTCTTCAAAGCAATTGAGGACTATGACCCAGATAGCAAAAGGCTCTTGTACCAGCTACAGAAGTGAGTTTGACATTTTTCAGATGCATGTTTTATGAATACATGGGCATGTTGTATTGTTTGTATCTCATTTGCATGGTGATATGATATTATGGTTTGCATCATCTTATTGTGGCAAGTTTGCTCAACTCACTATGTCTATCGCAAAGTTGCTGTCTTCTCTTTCTTTTTCTTACACAATCTGCTACTCAGTCTCTGCTCTTGCAAATGCTAATGAAGCAGAATATCACCATCCATTTGTTTGCTGAATGTCAAACTAGCTATTGTTGGACCCAGCTACCACATTAATCTGCTGAAGTTCCAATATCACTTGCTGGGATCCCATATTGTGAATGATGATAAATTAGGTTTGGCATCACTCTTCAAGATTTTAATATGACAGAGGCATAGAATGAAAAACCCAAAGAATCTCTACATGGTGGACAATACAAATAAAAGAACCTTGACAATTGGGAAGAGCATTTCTGACTGACTGGCATCCCCTTGTATCTTTTTTTGGCGACTTGTATCAACACAATATACCTAGAGGCACGTCTTAAATGTCCCAAGATGCCTTTATTTTTCTTTTTCCTTATTTCATTGCAATTGTATGGGAATGATTATGAGGGCTATTTTCCATTTATTGTGTCATTTTCTTACATGTCTGAAAGGCTTTATGTGGAAATGTCGTAAACCTCAGGTACTACCAGGGTGATCCAGTGTTGAATCCTCTAACACCTTGGGAGAGACCGCCACTAAAGAACGTCTTTTGCATGTATGGGATTGATTCAAAGACCGAGGTATCACTAATTTGTCTGAACAAAGTATAAGCACTTGTTTTCTCCAAGCAAAATTGTTATGGTTACCATTCCAGGCCTCCAATTTTATCATCTTTTTTTTTTTTAATTCTGTTAACTAGATGTATTTATAGAGTGTACAAACTTTTGACATGTACAATGGTTCTTTACCTCTTTTATAATTCATAGAGATGCTTATTCATGCGCTTCTTTCCTTTTTTATCTTTATTGTTATCATTTTTCAATGTAATGAATATCTGACACTTGCAGCTGGAAAACTGTTTCACTTGTTAAATAATGGATTCGCTTGCTTTATCTTCATAATTCCAAAGTTAACATTTCATAGGCTGTCCGCCAAGTACTTGTGATTTCAATGTTATGATGCTCTGTATGCTCTCATAACACCATTATGATGCCCTTAAACAGATCATGGCATCAAATAATATAGTTATATTATATCCTTGATCAATTCAACATCTCACAAATCAGTTTTACTCTCTACTACTTTACAATTGTCTATGCTATAATTACAGCAGGATCTTTGTAGAAATAATGTGTCTGGAGAGTTTGTTCTCACCAAGGTTTCAAATACTGCTGGTTTGATATAGAATTACTGGTACCATATTGATCCGGCAGAAAAACAATGCCAGTACAGATGCGGGTCACTGGTTCTCTCTCGAACCCGTCCCTGCCAACAAGTTCATATCAACCATGCCTATTTTTTTTTACTCTTCTTGATACTGTCACAGTTCGTCCAGATTGTGTCTACACCATATCATTCTAGGACAAAAGTGGTATGTGGCTTGGTACCAATAATAGATCCTTGGTTCTCACCTTAAATTCAAAAATTGCAAAAGGATTGCTTGGTTAATGCTAATGCTAGAACGTCATTGCAGTCAAAGGTACTTTACGTTATATTGAAATATAATGAAGAAAAGGGCCGTGGAATAACTTGTACAAGGACTTGATTTTAAATTCTATATTTTGCATGGTTCATAATTTGTGATTACCAAGAAACTTACTGAAAGTAATGTGTTTTAGCCGGTATCAATTTATCTGCTCACATGAAAGGATCTAGTCTTTTTTTTGCTATTGGACATTTTTTTATCATTTTTTAAAAATTTTGCAGATATTCAAGATTATTTGTTGATGAATGCTCCATTATGTTTTATGAAACAGGTTGGATACTATTTGCACCGAGTGGCAAACCATATCCGGATAACTGGATCATAACCGATGTTATCTACGAACTTGAAGGCACCCTATTTTCAAGGTAAGTGTCAACCTAGATACAACCTTTATTTATATTAGTAGTAGCTCATAGCAAAACATTACTGACGCTAGTCATTTGTCGCATGTGTGTGTCTCTCTGTACAATACTCACACTTCCAGATTTGTAGGCGATCATGTCTTTTTATTTGTAAAGTGTGTTGAACTCCTCAAATAGAAGGATATATGTATCTCTTTCTCATTTGCTCTTGACACAAACTAGAAGGCGTAAGCGCATGATTGAACTAGTTATTGCAAGAAATTAGACTAATTCTAGAAGTAAGAAAGAAGATATAAATTTTAAAATCTAAGGAACTAAAGGCCAGCTAGGGATAACTCATAGCTTACCTTACTACCAAAGGCCTTCACCATTGCCTGGAATCCATTGCACCCTATTGAAGGGAACAGTGACTTGCTAGAATCCACCAAACTTGCTACCACTGATCCCCAAAATATACCAAGGTGCCCTAGAATCACTAGAGTTGCATAGAATGAATTGTTTGGAAAATTTAAAGAACATCCATGTTGTACTCAAGAAAATTTTGATTGAATTGATGCATAAAAGTAAGGCACATAGATGGGTATTTATAGGCTATTGGGTCCCCTACAATTATAGGGACAAGTGGGTACCCTTAGAGTTCAATTGAAAACCGGATAAGTAATCTCATTGAAGTGGGCACTTCTAGAACAAAATTGATTCTGCCAGTGGGCCTATCGCCATCAAATTTGGTTAGATGGCAGTTAGGTTGCCATTGGATGAGTTCTGACGGTGAATGGCATGCTGTCAGATCCTAGGGTTCAACATTTGACTTGATCTCAGATGCTGCAACTTCAGACAGTGTCTTTGGCCTATCAAATTTCTTTGCATGATGTATGGGCTGTCGTCAAATCAAACTGAGTTGGGGTCAGACTGGGTTGCTTTGGAGATCTTCCAGAAGGGGATGTGGATGATTTTCTACCATCAGATCCTTCTGATGGTGGATTTTCTTCTGATGGTAGAATTTATGCTATCAGATGGATGCTGACGGCATCATAGCTGCTGTCAGATCATCCCTCAGCTCATTTGGTCCCTGCTTGCTGCTCAACTGGTTTTGGCCTGCAGCAGTCTTTTTTGGATGGACTTGTCTTTTCGAGGAGCAGTGGGGAAATATATGTTGTTAAAAGGTATTTTAGTGCTTTAAAGGGATGTCCAGCTCTAGAAATTTCGCCTTCAACTTACAGCTATGATTAGGCATTGGTAATCATTGTTGAAAGTTTGCTAAAATCATGGTTCTTGGTGACTTGGATGCTTCTTTCTGAGCCTTCTGCTGCATAGAGGTAGGCTAGAGCATACCACTGTGAAACATTAATGGAGTGATGGAAATGGAAGGTCCTTTCACCTGTCTGGTTGTTTTAGTTGAGGCAGGTTCATACTGATTAATGCTTCAGTGTCTTCTGCCTTCTCATCTTCATTGTGCTAATTGGGACTTTTGAATTGAAGGGCACATGGTTATATGTCTCATTTGTTGCTTGTCAAAAAGGTTTGTTTTTGGATGGTCATTGAGGAACATGCATGATTGATCCGAACGAAGAAGTCTTATCCCAGCTGAATAGGGATGCTTTGGTTTTAGGGCTTGCTAACCTTCTTGATACATTCACTGGAATGAGACAATGTTTTGGAGCTTGGACGTTTCTGTCAGTAGCATCAGTCATCATATCAGGTTGCAGTGGAAATGAGAGGGCCCAAGATGGATGTCATCCTCCATATTAGAGGTGGGGTGATGCTTCAACATGAAGTGCCGTCCATCTTAACTGCTTGACCAACTTATGCTTTTAGACATATTAGCGAATTTGAAAATCTTTCTGTATCATCCAATGCCCGCATAATTTTGTTGGAAGTCCAGTATGATTTGTAAATGATAATAGTTTAGAAGAGAATGAGGAATATGAAGAATAAGGGATGGGTGAGCATATAAAAAGATATAACCAGGATGTTTTAGAATAAGTCAAGTGTTGGAATTAAGCCAATTACATTATGGGGCAGCAATGCGAATTCAATATCAAAAAGGCTCCCAGGTGACAATAGCCACAGGTTTTCCCATTGTGATCAGAATGATGATATGTTACCTGTTATAAGTATTTTAATATGAATTGAGCTTTGTATATATCAGTATTTCATATGGCCATAATACGTCTGTAATTGTGTTTTATCAGAAATTATATATAGGCAATGTATGCATATATTGTTATTGCCTACACTTGCTGATGCAGCCATTGAAAGTGATGGTACAGTCTCCACCTTTCCTTTTTTGTTGTGTGCATGTTTGTGGATGCGCTTGTGCATGTGTGTGTGTGTGTGTGTGAGAGAGAGAGAGAGAGAGAGAGAGAGAGACCCGTACTATAATTAGCCAGGCTCAAATTCTTGAGGATGCACTATCCAATAATTGAACCCAGATCCTCTTGTTGCTAAGTGGAGGGGTGTGAATATTGGGATAAACCCCAGCTTACCAATCTTGATTCTTGACATTGCTTGTGACTAACATAGTCATAGTTTGTCTTATCAAACTTCATTTTTACACAGCAATCTTCATGTTTGTGTCTGCCTATCTACCTACTATTTTGAATTTTTTTTTTCTGAACTTAGCATTAAGATGTGGGCTTTTGTTTTCATTCTTAGATTTTTTTTTTTAATACATTCTTATCAGATCTGGCAATTCAGTTAGCGGGAATCCTGGAGCTGCAAGTGGGGATGGAACCGTATGTATGATAACTAATCTGTATCTCTAGCATGTGAACATATTTAGGTTTTCAATTTAGAAATAGAGTATATCTACGTGGTGCCCAATATTCCCAGAATCAGTTTGCATCTAATCATCTGTAATGGAAGCTCTATTTGGCAGGTTCCATATAACTCCCTCTCATGGTGCAAGACCTGGCTTGGATCGAAAGTAAACATAACAAGGGCTCCACAGGTATTCTAATATTCTCTTAAGCCATATCGGGAAGGTGCACTTATATCTTCCTGTTGCTCTTCAAACTTTTAATGTAAAATTTGAGAATCTATTGCTGATTGGATTAAAACCCTCTATTGGAGTGAATGGGAAGGAGAGAGAAGCTGATCTAATATAAATGGGATAAGGGTTTGTTTGTTTGTTTGTTTGTTTGTTTTGATTCAGTTCTTGTAATTTATGGTTATTAACTTATCACATTATTGTTATACTGGCTGTTGTTGTGCTATTCTGTGCATGCATATCAGTGGAAGGATGATCCTTGTCATGTGCAGTAATTTGCAGGAAGTAAATTGCCTATCAAAGAATTAATCATCTGAATAATGAACTTAGAATTCACAGAGAACATTGGTTGGATGTACCATTTGTTGAATAATTTGGATCTCTAAGATTCAGTCTTTAAGATGTTTTCTACATTGAACATTCTACTGCTTTAACCTAGGCATTTGAATTTTTGGACTTCGAACTTGTGAGCTGAAATATAGAATAAGCTGGTTTATTTCCAAACTAAGGCTGAAACTTTCTGAGAGAAGTGTTTGTTTCGGCCAAGTTGATAAAACATGGCCTACAATACCAGAGATGCTCATATCATAGAATATGTTACTTGAATTCAAAACATGCCTAACTTTTAAGGATGAAAGCACCATTTTTAGGCATGTCACTCATACCATTGTGAGGCACATATGCTTTAGGATCTTGTGATCCCTCCACATTTTACTCTTTGTTTTCCTTCTTGTTTACATGTTTTCTAATTACTTTACATCAAGTGTTCAGTAACAGTACCTTCTTTGGATTGAAATGCAGTTCTGATATTTCAATTATCACCTGTCTTTTTGGTACTCTTCATGTTATTTGATAATTTCTTATTAGTGTGTTCTTTATCAGTACTGCAATATTTTGCGCTGTCATGTAAACTTATGCCTATATCCTTATTGTTGATAATGCAGTCTGAACATGATGGATCTAATGTACAAATAAGCCTGAACGTAGAGCACCAGCTGGGTGAAGACATACTTCCAAACATGACAAGGGCTCCACGTGTCAAGTATATAACCTACTATGAAGATTCTGAAAGCATTCCAGGAAGGAGGACAGCTGTTTGGGAACTGGATAAGGGTATACTGGTTGATCAGATATTTAACTTTTAGGATAAATTGATTGTTTTTGTATTTCAAATTCTATTTTCGCCAGCCTGATGTAGAGCCTTCTTTGCGTCATTTCAAGTCCTAATGTCGTGGCCATAAGTTTCAGGTGTGTCATTAAAACAACCTGTTTTGCACGACAACAATACCCACTCAAATAAAGCTACAATATTTGAAATATTTGATTGTTTACCATAGGATCTTCAATTTCCTTTCTAATTTAAACTTAAGCGACGCAATTACTCTCCTAGCCCAGCCTATGTTCACATTATGACTTTTATTCTGATAGCACTCAAAATAAAAATTCTGGAGAAATTATTACTTTAGTTTGCTTGTCAGTAAGAGTTACTGCAAATCACAATTATTCTCTATGATATTTGCTCTCTAAAATAACTGACGTATAAATAATAGAATATGAAATAATTAAATATCCCAAGATTGCTGTAATGTGCATCACTTCAAGTTGCCTTGAGTCTATAATTTGCTCATGGAAATGAGATTAATAAGGATTCATGGGACATGTCAGTAGCTTACATGATTTATCGTGCCATTACTTTCCAATTAGAATGGATATGATTAGCGATTCTTAATCACCCTAGAGGTGTAATACATGTATGAAGGTGAACTTACATTATGCTCCTTGATAGAAACTGTTTGGATGGTGGGGTTGACAGAGATAAACCAAGAGAGTTGTCTGCTAGAAGATGCAAATTCTTTGTGTTGCCCTGCTTTTGTTCAAATTTTCCTTGTGTGATTTTATCCTTGTATAGCCTTATTATGGTTAGCTTTTGTTCTCAGACTCGTTGGCATAAATTAGTGTCCCTGATTATCATCTCTCTTTTATAGCAAACCACAGAAATATTGTTAGAACCCAAGTTTTAATGCGTGAGTTATGGCTTCAAATGTGGCATGATATACATCCAGATGCAAAATCAAAATTTGTAACAAAAGGTATTTTTCCTGTCATGTGATTTCTGTTACTCTCTTCTCCATTTGGAAGTTCTGGAGTTCCTAAGATTATCATGTGAACAGCCAGGCGTGGTCCGTTGAGGGATGCAGATTGTTACTGGGATTATGCAAAAGCTCGATGTGCCTGGCCTGAACATTGTGAATACAGGTTATGTATATGCCTCATTTCTTTTTTTTTTCTGACTTCATTTTTTTATATCAAACATCTCATTGTAAATGCCAATCCATATTGGTGATCCAGGTATGCGTTTGGTGATGTTCACCTTGGCCAGAGCTGCAGGCTAAAGAATTCTTCCGCAGACCTCCTCTTGCACTATCTGTAGGGTAAGTTATTCGTTCTTTCAAATAACTATTGTCAGAAACACTTGAAAATAAAAATAACTCTTTCAGGGCCTCGCACTCTGTAATCGTTCTTGCACGACAAGATTCTGTTTCTAATTTGCACCAATATTGTTTCCAGGCTTCTTGCTCAGAAAGATTAAAAAATTTCCATGCTAATCAATATCTGGTTGTATTTGAGCAGTGCAGGAATTTGCGAGTCTTCCATGCACGTGATCGCTCTTCTCAGGGTGGACAGCCTTTCTTTGCTTTTTCAAATTTTTTTTTTTTTTTTTTGGCATGTGACATCTCAGCAGACCGGCATCATCACCAAAGAGCAGTTGATTCTTCTACCTGGGCGACAAAAGGAGACAAATGGGACGTACACTTCACCATCTGGCACCTTGCAGACGTATCACTTGAGCCTGCCCCAGTACTCTCTCGGCATATTCTCGGAACTTGAAAGATGCCACTACTGGGCTGTTCTTGGGAACTTGAAAGGCATCATTGGTTTGCCTCAACAGCATGAGCTGCTGCGGTGCATGCATTTTTTTGACAACCATTGAGATTTGTTGTACCTGTGGCATAATCCGGCATCCTTAAGATTCTATAAAAAAAAAAAAAAAAAGGATTTTCGAGCCGTGAAATTGTAAATTTGCTTTATTAAATGAGCAAATAATTCTATGCAGACTTACCATCTTCAGATTCTTTTTTAGTAGAACAGTAAGCATACTTCTGGTGGGTGCTTAGCCTGGATGCTTTGTGATACGAACGATGATGATGAGGCTTGAAGGTCTCATCCGAAGTGTGGATCGTCCATGTCGCTATAATTTTGTCAAAGGGTTCATGGTAGTGATTTGCCCGTGTCTGATTTGGCGCACGTCGTCATTGAAGTGCTGATTGGTACCTTGATTTTCCAAGAAATGCCTAATAATATCACGTGGAGAAGTCACTCCAGAGTCGCTTGAATATTTTGCAGCCTTCAATGATAGAAATATCATGAACTAATAACGGAAAGAAATGGGAAAAATGATCTACAATTTTGCGTCGGGAGTATATCACTATATCGCACTTATTTTGATGATGTTTTTCACGGTGAAATTTTGAGAGGGGATCAAAATCGTGGATGAACTCTAAATTATTCAACAAATTATGGGTATGGAATTTTTACTAAAACTTATAGTAGGGGATGTCTGATTGGTGGCAATCCACGGTGGCATGCAATTGCCAGGTTGTCACATTTGTTCGTTAAACATAATAATGGAGATAATAATATTTAATTTTTAATAATTTAAAATTATTTCAAAAATATAATAATTCAATTTTTATTTAAAAGGTAAATACATAAATTTATCAAAATTGAATAATTTAAGACTACGTCCTTAACTTTCATACGCGGTCTAACCTTCCCTCGCCTCCGTTTGTGTCCTCCCCTGAGCCGGCACTATCATATAAAATATAGTATGATATGATATGATATAATATAATACTATCGAATATGATAATTTGATATTTTGTTATGCTAAACTAATATTATCGAGATAAATTAAATATAATAATCTTGCATTTTATGTTTAAAATTACTGAGAATAAAAAATAATAATATTTTATCTCATTGGCCCAGCATTTCGCAAATATTTTAGAACTAAAATAGATAACAGCAGTCAACATAAAAAAAGCTTGTTCGGTTTAATTGTTGGCCAACAATAAATTCACATAATCGCTGAGAACTGCTGCTTTTTAAAGGCATCCCAGCAGCCAATCTAAAACAAGAAGAGAAAAATAAAATACGGCAACATATGCCAGATTGCACTCAAAAATTTGCCACAGGCATTCTTCGGGGCTAAGGGTTGATCGCTTGCTAAAAACTTTGGGATGGAACGCCTGCAAGTTCTTGATGGCAAATAGTAAACCTGGCTTTTCCTGCTCCAGAGAGAAGACGGAACCTGTGCCACCATGAAATCAGAATACGGATAATTGAATTTGAACTTGAGAGAAAGCCAGCATCATCCCATTGTGACATGCTAATATGAACACTAACTAGCTAGATCTGTTTCAGTTTTCAAAGTTCCATCACTAGCCCAGTGCTGCAATTTGAAACCAATCTTATCTTCATATGAGCTAAATAAGGTCTATGATTTACATAAGATTTCTCGTGGCTTGCTTGATCATTTTTTTTCCTTCTTTTTCCCTTTGTTATTTTTGAGGGTTCAACCGATAACCTTCATTGTGTTACAAGTAGGATGCTCAAAGCTATAGTTTTTCCAGGCACTTGCCCTGCATCCAAGGCTCTGTTGAAAATCCAAAGGCATCATCTTGTGGCCCAGTTTCACCCTTACAGATTCAATACCAGACAACAAGCCATTCATTAGTCACAGAATCAAACTTGAGGCACATTGGAAAGCAACCGCTAGACAGAACATAACGCTCGCTTAGTATTTTTCTGAAAAAATGGGTTTGCCGATGAAAGAAAAAAAAAAAAAAGATGAAAAAAGAGAAGAACATGACGAAATAAATACCACTTCTTCATGAAATTTATTTTCAAATGAAAAAAGAAAAAAAAAAAAAGGAAAAAGTGCATCATCTGACTTCACCTTTCAATCAATCAAAGGCGAGAAAAAAGTTTTTCATAAAACCAACCTGTAAACTAGTAAAACATGAGAACTAATTAATTACTGTTTCATTTATTTATTCATAGAAATGAAGAATTCAAAGTACTGAGCCAGTTTTTCCAAATCATTGTCGTCGGGACCATAGCTGTCCACCAGACCAGATGCTCTTTTCCAGCCAGGCAAGCAGCGTAGGATGTGCCAAGTGCTACTTTGTAATCATGCAACCGTATGCTGGGGGCAAGTTACATTGAAGATGCCCGGTGTTTGATAGAAGCCATGCAACCATACGGTGTGTCACAGTCACAGAATCGCTCGAGCCTGTGCCCAACCGGATGTACGATAACGCATGGACCAATAATATGGCTACTGAAAGACCACCTGACGATAGCCCGCCCGCCCATTCTAACTAAAAGAAAACCGACCAGTGGAAAGGACTGCCTGTCAACCACCCAAAAATTGACGAGGGAGAAACAGCGTAGCTAAAACATACAACAGAAGCTTCAGACTTCCGATTTCAATCCTTTGACAAACCCAACCCAACAGATGTTGCAAGTAAAAAACGCTTTTGCTGCTTTATACTTGACATCCAATAAAAAAACGCTTTTGCTGCTTTATACTTGACATCCAAGCACTTCACTGCACCAACAACGAGTGTAACCATACGTTAAAACCTCTTACAATATACCATGCCGACACAATAATGTAGCAACGCTGACCAGAAGAATTAGATATCACTGTAAAAACCATGGGCTCAACTCAACTCATCCACTCGAGCCTTTTAGAGAGAGACAACCTTTTTCAGAAAGGGTAAACAACTCAGAACAGTGAAGATGTCAATGCGATAGAAGACAAAGGGCAAATGGGGCCATCTTTATTCCCAATAAGACATCCAGTTCATCAGTTCCTGTATTCACAAAATACAAATTAAACCAGAACAGTCTGATGCATATCTGGTGTTATCAGAAAAACTGAAAAGTTGGACCCCTGTCAACCCCTAAATGTTATGTTAGAAAGGTTTTTGATTTATCACTATTTTCTTTTGCCCATTTTGGTCCCCCCTTCGAGCTCTAACTCATAAGTACCATATGTTACAGAAAATTGACTATGAACTGGTTTCATTGCACTTAATTTCCTCTTTGCATCTGCCGTCGGAAGTCATAGATCAATGGAGAAGTTGAAGATATAGGGTCAGATTCCATGTCCACTAGTCCAGTTTCACCCATTCATATCGGCCAGGGAGCGGTTCATCAGTCACAGGATCAAAATTATACCTGACAACACAGGCAACAAAAACTAAAGTCAATAAATGTGAGTCAAGGCAACTGGAACCCAACTTAACGGATCATATTAGCTTGCAACTCTGAGATCACCATCTTCTTCTTTATACCTCACAAAATTTGCGTTCCGTGTTGACATGTTTTTTTCAACATTTCACTAAAAGTTGAATTACCGTATTAGGAAACTAAATCTTACTACATTTGGTATGTATCTAACCGAATAAGCTTTACATATTAATCTTATCATTTCCTCTCTAAAAATGACAGCCACGACAACTGGAGTTGTATGATTTGCAATTTAACATTTTAAAAGAAGTAAGCCGAATTATATACTTCTCTGTAAATAGTCTCTGTTGGGGTTGCTCAGCTACAGCAAAAAATTCTTCCATTTCAAGGGCAGCCGTGATGTTTCTGCCCATTGAGTTCCATGTCCTCCTGCTGTTGGCAGTTGATTTGGTTGGTTTGTTTGTAGAACTGGGGATCTCTATAGATTCAGGATCCCTTATCAAACTGCAAGGTGTGGTCTCTCTGGAATTCCTACAGCAAAGCATTAGCAGATAAAATCCACTACATTTTTTTTTTCAAAAAAAGGAAATTCTTTCAGAAAAATTTGTTAGAATTCAAAGACAGCTACACAAGCATGTTCTGAAGGCCATCAAAAATTTGGAAACCAGCACAAAATGGAGCAATTTATAAAGGCTTGAAGACAGCCATATCAGCTTTAGTAGACAGAGAAAGCTTCAATAATTTATTATTGGGAAAAAAAAAAGAAAAGAACTTCAAATCTTCAATTTTCCTTCCTAGGAATAAGCTCCTCTAAATTTTTTTCCTTGTTCATAAATAGCCCAACAAAACAACCTGGCAATCACCACATCAATCTTGCAGATAAAAAATGCACTATCAACAATCTTTTTTAAGAAAAAAAAAAGCTAATAACTATAGTGCAACTATATGAGGTTGACTTCAATTCTTCCTAGCCATTCAATCCTAGTAAGGGCCATGGTCATCTCAAATGCATAATTTAAAACAATACACTGATTACTCATGCTTCTAACCCACATCAAACAACAACATATGGGCCCAAGATCTAATGGTGTGTTATCCTAACAAATGGATGTCAGCCAAGCTTGAATGCCGTACTTGACAGCACCATGATCATAATCAGATGACCGCTAGGATAATCCAAATAAAATTAAATGCTTGTTGCAGGGAGTTGATGGTTCCACAATAAATTCATACAGCTCTACTACCCATGCATGCGCATGCATGCACACAAAATAAAATAATCACCAGCACCATCCATGACAAATAGGTTGAGCAATAGACACTATCACTATCAACAACACTCAAAAGAGTGTCAGTATCTGAAAGTAGCTCCAGCACTAAGCAAGGTCTCTATAGTCAAGATCATCCAGTTCTTGTTCCACTTCTCTGACTTCTTATCGCTAACCACAATACATTCACAGATACATGCGAGTTTGTTGCCAGGAATGGTCCCAGGATCACCTTATTCATAAAGGAAATATAGGAATCCAAAAGGTGAGCAAAAAAAAAAAAAAAAAAAAGAATGCAAGCAAGTTGCATATTACTTTCAGCTTTGCATACTCAAATACTAATAAACTTCAATCAACCTGCTTGTGTCGAGAAACATAAGGTAGCATTTGGGTCATTAGAAATCCTACGTTTTTGGTAATCTTGGACTTGATAGTCAGATAACTATTTTACTTCTGCATGGTATAGATCACCACCAACAAAATGGCCCCTCAGTGAAAAATACGAAAGACAATAACACGGTGAGCCACACCCAACTAAAGCAGTTCCTCATGACCCAAAATCCTCATGGTTCAACTAAATTCAGACATTTAAGATTCACAAGGGATTTGCAATTCACTGAAATCATATAAAACAGTCAAGTTGTCCATTAAAAAAAGAAAAGGAGAAAACAATCATACCACTAAATTAAGTTAAGCACATGTCTATGCAAATCCAAGCCATACAAGCAAGAAAAATGAATTGATATAAATAGCTAGCATGCATGCACTTGGGAAAGTGAAAGGGCATGGAATTCAGGTATTGTCGCACATCGGAAACCCCGCTCGGAGACACAAGCGACTATCAAAGAAAAATGACCACTCAGTACTAATTTCACTAAATTAGAAAAGAATTTCCTGCATTACTATAATATTTTTGTATGAACGAATGCTCAGGGGGAAAAGTCTGACAACAGTAGTTCCCAAGCTCCAAAAAAAAAAAAAAAAGTACCCTAGAAATCAGAAGAGATTAACACAAGGCAAAAAAAAAAAAACTAGTTAGCTTTGATTTTAGAAAGAAATTTGTTTTAACATAGAGTGACGGAGAAGAGTCCCATGTGGAGCGGTTTTTAGCAGAAAACACTAAACTGGTCATAAGAATGGCAAAAAGGAAGCGAAAAGAGGGCAAGATTAGTAAAGTTGAAAGAAAAGGAACTTTTTAGAGAACGAAACGGTGATTTTGAGTAGTTTTTTTTTTTTTTTAACACACTAAAAGAATCGAATACATAAAAACTCAAGAAAATTAAAACTCGCACATTTAAAAGAGCCCTCGGTCAATTCAAGTGCAATTTAAAAGAATAGCCTAAAACCATAAAGTCAAGCTTCGACGGCATCTGGCCTTCTCCACTAAAAACACAAGCACCGAAAATGCCCTAAAAATATGATTTTGAATCACAATTATCCCCCAGAATCGACGCAAACGACAATAAAAGAGAAAACCCGAGCGGGAGAAGGGCAAAGAAGAAAGCCCTTGATCTGGAATGGTTAGAACAAAACCCACCTGACAGATTCAGGCTCGAGAACATTCTGGCCAGAGGACACCTCGATCTCCGGCGAGGCATCTCCCTTCTTCGAGCAGCAGCTCCTCGCCGACACCGACCCCGAGCCCGAATTCACGGGGCCCTCCGCCAGCCGACAGCCGTGGCTGGTGCTCCCCTTAGAGCTAGCGTTGGGGCTGGACTTCGTGCTAGAGCTCGGTTTTTCGATGCAGCCCTCCCTAACCCTAGCGGCGGTGGCGACAAAGGGCTTCTCGAGGCGACGACTTCGGAGTTCGAGGTAGGACGCGGGGTCCGGGGTGGGCTTCTGGAGGCGCTGGAGGGCTAGGGTTCTGGCTCGTGTGAGGACCCCGAGGGAGGACTGGTGCGGGACATCCATGACCGCCACCTCCCCTGTGATCTTGGCCTTTCTCATGCACCTCCCCATCATCCAATCCTATTGCTGAGATGATCTCATACACAGGAAGGGAAGATGGAGAAAGAGAGAAAAGATTGGATTCTGGACGGGAAACAACAGAGAAAGAACAGAAAGAAGCGATCTTGGAGACGTAATGGAGCGGGAGGCGGAGGGAACGGGGTTCTGGACAACAGAGAAAGAGAGAGAGAGAGAGTCGAAGGGGGGAGGGAAAGAAGAACGGAGAGAGAGAGAGAGAGAGAGAGAGAGAGGGAAGAGTACAAGAGCGCGACCCACACGAGGGCGGGGCAAAGAGGCCCTCGGGAAGGGAGCGAGATAAAGCGTGAGAGAGAGAGAGAGAGAGAGAGAGAGAGACGACGGATGGAGGAACGAAGGGGGGGTCCTTTTTGTAAGGGAAAAAAAGACCACGGCTATGGAGGGATTGCACTTTCCGCGTGAGAACGAGACGAATTTTCTATTTCTTGGAAACTTTTGATTTTAATTTTTTAAAACACTATATATTTTGTAAAAACATGATAACATATATATATATCATGCATATATATTTTTTAAAATTACCCTTTAATTTTATATTTTTAAATAATGTAAGAGAAATTTAATAAATTTATAAAGATATAGTATTTTTAATCCATATTTTATAAGACCGTATTGGTTAAATTATTGTTATCAACCGTTTCAATGATTCTGATAACAATAATATAGCAAGTAATAGTATATAAAAATTTAAAATTATATTTATACAGCAACTTATTAATCATATATTTATGAAATACATGTGATGAATTTTTTTTTATTTTATATATATCATAAAAATTATGATAGTTATGTAATCATTATTTTTAAAAATAATTGATTTATAGAAGCAATACGAACATTGTATTGACTTTTGTTGGATGTTGTTTTTAGTGCCAGATATTTGATAAGTTTTGTTGCTGCAAATTACTTGCGATGAACGTTGGGTAAGCTGAGATCTCTGTAGGCCTTCGAGGATGCAGAAAGGTCACCGTTTTTCTTCTAGAGCCTGCAAAAAGTTCCGAACCGATGGTTCCAGTGGGGACACTCCAATACCCAAGTCAGTGGGTTATAGAACAGGAATATTGTATATTAGTAGAACTTGAAAGAGAGAGATCCCTCCAGCATTGAGCTCGGGTCCTCTTTTTATACCTGTCTGGGGTCCCGTTTACCTCGTTCCGTTGGAACCATCGAATCTTTCTCGTTGGGATAAGTTTCACCGAACGGCAAGTGGTTAAGCCGTTGCTGGATGAGGGCCGCTTGTAGCGGTAACTGCTGAACGAGCTAACACTTGCCCGTGATTTCAGTGAGCGAGGTGCACGCAGTAGACCTTGAATCACGGGATCTGTTGTATGAGACTAATCATTGTGCATGCGAAAAAGCACTGTAGGCCGACGCTGGAGGCCGGAGCCAAAGTCCAGCGCTTAAGGCCGTCGCTGGAGGTCGGATCCAAAGTCCAGCGCTGGAGGCCGTCGCTGGAGGCCGACGCTGGAGGCCGGAGCCTAAGTCCAGCGCTGAAGGCCGACGCTGGAGGCCGGAGCCTAAGTCCAGCGCTGGAGGCCGTCACTGGAGGTCGGCGCTGGAGGCCGGAGCCAAAGTCCAGCGCTGGAGGCCGACGCTGAAGGCCGACGCTGGAGGTCATCACTGGAGGACGAAGCTGGAGGCCGGCGCTGGAGGCCGGAGCCAAAGTCCAGCGCTGGAGGCCAACGCTGGAGGCCGGTGCTAGAGACCGACGCTGGGGGCCGGCACTGGAGGCCGGAGCTAGAGGCCAGCGCTGGAGTTCTATCTCTGGGTTTTGCTGTCACATCATTATTTTCGGAAATCGTGCAAAAGATAATACTACCCAGAGGAAACGGCAAGCCGTATCAGATGCCCCCCGCCCCTGAGATGGGTGAGCGCACAATCACCCGCAAAGGGGTGTTAATATCCTCTGGGCGGCCGATTTTCGCGCCATTATTTCGCTTGTCCATGTTGTTGGGATTTGGAAAGGATTTCCCTCGAGCAATGAGTCACAAAAGGCAAGCATCATCATTGTGATAAGGCCAATGCCCCCCTTTTTATTGGTGGAGCTTTTCGTGTTTTTCGCGCTGGTAGGCCGTCGAAACGCCTTCCAATTGAAGGTGGACGCATAGTCAGGTCGGACGATCGTGGG
The DNA here is from genome assembly GCA_900491605.1 of Calamus simplicifolius. Taxonomy (NCBI): domain Eukaryota; kingdom Viridiplantae; phylum Streptophyta; class Magnoliopsida; order Arecales; family Arecaceae; genus Calamus; species Calamus simplicifolius. Next base: position 968,957 of record UESW01004102.1, read on the forward strand.
GTGATTTGAACTGGAGTTATAAGGGAAAAAATCGTCCTTATCCTCCCATCCTCCCTTTCGAGTCCGCAGGCGTCCGTTCGTCTCCCGTGTTCGTTCTCTCCTCGTGCTCCTTCGATTCTACTCAAGTTTTCCAGGTTAGTCTCCATGGCTTCATCACCTTCTTGTTCCATTTCTGATTCCTAAGGGTGTTCCCCCAACCCTTCTCAAACTTCCGCTTCCTTACCAAGCCAGTGGTCTACCCCCTCCTCCAATCGCTCCTTGCCGGAACAGCGACCGGTCAATCGCCCCTTAGCCAGGAGTCATCCGACCGGCGGGCGGATTTCCGCCCGGGCCGTCCGATGGCTGCCGGTCCTTCTAGTGTCGTCAAGGAGTCCCCCGAAGGGACTGCTTCCGCTATGTCTGCTCAAGACGTAGTAAATCTGAAAGCCAAATATAGCTTTCCGTCGGACCTTCGCTTGTTCTACCCTGCTCCCAATGATAGGGTAACCTCTTCCCGTTCCGGAAGAGTTGCCTTGTATGGAGCCTTCTTTAAGGCAGGACTTCGGTTACCTATCCATCCTTTCATCCTCAATCTTCTGGACCGATACTCTCTAACACCTTCTCAGTTAGTTCCTAACTCAATCCGAACCATTGTCGGCTTTCTGGTTCTCTGTCACCTGAAAGGCATAGAGGCCAGCATCTCCCTATTCCGCAGTTTTTATACCCTCCGCAAGCAATCAGGTTGGTGGTCCTTCACCCTAGGTCCAATAGGATTCTTAAATTGTGCCTTCCCACCTCCGTCAAAGGGTGGAAGGACAAATTCTTTTTTGTTGATATCGGCGGGTGCGCGGAAGCTGGGGGATACCCAACATTGATGCCAATAGGGATTCCTCCATCCTTCCAAGAGATCGGATGGCATTCGGGCAGCTTCTGACTGCCGATATCCCTCGGTGCAATAAGCTTTTAGCCGAGGAAAACCTTCTCTCGCCGGTTTAATTCCTTCGAGTGGTGAGCATTAGATTACTCGCCTTCTTTTTTCTTTTTCCCCCTTCTCTTCTCTTTTTTTTTATATTCATCTTCCGCCTTTATAGGGATGGCGCCCTCGCTTCGCGAGCTCAGGCAGGCGCTACTAGGAAAAGGAAGGCTACGGGGAATGAGTCCCTTGCCGAGAGAAGGGCCGTTGCCAAAATCCCCAAGAGGACCGAAGCGGGGAGAGCCGACGCAGGAAGGGCCGACGCTGAAGGGGCTGGAGTTGCGAAGCCCCTGCGCGCCAAGATTTTGAAGAAGGGCGACCTTAGAAGGGCCGACGCTGGGGAGCTGATGTTAAACGGCACATTAGCGAGGCGGCCAGAGCCCAAGCCGACGAGCCCGCCAAGATAGATACGGTAGGGCCGAGGCCGGCGAGAGTGTAGGGCGGAGCCAAATAGAAGGGAGATCTTAGTTCCAGCTCCTCCTGTCATCCTGCTCGATCCTCCTGAGCAGGTCGCAAGAGCACCGTCACCCTTACCCGAGGCCGTGGAGACGGAGCAAGTTCCAGCAGCAATAGGGCCGACTCCCACAGCTATCCTGCCCCCCGTAGGGACAACAACCGAAGCGCCTTCACCAGTCAAGGGGCCGGATGTAGCAGAGTCAGAGGCGGAATCCACCTCCGCGGGCCCCGTGCCAAGGGAAAGGAGGGGCGTCGACCTTCCTTCCAATCACTGTTGGCTAACCACAGCCGTTGGGCCGAGGGCCTTAGATGAAGCATCTGTGGTGGAGGTGCAAGAGTTTCTCTGGCATCAAGGGAGAGCCACCTTCTTCCGCGAGGCGTCTGTGGCACATCTCTGGGTGAGCCTCTGCTCCATTATCGTTTTTCCTCTTTGTTTTGTTTGTTTTATTTTGCTTTTTACTATCGACATTCCCTTTAGGCATTGAACTCCTGATCGCCATGAGGAATCTTTGGACCCTGAGTGATACTGCTATCGACCAGGCGCGAGAGGAGATGTTATCACTCCAAGCCAGGGCAGAAAAGGCAGAAATGGCTTTGGAGGATACCCGGGCCACCCTAAAGGCGAAGTCGATACCATCCGGCTGAGAGCCGAGAAGGCCGAGTATGCACTGGAAGTTGCCCAGCGTCGGGCAGCCAATGAGCTGGATAACGCTCAGGTGGCCGAAGAAAAGCAGAGGATGGCCGAGGAGAGGCTGAAGGTGGTGGAATCGGAAATGTGCATCTTGAAGACTCGATTGGATTCTGCCTCCATTGAAATAGACGCAGCCAAGAGGCCACCCGCCAGTCTAACGCCAAGGTTGTCGATTTGGAGGCGGCGGTGACTGAGGCCAAGAGGGAGGCCGTCGAGTCCGAGCAGAGAGCCCTTGAGGCGGAGAAAAGAGCTGCAGAGGCCGTAGAGGCTTTCAGAAAGTCTAAAGCCTTTGATAAGGAGCTAGCCGAATCGTCGGCGTTTGCTTATAATGCCGGCTTCAAGATTGCAAGGCCAAAATCCAAGAACTCTACGACCTGGAGGACATTGAAGGGCTGAAGCCAGATGACGTCTCTGAAGACGATGACTCGGCCCCAAATAACCCTTAGTAGCTTAGTTTTTTTTTTTTTTATTGCTCTAAGTCCGACTCAGGTCGGCAATTTTGTAACATTTTAGCCATCAATGAAAGTTTTAACCATCATTGCGTGCCCTTTGGTTATAATCAGCTTTAGTTGTGTAAGCTGTCGCGAATCACCAACCAATGGTGCTTCGTCAGATAGGTTGGGCGAAATGCGATCGTTCACCAAAACATTGTCATGAATTACCGACACAAGAAGCCAGTTTTTAGTGCCGACGCGGAGAGCCGGTATTTTGTGCCACGCGGAGCCGGTCTTTTGTGCCGACGGGAGCCGGTCTTTGCCGATGCGGAGACGGTCTTTGGTGCCGACACGGAGCCGGTCTTTAATTGCCGGTGCGGAGCCGGTCTTTTGTGCCGACGCGGAGCCGGTCTTTATTGCCGATGCGGAGCCGTCTTTGTGCCGACGCGAAGCCGGTCTTTTGTGCCGACGCGGAGCCGGTCTTTTTGCCGATGCGGAGCCGGCCGACACGGAGTCTCTTTTGTGCCGACGTGGAGCCGGTCTTTGTTTGCCGACGCGGAGCCGATCTTTTGTGCCACGCGAGCCGGTCTTTGTTTGCCGACGGAGCCGGTCTTTTGTGCCGACGCGGAGCCGGTCTTTGCCGATGCTCTTTTGTGCTCTTTTGTGCCGATGCGGAGCCGATCTTTGTGCCGATGCGGAGCCGGTCTTTTGTGCCGACGGAGCCGGTCTTTGTGCCGACGCGGAGCCGGTCTTTGTTTGCCGACGCGGAGCCGGTCTTTGTTGAACATACTCATTCGAAAATAAGTGAACATTTCAAACATTCATTTATCAAATAGATTCAAATTAATGAAGATAGCACCTACTGGTAATACCGGCGTAAATTGTCGGCGTTCCAGGTGCGAGGAAGCGGTTTCCCGTCTAGCTCTTCAACTTTGTACGCCCCGTGGTGAAGTACCTCCTTGACACGGTATGGTCCTTCCCATTTTGGTGCCAGCTTGCCCCCCTCTGTTGGCTTTGATACTTCAGCTCTTCGCAGAACGAGATCTCCGGAGCGGAATGTCTTGGATCGCACCCGAGCATTGTAGTACTTGGCCGCTCGCTGACGGAATGCTGCCATGCGAAGCTGTGCTTGGTCTCGCAATTCTTCCACCAAATCTAGATCGGCTCGCAGCTGGTTTGAGTTGCTTTCTTCGTGGTATAATTCCGTCCGGGGACTGGGAACTCCTATCTCCACGGAATGACCGCTTCGGTCCCAAAGACCAGGCTGAAAGGAGTTTCCCCAGTAGGGGCTCGCGGCGTCGTGTGGTAGGCCCACAGTACACTGGGGAGTTCCTCCACCCAGCGCCCTTTGCAGCTATCTAGCCGAGCCCTGAGTCCTTGGAGGATGATGCGATTGGTCACCTCAGCTGCACCGTTGGTTTGGGGGTGCCCCACGGAGGTGAATCGATGATGGATGCCTAGGCCATCGCAGAATTCCCGGAAGGCCGTGTTGTCAAACTGTCGGCCGTTGTCAGTAACGAGGGTGTGCGGTAGCCCGAACCGGCACACCACAGACTTCCAGAAGAAAGTCCTTATTTTGACCTCCGTGATCTTAGCGAGAGCCTCCGCCTCGATCCACTTGGTGAAATGGTCGACGGCCACCACTAGGAACTTGCGTTGTCCGGAGGCTGGAGGGAACGGTCCCAGGATGTCCATGCCCCACTGTGCGAAGGGCCAGGGTGCAGCCAGGGGGTCAGCTGGGACGCCGGTTGATGTTGAATGTTGGCATGGCGCTGGCAGCTGTCGCACCTCTTGACAAGTTCGGATGCATCCTCCTTCATTGTCAGCCAGTAATACCCCTGCCGTAGGGCTTTGTATGCAAGAGCCCTGCCCCCCAGATGGCTTCCACATATACCTTCATGTATCTCCCGCAGAATATAACTTCGGTGGGACCGACACACCTGAGGACTGGGTATGAGAACGACCTCCGGTAGAGCTTTCCCTCCATTATGAAAAACTTTGGGGCCCGTCTTTTAAGTTTCCTAGCTTCGGCAGGGTCTTCTGGGAGGGTACCCTCGGTAAAGTACCGGACATAGGCATCCATCCAGGAAGGCTCCTGCTCCACTGGTAGAGTTTCTCTTGATACGTCAATACTCGGGGCTTCTAAGTGCTCCACATAAGCTCTTCCCAACATCCCATCAGCTGAGGTGGCAAGATGGGATAAGGCGTCGGCTCTAGCATTCTCCTGTCGAGGGATGTAGCTGACGCTAAAGTGAGCCAAGGGAGAAGCTAGCGATTGCACCATACTTAAGTAGCGGGACATGATGGGATCCCTTGCTTCATATTCCCTTGCGATTTGGCCAGCGACCAGTTGGGAGTCGGTGAACGCCCTAAGGCGTTTCACCCCAAGCTCTTGAGCTAATCTCATCCCGGACAACAAAGCTTCATATTCTGCCTTATTAGTGGCTGGAAAGAGGAAGCGAAGTGCACACTCGGTTACAACTCCATCCGAGTTGGCCAAGATGAGGCCTGCTCCGCTCCCTTGAGAATTCGACGCCCCGTCTACATGAAGGACCCATTCATCATCACTGGTTCCAAGGGGCTGAGTGTCTGTAGGAGGTTCTTTAGGTTGCTCCTCTCCCCAAGTGCATTCGACCAAAAAATCCGCCAAGACTTGAGACTTCATGGCCGACCGGGGCGAAAAGACAGATCGAATCCCCCAACTTAAGGGCCCACCTTGCCAGCCGGCCGGAAGTATCCGGGCGAGCGAGAACTGTCTTCAGAGGTTGGTCTGTGATCACCGCGATCGGGTGGGCTTGGAAGTATGGCCGCAGACGCTGGGCAGACACGATCAATGCAAGATAATCTTTTCCATGTTTGAGTATCTGGTCTCTGCATCGTGGAGCACCTTGCTTGTGTAGTATACTGGCCTTTGCATGCCATTGGTGTCCACGCGGACCAGCACAGAACTAACGGCTTCAGGAGAGGCCGCGAGGTATAGAAGGAGTTCTTCTCCACCTGTTGGCTTGGCTAGCAGCGGCGGGGTAGATAAGAATTCCTTTAACCCTTCGAACGCCTCCTGGCATTCTTTCGTCCATTCGAATTCATTGACTCTGCGAAGCGCCTTGAAGAAAGGTAGGCACCTTTCAGCGGACTTGGACAGGAAGCGGCTTAAGGCGGCCACCCTTCCCGTCAGGCGCTGTATTTCCTTCTTGTTGGCGGGAGGCCTCATGTCCAAGATGGCTTGGACTTTGTCCGGGTTTGCTTCGATCCCCCTCCGGGTTACCATGAAACCCAAGAACTTTCGGCTGTCACCCCAAATGCACACTTGCGTGGGTTCAGCTTCATCTGGTACCGACGAAGGTTGTCAAAAGTCTCCGTTAGGTCCGCGATATGGTCAGTGGCGTGAACGCTTTTTGTCAACATGTCATCCACGTACACTTCCATGTTGCGTCCTATCTGGCCTTCGAAGACCTTGTTCATCAGCCTTGGTAGGTGGCTCCCGCGTTCTTTAGCCCGAAAGGCATTACCCTGTAGCAGTATAACCCCTTCTCAGTTATGAAGGAGGTAGCTTCTTCATCCGCCGGATTCATCCGGATCTGGTTGTATCCAGAGAAAGCATCCATGAAGCTAAGGACCTCATGGCCGGATGTAGCGTCCACCAGTTGATCGATCCGGGGCAGGGGAAAGCTGTCCTTAGGGCATGCCTTGTTGAGGTCGGTGAAATCTACGCACATTCTCCAGCTCCCGTTGGTCTTACGGACCAGCACCACGTTGGCCAACCATTCGGGGTAATGGACCTCCCGAATATGGCCTGCAGCCGTTAACTTGCGAACTTCCTCGTCGATAGCTTTCTGTCTATCCGGAGCGAAGTTTCTTTTTTTCTGTCGGACCGGCCGACACTCTGGCCTGAGGTTGAGCCGATGGGTGATCACTTCTTCGGGGACGCCCGGCATGTCTGAGGACGACCATGCAAGACGTCGGTGTTGGCACGCAGGAAAGTAAGAAGTTGATCACGTGCCTCCTCTGGAAGCAATGCCCCCACCTGAACAGTCCTTGCCGGGTCATCACCCAAGGGGAGGGTTAGAAGGTGCTCGGCTGGCTCTCCCCTCCTTCCCAGCTCCCGGGGATCGAGCGGCTCAGAGGCTATGCCGACGCCGCTTCCAGCGGGCTGGGAGACAAATGATAGCAAGGCGGTGCGGGCTTTGCTCCCCTTTCATTTCTCCGACTCCTTCGTCGGTGGGGAACCTTACCAATAATCTCTTAGTGGAGATTACGGCATCTAGCAGATTCAACCCTGGTCTCCCCAAGATAGCGTTATAAGCCAGCGGGACCCGGACCACCAAGAAATTTATAACCACGGTGCTCTGACATGGAGGGGTTCCAGCCGTGACTGGGAGGGCAATTTCCCCTCGACGCTCACCGAGTCTCCAGTGAAGCCCATTAGCGGCGCGGCAACGGGTCGGAGTAAAGACTTCGACAGATTCATCCGAACAAAAGCCTCGTAGCTCAAAACATCCACCGAACTCCCACTATCAATTAAAATTCTTTTTACAGGATGTTTGGCTATAGTCATGGACACAACGACGCTGTCGTCATGCTTATTAACTACCCCATCTAAATCCTTTCCAAAGAAAGGAATTACAGAATCTATTCCCTCTCGCTGCCTCTTTGAACCGCCACCGCCCCCCAGGAAATCATAGCTATGGTCTTTTCAGTTGGAGCATTGTCCACGCCAGCCGGACGACTCGGAGGCACCGGTGGGCCCGAAGTGGGAAGGTTTCCCCTTCGAACGAATTTGCCCAGGTGACCCTGCTGAACCAGCTCCTCAATGGCCTTCTTTAGATGGCGGCAGTCCTCGGTGTCGTGACCATAGTCTCGGTGGTACCGGCAGTAAAACTCCTTGTTGCGGGGGCCCCAGACTTCAAGGGAGCCGGACGCTTGAAATAAGGTTCCTCCTCGATCTCCAGCAGGATGTGAGATATGGGAGCCATGAGGGGGTGAATTGCTCCTTAGGAACAAGCGTCTGTGGTCGGCGATCTGAGCGGTGTGGAGGCTCAGGCTTCCGAGGTCGTGCACCGGCGTGATCAGTAGGTGGTTTCTTACTGGTGTTCTTGTCAACTTCCCTCCTGGAAGAATCCGCCTCGTCAGCGCGGATGTACTTCTGTGCTCGGCTCAGAAGCTCAGCATAAGAACTCGGAGGCTTCTTATCCAGGGAATAAGCAAACCTGGATGGGCGAAGTCCTCGTTTCAGGGCCAAAGTGGCTACGGAGTCTTCCAGGTTGTACACCTCCAACGCTGCTTCCTTAAATCGAGCGACAAATCCTTCAAGGTCTCGCCCTCTGCTGGACAGCAAAGAGGCTATCAGCCACTCGTGGGATCTTTCGACAGGCATCAAAGTGGGCCAGGAAAGATCGCTCGAGTTGCCGAAACGAATTGATGCTGCGTGGAGGCAGGCGGGAGTACCACGCGCGTGCCGCCTTGCGGAGGGTGGCCGGAAAGGCGACGCATAAAAGGGAGTCCGTCGCTCCCTGGACCTGCATGAGGACCTTGTAGCTTTCCAGGTGGTCCAGGGGGTCCGTCGTGCCATCGTATGGATCCAGTTGGGGGAGACGGAACGGGGCGGGACCGGTTCCTTCATGATATGCCGGAAAGTGGGGGCGACGCTCATAATCCGTCCGTGAGGATCAGCGATCCGGCGGCTAAGCTCCTCCAACCGTCGATGATACTCATCGAGCCTTTGCTCGGCCCGACGGTAGTTTTCCTGAGGGTGCCATCTCGGGATGAATCGAAAGAAGAAGATGAAGAAGATCGCGGCGCAAAGAACGCGCCCGTCTGGACTCTCTCCTCCCCGGTGGTGGGAACGACCGGAGTGGCGAGAGGGGGACCGCGTCGCTTCGAGGTCCCTCGGTGATGAGGTTCGGGGGTGAGCGGTGGGAGACCTCAGGTGGGGTCCCGCCTTGGTGAGACTGGACTGTCCCCCGCACCCCTTCGTCGAGCGCAGGGGGTTGAGGTGCAGCAGCCAAACAATGCTCTTGCAGCCCCCGGACCATTGTCATCAGATCCTGGACCTGGTGGGCCAGAACCTCGAGCCGGTCAGGTCGGCTTATCTGCGCGGGGGGCGGAACATGGAGATTGGCCTCCGATGCTCAGCCCGGGGAATGCGCTCCGCGGCTTGACTGGAGGAAGCCTCCTGTGCTCGTGTAGTCACCATCGTTTCCCTCGCAAATTGGTGGGGTCACAGGGAGAACTTTCGTCCCGTGGAACTGCCCCCCTACCTGGCGCGCCAATCTGTTGCTGCCAAATCACTTGCGATGAACGTCGGGTGAGCTGAGATCTCCGCAGGCCTTCGAGATGCAGAAAGGTCGCCGTCTTCCTTCTAGAGCCTGCAAAAAGTCCCGGACCGGTGGTTCCGGTGGGGACCCTCCGACGCCCAAGTCAGTGGGTTGTAGAACAGGAATGTTGTATATAGTAGAACTTGAAAGAGAGAGAGAGATCCCCCGCATTGAGCTCGGGTCCTCTTTTTATACCTGTTGGGGTCCCGTTTACCTCGTTCCGTTGGAACCGTCGAATCTTCCTCGTTGGGATAAGTTTCACCGAACGGCAAGTGGTTAAGCGTTGCTGGATGAGGGCCGCTTGTAGCGGTAACTGCTGAACGAGCTAACACTTGCCCGTGATTTCAGTGAGCGAGGTGCACGGCAATAGACCTTGAATCACGGGATCTGTTGTATGAGACTAGTCATTGTGCATGCGAAAAAGCACTGGAGGCCGACGTTGGAGGCCGGAGCCAAAGTCCAGCGCTGGAGGCCGTCGCTGGAGGCCGACGCTGGAGGCTGGAGCCTAAGTCCAGCGCTGGAGGCCGCTGGAGGCCGGAGCCAAAGTCCAGCGCTGGAGGCGACGCTGGAGGTCATCGCTGGAGGACGACGCTGGAGGCCTGGAGGCCGGAGCCAAAGTCCAGCGTTGGAGCCGACGCTGGAGGCTGGCGCTAGAGACCGACGCTGGGGGCCGGCACTGGAGGCCGGAGCTAGAGGCCAGCGCTGGAGTTCTATCTCTGGGTTTTGCTGTCACATCATTATTTTCGAAAATCATGCAAAAGATAATATTACCCAGAGGAAACGACCAGCCGTATCAAGTTTAATCCAATCATCCATGGAGTTTCTCCTAATAAAAGCTTTGTTTATGATTTCAACCGATGATTTAAATTAAAGTGTTATCCTGGCGCTTAGAACTTGAGTTGTTAATCAGAATATATATTTTTTAAAAACTTTTCATCAAACATTTGTCACAACATAATTACCAACCCAAGTTCATGTACCTTTATTCATCATGGCATCATCAATTGAATGATTTTATTATAACTATTTAATTTTTTTAATTTTTTTTTTAAACTTGGGACATTGATAGATGGAGCTAAAATTTGTATCATAATTAAAAAAAAAAATCATCTACTCTACCCCTTTTTAGAGCTAACAAAAAAAGATATTCAAAATCCAATCCTAAAATTTCATGGGGCAGCAAAATAGCTAGGCTCTCCTCGAAAAGCATCTAGCCCAGATGCTGTTCCTCTTTACGCTCATATCCTTCTTCCCGCCCAAATTCGTTGTACTATGTATCCTCCCAACGGACGGAAAGAATTCCCGCCGAGTTTGACCCGCTCCACCAACGGCTTTCTATTTCCCGCGGAAATTTCATCTTTTTTTCCTCTGTTAGTAGTGACTTAATTGAATAAAATAAAAATAATAAACAAGAGCGATCGATCATCAAACGCATCGTAGCCCGCTAAATAAAGGGCATCTCTTTTCGACGGATAAAAATGGTTTCCACTTTCTATGGCAATCAATTCAAATGATATATTCACTTAAATCTTATGACACATACATACAATGTTCATCGCATAATTTGAATAACGGAATAGCCATTCATAGGAAGAAAAAATAATTTCGATCAATTCATAAATCAAATTTTTCATAGATAAAATTTTTTATCATTATCTATCATGGTTTTATATTTGATAAAATGGTTACTTTCAGATTGATTATGAAATATTATATCAACTAATTTAAAGTCTATTTGATTTAGTTGTTGGATGCCCTCAAAATCCAACAAATAATTCAGCCTCAATATCATATAAAAATTATCATGAGTTTCATAATTAATTGATAATATCAAGTTAAAAAACTTAAAAAAATCATAAAGATTCATTCTTGTCATGATTTTAATATAAAATTTTCTAATACTAATCACTCACATGATATGCCATAACTTATGAAGCTTTTATCGCATGATTTAAAGGTTAAAAAAATAAATATAACATGCAAATATAACCTGAATTCAATATGGAATAAATAAAGTTGGATTAATCTAAAATGCATTCGAATAGTAATCATGTAAATATAATTATTTCATATTATGATCATCGTGTTGGCATCAAATAATCATATATATCACATAATTTAAATGATTTATTAAATATATAATTTTTATTCCTATTAAATAAAAACTATATTATACTAATTAATTAATAATTAATATTGAAATTTTTTTTTTTTGATATATACCGATCCATTTAGTGTTATGATTTGATTACACGAATTACCATGCAGCATGAGAGCTTGGATCTCTCGAGAAGCAAGGAAGGAAGGGCCTCCAAACTGTTATGGCGGCGTGACGAACCTCATCGCCTTAAACCCTGCCTGAAACCAAGAGACGCTGCTGGGGCTGGGCTATAAAAAATAAACACAGACGTCTCGTCGTCTCTCTCTCTCTTATTTTGGGTGGGAGACTGCATTGAAGTGAGAGGAAATCATAAAATAAATAAAATGCGAACGAGCGGGGACGGGATTTATGAGTAGTTTTTTAAATCGGTAAAAAAAAAAAAGCATCGATTTTAAAATAAAGAGTAAAAATAAAAGGTTTTATCAAAATAATATTAAAGTAGAAAACGCTATTTCAAATGACATTTTTTACTTTCACGTCATCATCTCTTGGTTCGGTCCCATCAGCACGATTGAACAGAACGACTAGAAATAGTCACTTCAAGTGGCGATTTCAAATAGATTGAAATTACCACTTGAAATGGTGATTTCAAGAGGAGTGAAATCGCCACTTGAAATGGTGATTTTAGGGTTAAAATTACCACTTTAAGTAGAGATTTCAGTTCAGTTGCGCCACTTCTTCTATAGATTTTCTTCCGATCACGATCCCTTCTTAAACGCTTGGAGCCTCCCAGCGATCCTAACCCTCTATTATCTATTATCTTGTTATATCTATTATCAAGATAATAGATATAACAAGATAATTCTGATTGTTATATCTATTATCTTGTTATAGATAATAAATATAACAAGATAATATAGATATAACAAGATAATTCTAATTAACAAGATAATATATAACAAGATAATTTTGATTAACAAGATAATAGATATAACAAGATAATTCTAATTTTGATTAACAAGATAATAGATATAACAAGATAATTTTGATTGATACTGAATCATTAACCACCATCTAACCCCTCTTTTGATTTGTTAGAAGATTATGTGAAGGAAGGGATCAGTAGCGTTTAATTCCCTATAGAAAATTAAGTCCGCGAGAAGTTGTTACTGGAAGTAACGATTTCGGGATAGAAATCGCCATTCGAGTAGGGGTTTGAATTCAAATGAAATCGCCATATGGAGTGGCGATTTCAATGGAATGAAATCGCCATTTCAAGTGGCAATTTCAACTCAAATAAAATTGCCACTTAAAGTGGCGATTTCATTCAATTGAAATCGTCACTTCTAGTGGCGATTTCTATCCAACCCTGTTGATGGGATCGGACCAAAAAATGATGACATGGAAATAGAAAATACTATTTAAAATAACATTTTTTATTTTAACATAATTTTGATAAAAATTTTATTTTTATTCTTTTGTTTTAAAATCGATGCGTTTTGTACCGGTTTAAAAAATTACTTCGGGATTTATAGTCATTTTCCTCGTTTTCCTCGTCATGAGCTGGGCCGCACCTCGCCTGCGCGCGGGCAAGCCATCAGCCTCAACCGTTGGACCCACTGCGCGCAAGAAGTGAGTTTGCTCACGTCATAGTCTTCGTGGCTCCCATCCATTTACACGTGCATCATCACATTCTTTATGTGAGGTGCCAACTATTTATGATTCAAATAATCACGTCATAATTATTTATTATTATTATTTTTTTTTGGGGCCGGTGGACGTTGTGCCAAGCTTTTACATACAATGGAGAGAGAATCAATGAGAAACGCATGTGTTTATTTAAAAATTTCTACTAAATTTTTTTATTATTCTTTTCATTAAATATACTAATTAAAAAATTATTTAATAAAATTTATTTTTAGGTACAGCTACAATGACTTGATTGATTGATCCTCACAAGCTGAAGAAAATGTTGTCTTCCTGATCCTCCATGAGCTTCGTTGCTGTCACAGTTCAAACTCTTTGGACGATGGTGAAAGCAGTTTTTTCAACTCCTAATGTTGCAGATGGTGCTATAGGAGGAGGGCTGGCACAAAGACAGGTGACGAAAAGCCGCTTTATTTGGACTGCCCCATCTCCTTCTCCGATGAAGATGGCTGAGCTAGAACTTAGTTATTCGGATATTATCCAGATTCTCTCTTAGGCCATGAAGAAGGAATCACGGTGTTGAAGAAGATGGCGGTCCTTGCTCGAGCTTCACTCGTAGGTATCGCGAAAGCCATCCTCCGAGAATTTACCGAGCAAGGGTCTTCGGCAAATGGATGTTGTTTGCTTAGCTCACCGAATCTATATGTTTCGGTTTAATGATCAGAAAGCCAAGAAGAGGTGATGAAAAGGCCATGGGTTATCAATGGCCAGCCGATCGCGATTGAAGACTGACAAGCTGAGTTTGTTCCAGCGGCTGACTCCATGGTGTCTGCTTTGCTCCGGGTCCGTCTGCCCAACCTCCCGATTGAGTTTTGGGCAGAGAATATCTTGCAAGCCATTCTCTCGATGCCAGCCAGTTTGTTTTTACTGATTCCTTCACCAAAGAGAAGCGCAAGGGAGGATTTATCGAGCGTGTGTTCGTGTTGACTCAGCCAGGGGCCAGAGTTTATGGTTGTCGAGCTCCCTTCTGACAACAGTTCTTTTACGAGCATCTAGAAGGCATCTGCTACCACTGCGGTTCTATTCATCTCACCGGCCCCTACTCCCCAATGCTACAATCCGCCACCTCCTCGCATGATCTAGGTTTGGCCCCTGGATGACGGCGATCCAGCAGTGGAAGCTCCCCAAAAGCCAGATCTCGGAACCCAAAAAGAAAGTTCAGACTGCTGTGACTAAGGTCGGGAACACTCCACCCCCCGTCTTGTCGACGGTTGGCAATCGCCAGTGAAATTCGCTCGATGACGTCTTTCCCAGACCGTTCGGTCTTTTGTGGTTGGCACCCCTGTTTCTGAGATGGATCAAGGGGCAGGTGGGCAACAGGGGGTGTGCCGGGTTGACTGCAGCATGGCGGCTGACACACCCCCTGCAGCTCAACCCAAGAGTAGGGGTTCATAGGGTTCCCTCAACCTTGACTTGAACCTTGTGAACCCCTTTGCTCTCCTTGGCTCTGATAGTTGGGTCGGGCAGCCTCAAACTCGTAAGGATGCCAACCCGAGGCCATCAAGGAGGGCCCCGCATGCGGAATCTCTTTCTCAGCGAATTGCCTCCAAAACCACAAAAGGAAAAAGGAAAGTTATCATCTCAAGCCCTAACAGTACATAGGACAACTTCACATTTTCTGCAACCACGGACATACCTTAGGGCCCTGTTGTTAAGACTGGCATGGGCCCTAAGGTTACCCGCAGTCGAGTGTCATCCCCTCAGGGGATGGGTCTAGGACTACCCAATTGCCTCGGGTGGAGGGACAACGCCACAACTCGGTTGTCTCTCGTCTTAAGGAGGCCATTCAAGGGCAGGGCCTGGATCCCTCGGCCACTGGTTCATCCCCCAGGTGAAAAGTGACTGAAGTGGATATGGTGGCCAACCAGCTGATGGATAGCTCTGGAACGAATTCTGTGGTTGGCACCTCCCCTAACGGCTATCTCTCTAATGATGATATGTTAGGGGACCAAGATGGGGCCCGCCCCCTAGCTAGCAAATGAAGATTCTTATCTAGAATGTGAGAGGAGCATGTAAACCTTCATTTCGCTCTTCTTTTGGGAGGTTGCTGCAGCTTCATAGTTTTGATATCTATGTTATGCTGGAAACCCGCTTGCTGGGTGCTAGCCTGGCTTGATTTAGGAGATAGATTTTCAGATCCTGATACTCTTATGCAGTGGAGTCTTGGGGTTATCTGGTGGTATTCTGGTTCTCTGGCGTAACACCTCCATTAGAGTTGATGCCTTTCATTATTGCAAACAGCAGGTTGCTCTTGTCATTTCTAAGGGAACATCTGACCCTTGGCTCCTCTCGGATGTTTATGTCAGTATTGATTTTCGGGAGTGGCATGTGCTATGGCCTGAGATCCTTTCCCTGATTGCCCAGGGATTTCCCTCCCTTGTTGCGGGAGATTTCAATTGTATAGTGGGGGCCAATGAAAAGAGAAGGGGAAGGCGGCTTGTTGTTTGACGGACACATATGAGTTCAGGACCTTCGTATCTTCGGCCGGTCTGCTGGACCTGGGGTTCTTGGGTCCTCAATTTACTTGGTGTAATAACCGCCAGGGATCTCCTAGAGTTTGGGAGAGACTTGATAGGGCTATGGCTATGGCCTGATGGCCTTAGATCTATTCTTCTGCCACTGTTACTCACTTCCCCATAATTGCTTCTGATCACTGTCATATCCTTATAACTACTGAAATGGTTGCTCATTAGAGAAGATAGTTTCAATTTGAGCAATTCTAGACTTTCTATTCATTTGCCAGGACCCTTCTCTCTCAGGTATGGCGCCTGCCAGTGAGAGGTAGTGCTACCTACAAATTATCTAGACATTTTGAGCTTGTGAGACATAGACTTTCTAGATGGAATAGATTGAAGATCGGGGACTTAGTGAGGAAAGTAGAGCAGGTGGAAACTAATATTGCTACTCTTCAGTTCGAAGAAGATTGGGAAGGCTGTCTCCCTGATTCTGACCTTACATCCCTCCGCACCTATTTGGCTCTTCACCACTCTCTTCTTCAATAGTAGGAGACTTTTTGAAGGTAGAGGTTTCGGATATAGTGGGTTTATGAAAGGGATCAGAACACTAGATTCGTTTACTATGCCACTTTGAAGTGTCATGCAGTGAACCGAATTAGGCTCTTAGCTGATGATGAGGGACATTACTAGGAGGATATTCAGGCCATCAAGGATCAGTTATTTTACTTTTTTCAGTTTAGATGGACTGATTATATAGGTGATGGTGATCCAGTCTACCCTGTTCCGACCTCTAGGAAGTTCTTAGCTTGTGAGAACGACCTTCTTGTTAGGCCGATTATAGCAGATGAGATTCGGAGGGCTTTATGGGATTTTAGGCCTGATGGGTTTTTGCCCTTTTTCTTTCGCCACTATTGGGATATTGTGGGACAGGATGCTGTGCATGCTATTCAGCTTATTTTTCAATCCAAATATGTTCCTTCTGATTAGAACCGAAGGCTCATTATTCTGGTGCTCAAATGCCCTGATGCCATCATTCCTTAGCATTACCGGCCCATCAGCCTTTGCATCACCTTATACAAAGTTTATGCGCATCTCTTAGTCACCCACTTACAGAATATGATTTCTCGCCTCATTTCTTTATAGGGCATAGCATCATTGTTAATACTCTTATTGTCAGCTCCCCTTTCTCTCCAAGGCCACCGATAGCATACCTGCACACCTGTAATAATCGGACAGAGTTTTACTAGTCTTTTGTTAGAGTTTTCTAGCTCTTTATGTAGCACTCCATAAAGAGCTAGAAAACTCTAACAAATTATCATAAGCGGCAGACACTCAAAACCACATCCTGCAAAAAACTTTTTTATCAGCTCAATTATATATATACATCACTCAAACCAACACTAAGCATCAACTTGCTAAGGTAATATTTTTTATGACATCATCAAGCAGTTTACAAAATCACATTCACAATCGACATCCAAATCATAAGTACATACATCATACTCATAATTTCTCCAGAACATAAGTCTTTATTCATATCCAAATAAGTCTGATACATCACCACATCTCACTGTACACATATGCATATACATATATATAAATATCATCCCACACTAGCTCAATATACAAAGTTATCATCTATGCTCTTGCAATTCTGCAAACCTTAATCCTGTCAAACAGACTCACTGATCTAAAAGAAGAATATTAACAACAGAGGGATAAGACCTAAGTCCCAGTAATTGGATAACTATCTAACCAAGAAGAAATAGAGAACCATAACATCAGATTTCAACGTATAAAATAGCTTATATAAATCAAAGTATTTTTAACATGATATCAGATAAAGTAAAATGTAGCTTATTCTTCAAATAATATATCAGTACTGAAATGCTCTACAATAACTTTTCATTGAAAAATAACTCATTAATATAAAAATCCGTACATGATGCATTACAACATGAAGATATTCATTCTTTACCTACAGCCCAGACTTTTTTTATTAAACTTTTTGATCCCCACTAGGATCTGCCTACCCACTGGCATCTCATGTAAACTTTTTTTCCTGGGATAATACTAGGCCCACAGGCCCTTTTTAAATTATAATATAAGCTTTTAAATCTCATGATACTGGGCTATGTATGAAATGTCTCTGAGGTACCACCCTACAGACGCCCTCCTGCAGATGGACTCTCATCGGGTGCATGACTAGCAACAGGATTTTCGCACAAATAGCACCTCTTATCTGTGCGGTTCACCCGGTAAAGTGCTTTGTTCCTTAACCCTAGAACCTCGGATTTTCTCTCTGCTTCTATAGGCTATATAATAACCAGCTCCACTGAGCTATGATTCTTGTCCCTATGGGCTACTCATAACTTGCCCCACTAGGCCTGATCAAGCGTGCACTCACCTCTGATCCCAGGGTTGATCATACGATCGAATCGTAAGGAGGTACCGGCTCAATAGTAGTATAAAATGCTCATGCTACAACACAGTCTAAATGATGATCAGCCCATAGCTGCCTGATGCTTAATATGATACATACATCAAAATATATCATTTGTAAAGCTTTATCATGCAAATATGCCATGTATACATTAAAAATTCATGCATCAAAACTCATACTTATTTATTTGTGCTTAAGACTCATGCTTAAAACTTATGCTTTAAATTCTATAATAAAACCCACGCATCAGAAATCTTATACTAGGTTCTCATTTTTCATGTTTAAAATATATAATACTCTACTAAACATAACATACCACAACTAGGTATTAATCTCATAATACTGGCTCAAAATAAACTTTTCAATGCTAGATGAGAAATCCACTCACCTCAGCAAAATATCCTTTTAACTGATACTCAAATTCGGTGTTCCTGCTCACAACCCTCTTGACCTATGTCAACATACAGACCTATTGGGCTTACCTGCACATGAGGTTTTTTTCCGAAACCATATATGCATGCATGATCTAATCTCTGATATCTCATTATTTTCTTTCATCATTTATCTACTCAAGATTTTTTTTACTATTATCTCAAAATACAAGAATCTAAGAAAATCTAAAGTTATATAAGATCTAGGAAAGCAATAGCTTACCTGGAGCCAAGCACAAACCCAAGCTTCCCCTTTCCTTCCTCTTTCTTTCTCCTTTTTCTTCTTCTTCTTCTTTTTCTTCCTCTCTTTTCTTTATTTCTTTTTCTCTGGCTGAAACCCATGTTTTTTCCTTTTCTTTCCCTTTTTCTGATGACTTAGGGCTAAGGCATGGATAACTTAGAGGCTAAGGCATTGGTAAATTCCCATTTTACCTTCGCATACTCTTAAAGAACGCTTTTTGAAAAATACGTGACTCACTCATAACTATGCTATTTTACCCTTAGATTTTCTTTTTCAAATTGCCCTTAGCACAATTAGCAATTGATATTGGAGCCTTTTCCCATTTTGCCCTTGAACATGTATTTTTTTAATCTATTTATAGATCAGATTATTGTTATTTACATAAATTAATACTTTCATGCAATATTTCTAGGAAAAGACCTTGTCAACTTGAAGAGCTCAATTTTTGGAATTCAATTGTTCAAACGGCATTCAAATCGGACTTAAAATAAAATAATATGGAGTTTTAAAAATTTAACTCAGGAAATCTGCCATCTTAGAGTCAGCTCTAGCAGAATCGGGAGCCGGCTCTAATAAAGCCCCGAGAAACCACTCTCTATATAACTATTAGAGTCAGCTCTAATCTCTGCAGGAGTCGGCTCTAAAACTTCTAGAGTCTACTCTAAATACTGAAATTTGATACTTGACATAAGACATATGGTCAAACTCAAATTTTCTTAGATTTTGATTAATTAAACATTTAAATTCCTGAAACACTTAATCAAAATCATTAGTAACATAAGGAATATACTCATATAGTTTTTGTTATTCATCAAAATCAATAATTGGGTAAACACCAACAGACCCACACATCATTGAAACCATTCAACTTTCATTATAAATGAAAATGCCATTAATATTACCAAAATTACAAGATTTTCAGGATGTTACACTTATAGCCCAGGAATTCATGTATGATCTCCAAAGATCCTTAGTCCGTCAGTGTCTGATGGCTGTTAAGCTAGATATGGAGAGAGCTTATGACAGACTGAGTTAGGCGTTTCTGCGGTGAACACTTCATAGGTTTGGTTTTGCGGCTCTTTTTATAGACTAAATCATGGCTTGCATCCACAAGCCGTCATTCTTTCTTATCATTAATGGTAGCCAGACTGATTTCTTTCACTCTACCGTGGGGCTGCATTAGGGATGCCTTCTATCCCCTTTTTTGTTCATTTTTGCTGTTGATGATTTATCTTGTGCTTTCTACCAGACACACAGCATGACTTATGCCTTGCCCCTTTCATTGCGGGCCCCCACAACCCCTTTTTTCTCATCTATTTTTTGCTGATGACTGTATATTGCTGGGACAGGCTATGGTCCATAATGCTTTAATTTTTACATCCATCATTTA
Organism: Calamus simplicifolius; assembly: GCA_900491605.1. Lineage (NCBI taxonomy): Eukaryota > Viridiplantae > Streptophyta > Magnoliopsida > Arecales > Arecaceae > Calamus > Calamus simplicifolius. The sequence continues at coordinate 988,573 of UESW01004102.1, forward strand.
ATCCTATTGCCAAGCCTCTGGTCAGAAGGTTAATTTCAACAAATCCATGATTTGCTTCAGCCTGAAGACTATTCCCACAACAAGGAAGGCTATCATTCACACCTTGGGCATCACTGCTCAGATTGTCTGACTATTTTACCTAGGGATCCCTATTACGGGGAGACGTCCACAGGGCAGCGATTACAATGACCTTGAGCGCTGTGTCTGTGACCACCTTAATGGTTGGCAGGTTACTGATCTATCCATGATGGCTCGGATCATCCTTCTGCGCTCGGTCCTCATCTCTCTTTCTCTCTATATCTTATCCAATGCTGCTATCCTGATGACTTGTCTGAGAAAGATTGAGAGATGCTTTCGTGATTTTCTGTGGGGCTTAATGCAGGATGACCATGGTATTCATTTGCTAGCAAGGGACACTGTCTGTTTTTTGATTGCAATAGGAGGGCTTGGCATCCGGTTCCTGACTATCAGGAGAGAGGCTTTGATTGCGAGGCATGCTACTCATTTTCTATTTGATCTGCACTACTTGTGGATGGAGCTCCTTTATGCATGCCAGATATGATGATTGGACTCCTTCCATGGATTTTCAGTCTACCCATGGATATTCTTTCTTCTGGAAGGAGGTATGTCAGCACGCCCCGGATATCCTCAACATCTCGTGGATGATTGGCGATGGTGCCTCTGTAAATGTTGTTCAGGATACGTAGATTGCTGATCTTCTCCTGTCACGTTGGCCTACTTTTGTTAGTACTGATGTTTCTAACAGTATAAGAGTCAATGATTTGATCACTCAGGACCACTCCACCTAGCATATTCCCATGGTGTCCTAGTTCTTTGGTGAGGAGCTCTCTCGCTGGATTCTCACTATTCCTCTCATTCTGGATCACTCCTCTGATACCAAATTATGGAGAAGATCCTGTATTTCTAGAACTCATGCTAGGGACATCATGGAGATCTATAGGCCCCAGCCTCAGCACACGATGGATGCGGCTTGGATTTAGCAGCTTCCCATCCATCCTAGGGTTTGGCTCTTCATTTGGAAGCTTGCGTGGGACTATCTTCCTACTTGCTCCCTGCTCTCTAGGAGGGGTCTGTCCATCCAATCCACTTGCCCATTGTGCGGTCAGGAGGAGGAAACTGCTGATCATGCTATCTTCACCTGTCCTAGAGCAAGACAGATCTGGCAGATTATGGGTCACTACCTTTGGGAGGGTGGTACTGATTTTCCATGTATATCTTTCCTATGATTTATCTATCAGGACCATCGGAGGGATATCCAGCGGTAGAATGCTACTTGGGCCTATTTAGCCTATCAGATTTGGTTATCTTGTAACTTGTTTATTTTCATTGATGATATTATTACTCTCCATAGGATAGCTAGGAAAGCTCACTCTTTATCTACCAACTACATGCTCCATCATTCAGCTTTTGATTCTGACAGCTCTGGCCTTTGGGGCTCCCTTGCTGCCTCGGCAGTACACCGGTATATGATTTTCATCTCTTGGGAGCTTTCACCTTCAGGGTTTGTCAAAATCAACTTTGATGGGAATGTTTGGGGTAGACTTGCAGGTTCGGCTTTTGTTATCCCTAGATTTGATGGAGCTCTGTTGGCAGCGGGGGGACTCGGCCTTCTTGACTCTTATGTTCCTATGGCTGTGGCTGAGCTTTATGCTGCTTGGATTGGTATCTTCTTAGTAGTCTCTTTATCGAAGAAAACTCTCTTATTGTCATACGATAGCTCAGATAGGATTTTTGTGACCACCTGCCAATAAACCCCTTGCTCCACGATATTCGGACTACCTTTCAGGATGCTCACAGAGTCCAGATTTATTATATCTATCGGAAAGCCAACTTTGCGGCTGACTGGATAGCCGCCTTTGTTGTCCATCACTTTGGCTTCTGGAGTTAGAAGTATGGAGAATCTTATCCTATTGTACTAAAATAAATCTTATTTTCTGACATATTGAATTTGACTCGTACTAGAATGATGTAATCATCCACCTATAGCAAAAAAAAAAAAAAACCGATATGTTGCTATGTGCACTATTGAAGTAAAAATGATGAAGTAAGTGTTAGGACGAAAGATAAAAAATAATGAGAATATTTTTTTTCAAATTTTTTACCCTTCATTAGCCTTCACCACCACATAAATGCCATTTTTTATGCAAAAATTAAAAAAATTTTAAATTTTTCATGATTTATTAATTATAATATTAGAATGTACTAGTGCCATGTAAACACCATCAAGATATTTATTTATTTATTTATTCATCCATATTGTTAATTAGGATTATTTGTTAAGCTACTGTTATGACTTAAAAAATATACTTGACTTTAAGGATTTTATAAGTTAGTTATAAGTTAGTATTATCAATTGGAAAGAAAATATGAGAACTTAACCAAACTTTAAATAAGTTTATTTATTTCTAATGTAATTATCTCTGCAACAAAAGTTATAGTTTATTATTAACTTATTTTAATATTTATTTCATTAATATAATGAAATTAAAATCTAAATATAATCAATCAATTGACCTAGTTATTTTCCTATTACTGTTCATTATTTATGTTATAGCAGCTTCACAAAAAAAAAAAAATCTTCAAAGCTATTATAATATATTTTCGAGAAAACCTTATAAAATGGCTAATTAGGTAAATGCTAACAATATTTCCTGCAAGATAGTGATCCTAGAAAAAGAAATAAAAAGAGAAATATTTAAACTTTTAAGGGAGATTGTTAAATACCTTTATGTTCATGTGATGGTTGTGTTCGCGGAAACAATGTAGTTATACTTCAAAATGGCCTTTCCTATGAGTGGACCCAGGTACTTTGCTCATGTACTACGTAGATTTAATTCTGAATGAACTACCCGCATGCACGTAGGAGTCTTCTGATAGGAAACAAATTTAACATAAATATATACAACAGTCTCACCCAACAAATAGAACAAAATTAAGTGATTTTTGTGTTCAAAAGTTAATATAATGAATCAAACTATTACATCAGACTCCAAAGTTAACAATTCTTTCAATTTTCCATTGTTTTACGATTTTCCCAGTGATCCGTTCATCAATTTTGTGAAAGAGGCGAAACAATGAAGTCAGAAGAGGAACATTATCTAAAACAGGTGGGAGACAGGGAGACAATAACATGGCAACTTTGGATTCAAACAGTAAAACAACAAATCCAAGAAATTTGTGGCAACAGCATTATGTGAGACAAAAGCGCGTGGCCTTTCAGCAATCTTCGTTCCTTCTTTCCTACCAACTTTGCCTTTTTGACTGTGAACAGGGGAGATAAACTCCACTTCTTTTGTTAGACTTAAATGTACACCTTCCCTACCAACTTTGTCAGTGGCCTTTTTACTGTGTCCTGAGACTCTAAATAATAATATTATCCTGAGCTATTTGCTGTGACGCATTATACTTTTGCACCGACTCCTGAAGCTAGGTGAATGATCAGCTGGAACCCTGTACACTGTTGATACGAAATTGCAATAGCTCAAATAGATCTTTCCCTTTTTTTCTAGGCTCCTTCGTTTCTACTTCCAGTTAATGGTGCAGAATCAAGGTCTTGAAGGTCTTCTAGATGATCACCAGGGAGATCCTCAGGAGGTTCTTCTGGTTGCGAGGCCTCAAGCATCCATAGCTTGCAAATCATCCTTGAATCATCGATTTCAAACCTATGGTCTGGTTTGTGCTGTTGATTGAATCTACCATACAGTGTGGAGTTTCTACTATAGCATGCTTCACAGAGGTCAAAGCCCACCTTCTCTTTGCAGTCTTGACATCTGTACCTTTCTCCAATTATGGGATACATCTAAACAGAAAAAAAAAATCCAACTTGATAAGTTACTGTGCAACACAATGCATGGAAGAACAAAAGAATATGTTGCCATGGCGAAGGAAGGATAAGCTCCTGATTTGGGACGCCTCGACAGTAAATGCTGAGAGGCAAGTGTTGTTGACCATTGGACAGAAGGTTTGAGTGCTTTTAGCTATGATTTTAATACTACTTCACAGCCAGCATATAGACTTACCCCGCATGAATCACAGCCAACCGCAACATGAGTCCTTGACAAGTCTTCATTCAGATGTAATTTTTCATCCTTGGCAGGACAAGCTTTGAGATTTAGACTCTGAGTTTCTGAAGCACCTGAGAAGTTAAGAAGTTATATCAGCTCAATTCATGGAAGGTGTATTAGATAATGAATGCCTAGTCTTTGATGCTATGGTCTTTGGTTGTCTTAAGCAATGTATTCTTTAATTATGATTATCTGTCACCACAAGAGATGTTTTGGTTCCTGTGATAAGACATGATACTTAATTCTGTTTTGAGAAGTACAATTTGGCAAGCACCAACCATTTGAATAACAATCTGAAAAGAAGAACAGAATCTTCTTCTGTCTAGAACTGCAGAAAAATGGGCATTTGTGATTCACCATGACTTCTATAAAATTTATAAACTCAATCAACAGAAAAAAGGAAACCGATGTACAATTATCCCAAAGACAACAAATAATATCACATAAATGGACCAAACCTTATAATAGAGGATAAATCGAAGAGTTCATGATATTTTTTTAAAAAAATTAAAAAGGGTGTAAATTTTGTCATATCTGCAGCTTTAGGCAGTAGTTATGACCAAATTATTGTTGATCCAGGCCTCCGTGAGAGTTTTGGGCATCATTTCTAGGAGTTTGCCTTTTTCTTTTTATCTATCAAATCATTCTCAAAGTCCCCTGTTTTCCAATTTTACTGATGACCGAGTCAAGATGTGAGCAATCTAGATGTTGTAGGTGTTCAGCACTCAATTAAAACTGGTCCTATTACCCAAGACTCTAGCTTTGGCAACGATCACTACCATGTAGGAATCATGGTGTTCTCAACTGCCAAATGCAAATTATCTGATTCTAACTTAAATGTTTTTTATAGTTTGGTCAAAGAATTCAACTATGCTGACAGAATGTTGATATGAATTAATCTACTACCCCACTGCTGTAAAGTCTCCATTAAATAAGCTATGAAGCGATTGAACTAAGGTAGCGTTTGGTAGCCGGTAATCTATTCGGTAATTTAAAAGGGACCCACCAAATAACTATGTTTGGTACATATTTTGAATGGTAATTTATCTTATATTAATAATCTGGATTATCTCTCATCCTCCTCTACTGACTTTAGGAAAGGGTGGTTATTCATATTAACCTTCGTGTCAAAGGTCCTGAGCCATACCCTCTTCCGCAGAATCGGGCCATGGATCTCCACCACCCAGCTGCCCCACAGCCGTCTTCCGACGCCGCGAAACTTCTTTCAATCGGTATCCTCTGGCATCCTCACCGGCCACTTCGAATATCATTTATACATACAAATTTTTTTTAAACATTATCATTTATAAATATAATTTTTTTTAAATCAAATGTATAATAATATATAAATGTTTAATAAATTTAATTTAGAGATATTTTGGAAATTTGATGTTATATGACTGGTAATCTGTTTATCATACCAAACACAGTAATCAATATTACTGTAGCATTACCTGTGTATACCAAACACAGTAATCAATATTACTGATAATCTATCAAGTGATAATCTATTTTGTAGGCAATTCACATTACCATTCAAGATTACCTGGCGATGCACCAAACGCAACCTAAGTATTGCACTTTACTCCTCTCTAATTCTTATTTATGTGATGAGAACGTGTTGTCTAAGCATGAAAAGTGGGTGTTCTTGTTGATGCTGAAAAGCTTGCATGCAAAGAGAGGATATGCGAACAAGATATCTCTGGAAGGACAAATAGCAAGTCAACAGAAACCAAAACTTGCCGAACAAATACCACATCTTGAATCAGATAAAAACAAATGCAAAATATGTAGGATAGACACAATTTTCTTTTTGAATGGCAGGATATGCAACTATTAGATGTTATGAAATGCTAAACAGTTCAACTGAATCTAGCAGCCCTAAAAATCAATCAGAATAATATTTTGGAATTGATAATAGCAAATAAAACTCACTATTTAATGAATTTTCGTGCAATTTGCAAGACTCTATTTCCTCTCGCCTAATGGCATATTCTTTAGGGAATAGCTCTTCCAAGAAATGAGCCAGCTCCAAGCAAACATTTGGAAACCGTCCGGGGTGAACGCTTTGGCAAACTTGACATTTAGGAGGTCCATTCACTAGTCCAGCCATACAGGAGTGACAGTAAACTGTATATGAGGTGAAAACAGTTAAATCTTGAAAACCTTTGTGACCATCTACAATCATAGAAAAACTCTATGATCAACTTCATGCATGCCATCAATGGCCAAGGGCTCAAAATCTTACCATGGCCACAATTGAGAACTGAAGGTTGAAACAGCAATTCTTTGCACCCAGCACATTGAACATCGGTCACAGAAAGATGCCGGTAAGTTTCAGTCATTGGACCATCTTCTGTCAAGATACCTCCTCCTCCTACGGCTATTCTACCATGGGCTTTGAGATTATTGGCAGAATTTTCAGTCTCATCAAGGATACCATGGTTGTTTTTGTCTGCAAAATAGGTGCCAGAGCACTGATTAACAAAAAGGAAACAAGTAAAAGAAGAGTAAGCAATGCAGCTGAGGTTGATTAATTACTTACCAGCATGCACCTTTTCAGGGATTACGTGATCTACCCACTGGGGTGAGAAGCGGCCCAAAATCTTTTCTTCCTCTGGTGCAACGCCAAAACAGAATGTTACTAGAATTATGTGATAGCAGCATGGCAACAGCATTGGTCATGCATTGCAAATAAACTACAAAGAGCCAAATTAGACTTTCTATCAAAAAACTTGCTGTAGTTTACACCAAATGATATGCATGCCTAGATTTCCCTCAAAAGATATACACACCTAAATGAGGTCAGAAAGGTGGTAAGTGACAAAAAGGCTAGCAATCAAGATGATATTTTGAGGAGCACCAACCTACCATTCTATCAAATACATCTGTAATCTGGACGTACAAATGACTGACACATTAAAATACAACAAGCACTGTGTTTTAGAAATAGAATATATGTATATACTTGTAGAGTTTACTCCAAATTAACTGGATTATCTAAAGGAATAAATACTTATACATGTTGCATGTGCGCAAACTGTGTCTGAGTAATGAATCCAAATGAAGCAATCAACCACCCCACCTCTTCCTTTAGGCCTCTCTCGTATACAGAAATCTGGCAGATACAATGCTAATGTCCGTTTGAAAGTTGGAGGGCAGGATAGAGAGATGTTTTAATTTGAGTACAGATGCAATGTGACAGTTTTGTCTGATACTAGCTACGTACTAGAGTGGTCTGTCTGTACCTGTGCAGAACGTTTTCAAGCGTCTACAAGCTTCCAATTTTTGGATTATTCCCCAAAATAATGGTCCAATATTGCAGCACTCCTATCTCAATTGGCCCCAAAAAACCATGGGAGCCTTAGACATGTTCAAAACAACAAATGAACGACATGAATGTCATGTCAAATCAGCTCCATATAATTGATACTTCTACAAATTAATGAAGGATAAGCCACCCCCCATGGCCCCTTCTGGATGGCATGCATGCATGGAGGACAGAAGTCTGACTCATGGTCTCCCATTTGCCCTTATCAGCAGGAAATAAGCTGATCATAAATGGTGATAGGGATATAGGAGGGGCAGGTATAATTGAAAAGTAATCATGCAAAAATTTTAGGCCATCTACATTACATTCATATATATAAAGCGGACATGTGAACCTCCTTTACTAGTGATGGTGATCTTATCATAGGAAGAAGAGAATAACCGAAAAAAAAAAAAAAAAGCATCCCGCATCAAGATAAATGGACAATTAATATTGGACTCCATAAACTTGATATCTACTACCAATTGTAAATTAAAACTCACCCAGAACTTCCTCTTCCCGTAGCTTGTAGGCCTCAGGTTTCATTTTCAGGAGCAGAAGGTGAAGCAACTGGCAGATGCTGGGAAAATAATTATACTGCTGCCTACAAATAGCACAGTTGGATGCTTGCACTCCATGCATGGTTTGGTATACGCACCAGAAACAAGAAATGTGACCACATGCTGCAATCAAAGATAACAATGAGGTAAAAAAATCTCAAGAAAGTTTTGTTGTAATTTAGACTAAAAAGAATCAGTTCCTTACTTAGAACAACAGGCTTATAGAGACAGTCCCTGTGACATAAAAGAACCAGAAGTAGATAAGTAGTGTATCACGGCGGGGATGTAATTAAAGATCATGCAATATATGTGGATAAGTAATTAAGTGGTTGCAAATTCTCTGGAAAACAGTTGAAAAAAATGGAAGCATGCTGTACTGAAAAAAATTAAGATGGGTCTCACAAAAATTCATCAGTCAAGAAATTAGCGATTGAAGCTAGGCATGAAATTAATTAACCACGTCAACCCAATAATGGGTGTTATGGCGAGAAACAAAAAATACAGGTTCTATGAGCAGATAGTGATGCAGATATATAGATGAAGAAGCGAGCTGATGATCATAATTATTAGACCATCAATCAGAGTACGTTCTTCTTGGATCGTGGTAAGACTCCAAAATAATCAGGAGAAACCAAAATCATCGGAGTTATTAATTAAAGAATGAACTTTTTCTTATATATTGTATAATAAATATTTGCCAACAAGGACAGGCCGGATATTATATTCCCAAATTAATTACCCACTTTTCGTCATGTTCCTGAAAGGAGAAAACCAGATGACCTACAATCTCGCGCCCAAAGATTTTATTTAGATTACAATAGTCCCTGCTGCTTGCTTGGAAATTAATATGAAGAAGATTTCATTTCAACTAATTAATTTAGACTAAAACACGGCTGGAAAGGTTCGATTTACTTATTTTCACAGATCCGCGCGCGCTTTCATGGGTGCGTGATTAATTCGAACCTACCTCTAATCCTTCATGCAAGTTCCAAGAAAAGGAACGAGCAAAGAATCAACGTACGTAGAAACTGGCCTGGCCTCCTCTGCAAATTCCGAGGGGAAAAAAAGAAGAAGAAGAAGAAGAATGAATGCAGAAATTGAGAAGCTCACAGGCAAACGCAGCATTGGAAGGAAGAGAGCGAGGAGAAGGCCTCAAGGTCTCTGCCATCCATCGAACTCGCTGAGGGAAAACCATCACCATCCATGGGATGAGCTTCTTCTTGTACTTGGAAATTATTCTCAACAGCAATCTTTTGAAGAAAAATACGTACAGGAGTGGAGATTAAGGCTTCCCGGCCCATCCTACTAGCTAGCATTTATAATAAATTTATAAGCTGCAAGAGCGTATGACTTCAAATTAAAGAGCATCATGCGGTGGTTGGTGGTGGTGAAAGAAACGAAACTGCCTCAGGGTTGACTGCTCCACAGCACGACCAGCGCGTTTCTTAAAAAGATATATATATATTACGTCATCATAGACTTGTATCATCAGATAACTTAATTTCGAATGTTTGGTTTGGTTTGGTTTGGGTACAAATTGGATATTATCAAATTAAATCTCTATATATATTGTTATCTCCAATGGTGAAAGCTTGCCGCGTCACGCTGGCGTCACGTAGGATGATTACATATTACATGTTGAGAGATTGAAGATTGAAGTGGGACGTGGGCGGAATGGTGGATACGGGAGAGGCAGAAGAAGCGAAGCGAAGCCCGCGTACGCGTTGTTTTGTTTGAAAAAGAAATCGGCGAAGCGCGCGGGTTTGGTATGAGCATGAGGTCAAAATCGCCGGGTCGGCTCGGCTCGGCTGGCTTCCAAAACTATGGGCGCTGCTGTAGCTCGATCAAATTACACAGCGCTTATTAAAATTTAATTAGCTGGATCCGACGTTTGTTCGTCGCCATTCGTGTGAACAAGCTAGCTAGCTAGCCTATTCTTCAAGGCGCGCCGGGGAGGGGGGCAAAACAGAACATCAAACGTCGATGGAGTGCGACTTTTGAATTTGAATGCATGAAGGAATTATGCACAATATAAGATAAGAAGAGGAGGGAAACAAAGACTTTTCAATATAGCATTAATAAACGTGCTGATTCAAGATTCAAAACATCAAAAATTTAAAAGTAAAAATATATATAAAAAATTGCTAAGTGAGGACCATGGCTTGATTGTCAATCCTATATATTCTCAAAGAATTTCTTAAAAGACCATTGAATTGGCTTCACTCAACCTTTCAGGTGCACGTACGCGCGCAACCAATAGCATTAGATATCAAATTGTTAATGCATATATATATATATAATATACTTGGGATAGGTTATTAAAAGCGAAATTTCAAACAACTATATCCTATCAGTCCGTGATAAAAAGAGGTAATTACCCAGTTAGTGGCACTATTAACCTCCTTGTAAACATGAAACAAACAGCCAGCTGCAGTAGGAAGATGGGAACTTAAAAAAGTTTTCAAATGTCATTCAACAATATTACATGGCCAAACCTTCCCTTGTTGAGGACTATATGAAATCATAGTTGCTAAGTCATCACCTTCAGGATCATGTGAGATCCCTCCTCCAAATGGGAAGCAACATTGAACAAGGCTTTCCATGCAACTTGAAGCTCCACTGCAAAGATAGAATTACTGTTTAAAAGATGGATGGCACTAGCAGCAATAATAGTTACTCAGTAGTCATGAATGACAAAACTCATTTTATATACCAAAAGCATTTCTATATCTCAGGCTGCCATCGAACTTGATTTTAGAGAAATCAAGAAGTGGATGGAGGGCTCTCAAAAGAATAGAATCTTATGGAGTGATATATATAATCTACGGTAAGAAAGTTCTAGCTTATCCTACTAGCTGTCAATAACTTATGTTAGGGGGGCTATACTAAGACTTGGCGCGCTCTCTCTCCCTCTCTCTCTCTCTCTCTTTTTCTACTACACCTTGTTTCATGTGACTAAACACATGCCAGGTTGCTTGAACTCTTATCCTCCCTCACACAAATGTATATATATATATATATACATAATATAATTCATCAAAGATTTATATTCTATACAGAATAAGTTTTATGTCATTTAATCCTAACACTCATTTTAACTACAATGAATAGGATCAAATTATTAATTAATAAAATAAAAACTATTAATTATCATTGTGGAAGATCACAATGACTTCAACACAATAAGAAAGTACGTAAATTGATGTGTGACTATGAAAAGGTCGAAGCAAGCATTGAGCCATCATTTGCAAGTCACAGCTGCTTCTCTAAAAATTTCATAACTCAAAAATTTTTGTTGCTCCGTTAGTGCGTGATTCTTGGCAAATGCGTCTACTCTTCGCTATTGCAATAATAAATAATAATAAAAAGTATTTTTTGGATAAACCGTACGTAGTAGATCTTTGCAAACATCTTGCCGCGTTCTGTACGCCGAGTCGACGTCGCGTTTTTTCCTCTTTTATTTTTTTTTGGGGTCAATATAGTTATGCTTAATTATTTGATAATTTTAATATTTTATAATTTTAATCGTTGCCGCACAAGAAAGGATGCAACATATTGCCGCGTTCTGTACGCTGGGTCGACGTCGCGTTTTTTAGTCATTTATTTTTTTTTTGGTCAATATAGTTAATTTTAATATTTTATAATTTTAATCGTTGCCGCACAAGAAGAAAGGATGCAACATCTTGCCGCGTTCTATGCGCTGAGTTGAAGTCGTGTTTTTTCCTCTTTTATTTTTATTTTTTTGGATCAATTTAGTTATGCTTATTTGGTAATTTTAATATTTTAGAATTTAATTTTAGTCGTTGCCGCAAAAGAAAGGATGCTGAACACCTCTTCTCTTTTATTGATGTTCCTTGTGCTTTGAATCTCTGTTCTTCTTTTTAATTTTAACGTTGACCGGTTCAAGATGATAACCTTCATTTTTATATAAAAAAAAAAATCTTTTTTCCTGACCGTCTCAATCTCGTGAAATGGTCAACCCAGCGAGGAGGCCTTGGCGTCTGTCTCTATTATCTCCAGCCGAAGTGCTAAAAGGGTACCGTCATTGTCAAGATGGCCGAGGTTTATACATTTTTTTTAATTTTAAAATTTGAAGCGTGTGGTAATCGTTGATGTGGGACTGATTGGACCTAACGTTCTGCCTTTGAAAAAGTCATGGTATACCATCCGATGTAGCATGACGTGATAATTTATTTATGCACATGCATCAATGATAAAGATAAAGTCATGGTATACCATCCTACGTAGCATGGATCTACGTCAAACGCAATAATTTATTCATGTATATGCATTAATGATGTAAAATTTATGAGCAAAATTTCGGTGTAAGTTCGCACATAAGCGAATGATACAAAATCAATTTTTTTTTTTTTTGTCTTTTTTTAGGAAGGTCACCAAGACACCCTCAAGCCCCATTGGGCTGAAAAGAGTCGGGTGTTCGAACGTCTGCATGACATTTTCAATAAAGCTACTAAGAAGCCTTCTTTTTAAAGAAAAAAAAATTGCTACACTATTTTTGATACAGCAAGCACAAATCAAGCATATAAATTGATCGTACACCTATATCATCATGCATATTCATGCAATGATATGGATGCATAGTTAGTACGCACATTTGATATCCATTTGCTGTATCAAAAGGTAATACAACAAGACTTTTTTTCTTTCCAAAAAGCATAACCTAAGCCATAATTTTCAACGGTCATATCAAAAGCCATGCTTTCGCATCGAAATAGGGTGTTTAAAAAGCGTTTTACGAGTTGCCAAATGAGACCTGAATACTTATGCTTCAACGACATTTCTAAGCAATGCCATTAAGGCCAAATGACGAGCTCTTCTCCATGCTGATGCCATCATGCTCATTTACTCCATCTCTAAATTTAGATGTAACTGCAGCCAATCACAGTTCCTTCATGTGCTGCCACTTATACAATGAATCAAAGTAATTCTTAATTTAAAAAATATCGAAATCAAGATAGAAGACAAATATTATGCTTTGATTTTTTTGTGCTTGTTACTATCCTTGTATGATGATTTTGTAAACATATTACTGGATGGGAGAGAGTTTTCGATGAACAGTATGAAAGATATCCTGCGATCTAAAGAATTAAAGAGAAGGATATTGAGAGTTTATGAGAAGAACCAACGAAAATGCTTGGTTGCAAGAGATAGAAGCCAAGAGAAGAATTTATGGGAAGAATCAAGGAGAATGCTTGATTGCAAGAGGTAGGAGCAAGGAGAAGGGATCAAGTAGCGGAGAAAAATCAAGATTCAAATTAAAACACTGGAAACTTTGTTATTATTGTTATCACGAGGAATGGCACTTTAAGAGGAACTATCTGAAGAGAAAAAGAAAAGACTATGAAGAAAATTATCAGCACATATAGCTTTGATGATGTGGAAGACAAGGCACTCTCAATCAACATTAGCAACTTTAGAATAAAGTGGTTTCTTGTTTCTAGTTGTCCTTTCGTATGACTTCAAATAGAAGTTGATTTTCTATGTAAAGGAAGTTCTATTGAATGACAATAAGGTTGCAGATGTTGTTGGAATTAAAACAATATATATCAAGATGTTTGATGGTATTATGATGTTTTTAGAGACTTGGCATGTTTCAAAGCTGATGAAAAACCTAATTTTTTTTTTAGTACACTTGATTCTTAGGATTACAAATACAAGGTTAAGAATTGTGTATTCAAAGTCTCTAGGTATGCTCTTGTGGTGATCAAGGGAAGACTGATGAATAGCTTGTGTCAAATTGGAAGTACTATTATCGGTACTGTCGGTGTTATTGTGATTTCTTCATCTATCGAGTTGTTAGATTTGAAGTTCACTCTGTTATAGCATATGTGATTAGCATATATGAGTGAAAGGGAAAAGTTAGAATTATCCAATAAAGGTCTACTTGATAGTGTAAAGACCAATAAGTTAGATTTCTATAAACACTATATAAATGAAAAGCAGAGCCAGATAAAATTTAGTGATGATACTTACTATTCCAAGGGGATGTTAGATTACATCCATTCATACCTCTGAAAATCTAGCTTTCATGGATCGATGAGTTGATATCCGTATTTCTTGACGTTTATTGGTGACTATATGCATTTTCTAAAATATAAGGATGAAGTGGTTGTCAAATTTAGGTAGTGAAAACACATGGTAGAGAACAAGATTGAATGAAGAGTTATGTACAAATAATGGCTTGAAATATTACAAAGACGAATTTGATGAGTTATGCAACAACAAAGGTATATTAATGCACCGCACTATACGGATAATACTCAGAATTAATGATAATAATACTTTTAAAGAGAACCCACTGCATGGACTCTAATGCTGCTGGACTCAAAAATTATTTTGCGCTAAGATAGTGAATATATCAAGTTTCTTGAGATTCAAGCTCAAGAATTGATGTGGAAATCAAAGATAAAAATGCAGCATAATATCGAATTTAGAAATTGTGGTTGAAATCGGTAGCTTTTCTTGCTGTAAAGAAGGACAATGTAGAACAAGAATGTCTACATATCCCCAACTAAAGCACCAACGCTTGGATGAAAGAACTGGTCGCCTAGCTCAAATGATAATAAAATATATGTTTTTTAGACATTGCTGTACCCTCTATACTGTTTAGGAAAGGCTCTTAGGCTCTTGAGCTTATACGGCACCAAAGCTTTTGAGATGATGGCGCTTTTGGAAATCTAGCGGTACTAACCCCTGGCTTTTCCAATGGTATGAAAGGAAAGGGCCAGTGCAAACGATACCAGCCTGCCCTGCAGAACCTGTCAACAACCCAGCAGAGGCAGTACAGATTATGCCGGTCAGGTCTGGCAGAAGCTGCTAACAGAGCAGCAGAGCAGGCAGAAATCATTCTGGCGTAAAATCTTATTAGCCTAAAGCGTATTCAACAGCAGCACTCAGCCCATCCACTTGTCACTATACTTTTACTTATGGCTATAAATGTCTGTAGATCAATGATTGAGTCAAGGCACCCCATCTATCTTTAAAAAAAAAAAAAAAAATCTCAAAATCAGTACTCAGCTTAAAAGAGAAGAGAATGAGAACAAGAAAAGATGATGTGGAATCGGCCCAACCATTATGCAACACAAAAATGCACCATAACGACTCCAGTGTAAGCAAGTAAGATGCCACTTGGTAACGAAGATGTTCCACTTTTCAACACCTAAATCATATCATATGTATTGGATTTCAAAAGCCAAAACTTAAAAGTCATAACTTAACATTTTTCTGTTGGCACTTAGGAGCTCTTGGTAATATTGTAACCTTGGATTGTAGAGGATCACGAACTAAGCCACCCAGATGACCTCTACTTGACTGACGCCTCATACTTAGTGGACTTTTTGTCATTTTCGATGCCCCACCTCTTCTACTGTTTCTATAACAGTCATATCTTTATCACTTTGTGTGTCCATATTCCGACTACGAACGTGACGATTGACATCAATTTCAAAAGAAGAATCTGGTAAACAGTTCAAGCCATCAGACTCAAAGTTCCAATGATCATCACCATATACTTTGGGTTCATAATGCATGGGCCTTCGTTGCCTTGGAGGTTGTGTCCATTGTAATGGTTAACTTTTGATACCAACAATGGTTATCTTCAAACCCAGCTCCAGTTTCCTATTCTTATGAGCGCATGAGTCAATCTGAGTGCTTGAAGCCTCTTTCCAAACTTCCATCCGGCCATGAATGTCTTTCCGTTCCTTGCATTCCCACTGTGACAGATTTGGTCGAACACGGCCACATACATCTTAGCAACTTTTAAACAAATCAATCATATACTCTGGCACATGAAGTGCAAAAATGCACCTAATGCGCTAGCATTAACTGTATCCAGCTTCATATGCCATATGACTTGCATATAGAGATTAAATTATTACACTAAAGAAAAAGAAAGATTTAACATAAGTTCAGTGCAAGTAGATAAATATATTATAGCCATGTGATAGATCTAACTCTCATTATGTGCTCCATTTCCATTGAAAGACCCTAGGAAATTTGCCCCCGTATTATTTCATCTTTGGTCGACCAACATCTAAACATTCATGTGCCCAAACATAATTCATGGATGCTAATAATAAAAACAAAACTTAAAATTTTGCATAAAAAATAACTAAATTGTAATTTTAAGAAGTACTTATCAAAATTTACTTGAAGCAGAGTAAGCAAACATTTAACTTCTTTGGCTTTTTCCCAAATCTACTTTTGCTAGACCTCTATATAAGAATGCGAGTGCAGCAGCCCCCATCTATATTCTCCTGCCTTTATAGTTTTTAAGGAGACAAAGCTATCTGGGTGATACACAATTATTCAAAGTCTCTGAAAAATTTTACATCCCCATAAGTTTAGCATGTATGGATGTGCATAACAAGAGATTTAAGGTATGTTTGGTTTTTGAGAATAGCACTGTTTCTTACTTTCATTTTTATAGAAAATAGAAAACTCTTGCAAAAATATATTTGATAATTAAAAATAAAAATGAGTTTTTGAAGAACACAATACTAAAATTGCAAAAAACTGAAAACGATTTAAAGCAATATCTGCCCAAAGCAGTACTAGGACCTGAATCGGTTGGCGACCAATTTAATATAGTATCGATTTAGCTACTAGTACTGTACAAATGCTCAGTATGCATAGGTTTACTCAATACTGGTATGCCTTAAACCTATTTTTTATTTTTTGTTTTCTTTAAGTAAAGTCTTAAGAGAATATTTTAATAATTATTTTGGTTAAAATTCATGTTTTCATGTCATTTTCATCTTTTTTTTTTTGAGAATATGATCAATTAATCAATGAAAAAGAGAATATAATGTGATACATAACACACAAAAATAATGCACACAACTGAAAAAGAATATAGCAAAATTAATATAGTAGAGAATACATATCAACATCTAGTTCCTTATAGAATGTGCCTATGTCACTCATAAACATCAAAATCCTAATTGTAAACTAGGCTTGTAATCTGACTTCAACCCAGATAATGCCTCCACCCTTTTGTCTGATAATGGACTCTTCCTTAATAGCCATCCGGAACTGATATGATACTTGATACTGAGGTGGCCATTGAATTTGAGAGAAGAGAGGAGAAACTAAATCCGACTCATAATCTGGTTGAGACAAATAGCTATTCAAATATGATGTCTTAGAGGAAGAAAAATCATATAGGTTATAACCGAACTGTACACTATAGGATCCAATGTATGATTCAGATTCAGATATATCCAAGGACCCTATCCTATGTGCTATATTCTCCATGGTAGTAAAGCCATATCCTGAACCACAACAAAGTGCCCATATTTGATATACAATCATGTTTTCATAGGCTTTACATCGTGCATCGTGATTTGCATCCTATGTCACATGAGTAAACTGTGATTCACCCATGAATAAAATATGACTGTAGAACTATAAGCCATATGCACTTATGCCATGTCTATTGTTATTACCATGACTGCTAGATCTAATATCATTCAAACTGCCATTATCATCATTGCTAGTATTGTGAAATGACCTAGGCAATTGATCATCCATGGGATCACTAGTCTCAAAATTAGAATGAATAGACTCCTCATCTACTCGCTCAAATGGTGAAGTAGTTTCTTTCTTTTCTTTTTTATTGTCAGAGAAACTACTTTCTTGCCTTGAGTGTGCCTCTGGCTGCCTAGTTCTGCTGGGTGGCTCGACTGAGCCTATCATCCTGATTAGCTTTATCTCCTTGTCCAGATTGGATATTATGATGGCATCTTCTTAGCAAAACTTTATCAAACCTTTGGGAGGATGACACGGGCAAAAAGCATTATAACGATGCTCAGCTCCTCCTCAAACCTTTGTACTTAGTAAGCTATTTATGAATGTGGCATGTATCATTTTGCTCATTATCTAGCATCTATCCCTGCCTCTCTAGCTATAAAATTAGTCGGTCAAGAAGGCAATCCTGGTTCATCAAGCTTTAATTGGTTCTAGCCCTCAAGCTATCCCATTATCAAATCGTCCTCATTATATACAAAATCATTGTGAAGCAAGTCATCATATTTTAACCCTAACTCCTTCTGTATGCATTTAATCTAAGTCACAAATTATAATCAACATACACAAGATCATTAAGTCACTTTTGACTGAGACAGCTCCATCTACCGTGCATCAAGATGAAGGTTGGCCGATTATGTTTATAACCACAAAAGAAGACCATCTATGAGAGGATTTAGATGACTAATCTTCCAAGATGTTTTAGAGAGAGCCTAAAGTGGAACCATCACTTATCTATGAACACAATAAAGAAAGCAATAATAGATTAAAGATTGTTTATCATAAATTACTGGATTATTTATCATATGTGTCCAAAAAATACTTGAATTCAAGTTGTCTTCAACCGCCATGGCTACTTTATTATGGATGCCCTCTCTAAAACCTTTAGCCTGTGAAACACATAAGATATATTAGCTAATGATCTTCTTGAGTTGACAAAGCCTGTTAAATATATAACTCACCTCTCCTAGACATCAAGCAATAACATTGGGAACAAGCTTCATTTTATATATAACATTACCCAGGTTGGTTAAGAGTTCTTCATCTTTATCAATTCATTGGACAATGAACTAAAACTTTAGGTTGAAATAGTAAGCTGCCAGCACTATTTTAAATGTTTTAGTAAATACACTTTTAATTTTTAAAAATAGATAATTATTAAAAATTAGGGGTGAGCATGGATTAGATTGGTCGATTTTAAGATAGAACCTAGAACCAACCCAATCAGAATTGGTTCTATGATTTTGGACCTAGAAGTTATAAATTTTATATTGGAACCGACCTAAAATTAACCCGATCAGATCGCTTTGGTTCTGAGTCTAGCAGCATTTCAAACTCATTCAAACAGCTGATGGAAAAAATACTGATATTCTGCTTAGCAGCATTGGTTTCGTTGGAGGGCAAGGCAAAACATAGTACTATCATTCCACATTTTTAATGGAGTAGCTATTTCATTAATAGAAAACTCTGATCTGAATTGCATTTTGCTGGCTACTCTAGCACTCAAATAAGGGGCATGCAAAAGAAAAAAGGATTGTTGAATTTGAACTAAGAGTTAATTATACAATCCAGTTGTTTGCGCTCTTCTTGTCCAAGGGCATCATAGGCATGTTGGGTATTCCTTTAAAAAAAGAGCTTTTGTGACTTCTTAAAGCAAAAATATACTTCCAAAAATATAAGTGAATAACAACATTATATGAAAAGTGCTCCTAGAAGAAACAAAGACACGCACAGAAAAAAAAAACACACATTTAAGAGAAGCTAGCAAACCTACCTTCCAGCTTCTCCATCTCTAATTGACGTAGTCTAGTCGTTTGCACCATTGTGAGTCTATTTTGCGTACTAATTTCATTATGACCTTGCCAAAAAAAATGGTACCACCTGTGAACTGCTCTTGGTGACTCTTTTCTAGTTCAATGTGGCACTAAAATTAGTCACAACAAAGTTTCATGTGTCCTTGAAGGCCAAGTGTGATTGTGACTGTGGATGTCAAATCACCAAAGGCATTTTCTAAATCTGTCTTCTCTCTTACATGGATGTCCATGATTTTTAAGGATTATGTCAGCTAGAGGGGAAAAAAAGTTCAATCAAAAAGTGTTTTATTAGGACAACATGTCAATGCAGTAAATTTTTTGAACAACAATTGAATTGCCTGGTTCTTTCTTAGTCATGAAACAAATACTGACAAAAAGTGAATCAATAAGGTATGAACATGAATAAACAAGATTCATAAGATCTACAATTAGCTCATGCAGTTGTCTCTTTGAAATGATGAATAAATGGCATTAAGGTATAGTATAAGGTATTATCAAGTTAAAAATGTCACATGCCAATACATCATAAGACTACCTTGAAGGCTGAAGAGAGGGATGGAAACAAAGTTCAAAGGAAATCTATCAATTGCACCCAAATGATGTTACTTAAGATGAAAGAGCAGATAGTTTGCAAGCTTGTCCATAGCTTCCCAAGCATACCTAGGCCCAGTTTGAATGGGTTTTAAGACTTGGATAAGCAGGTTCATTTTCTAGGACCTACCATCTCACTAAACACTTGAAAACACTTTGGATTTACCAGAATTTTATCCCAGTCAAAAGTCCTAATTTTGAGTATAAAACATAGAAGAGCTAGCCAGCTAGAACCAAGTGGGATGAAGGCCTGAATTTATCCCAAAGGCACATGGCAAAACTAATTTTTATCCCACACACCTCCCCTTATCGCCATCCCTCATTTCATACATATACAAATGCTATACAGTGATGTATTTGGAAAATGAATATCATTACAACATCATAAAACAGATCAGGCTCACCATAAGGCAGGAAGTTGAAAATGGATATTTGTACACTTTAATATTGCACCAGAGAAAAAGTGAGAGTTTTTCTTTGTCAAATATAAAATATATCTCATGTTTTAAAATGGTTACATTAATTAAAGACTAGAGATGACCATGTCAAAAAGTGAATGGGTTCCAATCCTATATTCCTATGTTCTCTATTGTTTTATATTTCTGTAAAGCTCTTCATCTTCTGGTATCAGAATATATAAACCATATGAACCTTAGCTAGTCTTAAGTATATGCCATACCTGAGGTTTTCTGCTTGCACCAAGAAGAAGACGTTTGATTAAATAAGGCTATCCTTAGGCAGTGGTTTTCCCCCCAATAAGCAGTTAGCATGGCATTCTATTCTAGCAAGCCACATCTAAAATTCCGCAGTTAGGTACCCTAGGATCGAAGTAGAACTCAATTTCCCATCTCTGCTGAAGTGCTTTAGCCCAATTTATTTTACTTCACTTTTGCATTTTTTTTTTCTCGATAATTTACAAGAATAAGCAAAACCCAATGAAAAAAAAATATTAGCTTAAAACTTTAAGAAGTTGCAAATGCTCTTGACACAAACATTTTGGACACATATCAACTCAGAAGTTTAAACAAATACATGAAGATAAATCTCTAAATGTCTGCCATGTCATGGAACCATTTCTCTTTAGAAAAAAGCATTTTTTTATCACAGAATCCAGAAAAAGAAATTACATTCTACAATCAAGCACTCCAAAAATGCATTAATACATTACTCCATAACCAAATATATGTATTTGAGCATGAATAATATGACAATCAACAGGCAAAATAAATTAAAAAAAATTAGGGCATGAATCTAAACATATATCTAATAAATTAACAAATGAAGGCACACAGAAACTGAATAATAAGAATAATAAAATGCATCGATCCAAATACTGGTAACCGATTATTATCAGATCTACCGTAGTAAAGGATACCTATGTCTATGGTTGCAATGTTAATGGTAACGATCACAAAAGTTAAGAATAAAGTTAGGGTTAGGTATTAAGGGTGCAGAAGAAGGCACACTGAAGAGAGGTTGTGGAGTCTTGTTTGTCAAGGTTAGGATTAGGGTTGGGGTTGGGGTTAGGGTTTTGGGTGGAGGAAGTCCCAAGAGAGCTAGAAGAAAGTAAAATAAAGAAAAAGGGAGGGAGGAAAGGGTGCAACAAAAATCCAACAACAATGAAGCAGTGGATCGGAGCACCGGATGACCACTGATCAAAGCATTAGATGGAATGAAAGACTTAAAGGGATTGGTAAAGAAGATGAAAGGATGAAAAAGGTCCTTGGGTGCACTAAGACCACCCCGACCTTGCGTGACTTTAGTTGCTGGTAGCAATTTGATCCAATCTCATAAAGAGGCTATTTGATCCGAGCAATACTATGGATATTTTATGTAAATTGGTCAGCATCTAAACTTACTAGGTAAACAAATTTTTCTTAAAAATCCCGCTTACATCTAATTTTAGAAATAAAATATCAACAAAGAAGAGATATTAATCTTCAATCCTCAAGCATCTCTTGTTTTCCAAAAATAAAGAACTACCATGAGGATTTGACCTCTCCAACTTCAAATAGCCCCTAATAGTCATAGATCTAATGCAATCATCCTGTATAAGTTATTAACTAACAGAAAATATCTTGTCAGACTAAGATACTATAATTTACTACAACTCCATCTAAATAAAGAAGTAATAAAATTAATTTTCATATCAAGTCGAAGCTCTGGAGTTAGAAGGCTCATGATCAAGAATATAGGCTACAGTTTATAGCACATTTCTCTACTAAAATAAAGTAGATTTGCCTCACCATCATCAATGTAAATATGATCTATTTAGTGGACTCCTTATTAATAATTAGCATTATTGGATATACATTACTAAAAATAAAAATAGTGTTAAGTACAAAAAAATCATCCAATAAATAATCCGCCACAAAGGTGGCGACCAGTTCCTAAGTACACAACCATCACCAAACTCAAATTTAAAGCTTAAAACAGAAAAAGTTAGTACAGTGATACTTACATGATATCATCATACTAGTTCCTGTATAATATAATGATATTCGATTGCTTCAATCAAATGAGAATAATTTACTTTAGTGTTTCTTCAATTTTTTTGGAATTTAGATAATGCATATTGTGTTCATGAGACTAAATGGTATCAAAAGGTGAATCCATGATCTTAAGATTTGCATATTGATTATATCTCTCATCATATGTCTTGCTTATTAAGTTTAGAATAACCTCCAATAAGGATAGAGAGAGAAGTTAGGATTAAATATGATGTTTAGATCCTTATTAGGGCCACAACACCAAGAAAAACAAGAATAAAAATACATATACAAAGTCGATATTTTGGTCCAAATTAGCTTTTAGAAAGATCATGTATTTTAAATCCAACGTATCCTTTTCTAAACTTACACATCAAAAAGAATGAAATAAATGCCTCTATCATAATCTAGTACATGTTGAAAAAATTCTAAAAGTAGCCTCTAAAACTAAAAGGATCAATATGCTTGGTTTAGGCCATTAATGAGGTGCTGCATACTTATATTATAGGACTAGTTTGACTAAAAATTTGGAGAACATAGCACTTTTCTCATTAATTTTCACTTTTTTCTATTTATTATTCTAGTGAGGAGAAAATTTATTTTTAAATTTTAAAGAAATCTTTAAGGATAAATAAAATGAAGCAGTATTAGAATAAAGAGATGCCAAGAATCATGTTTACATTTAATTTTAGAATATTAATTGAAAGCAAAGTTTAAAAGTTGAAGCTATCAATTTATTAAGTTAGTAAAGTCCTCTGCATTTATATTGAATGACGTAAAATCTTTATAAATAAGTAAGCTTACTCAATATTTTATAAAATTCACTTGCTCTTGTGAATGAAATTTCAATCTAAATTAGTTGAATAGAAAAATTTATCTATAAGGGTTAATAAATTTGAGGTCCATTATTTTATGGATACTATGTGATTATTTGGAAATGCTAATTATCTATGGTGATGTTATAAAGCAATTCAAATATATAGACTCTCCACAAGAATTCAAATTAGGAGCCACGTACATTCATGTATCAGGTTCAACGTAATAATAACTTAAAAAGAAAAAAGATACCAAAAAATCATGAACTCTTTTCATGGTTGCCCAAGTGTCTTTAACATCTAATTCTCTTTACTCTCCTTGTTATAAAAAAGCAAATTCAAGTGTCTTCACTTGGTTATCAATGTAATAATTTTATTATTACAATTGTTGATGCTGTTATATTTTTTTGGTGTTTAATAGAAGGCAATTTGCATGGCTATTTGAGAAGATTAATAACAAAGGCCTACACTTTAACTCAAGTTACAAATCTTAACCACTTTGGCTGATGATTCTTAAAAAAGAAAAGAAAAGGGGAAAAAACAAGGTTGCGAGCTGACAACCGCAAAGTTGACTTTAATCCTTGAATTATTGGATGGGCTGGCATGGCTGCTAAGGGAGATGGGATGACTGAAATATTTTAGGAAATTATCTTCCCTCTCCTTTTGAGGAAAACATAGGCAATCAGCTCATTGAACCATTTGCCTTTGTCTTTTTCCAGATAACACTTTTATTTGAATATAATTGCATCTAATCTTATAATTTTGTAGAGTTCACATATATGTGACTTTCTGAATATTCCATTGTCTTCCATCTAAGTTTGTCTTTGGGAAAAAAATCTCAAGAGATTTCAAAATTATGGGTTGCAATTGTCTTGAGGAGAGTGGCCATTGTCATGAGGAGAGTGGCCGTGAATGACTAGAAAATTAGACATTAGGGTATCTATGGGAGGAGGAAGCCAACTTATGTTATAGCACTGTGTCAGTCTTGTCACAACATACATCCAGCTCACAACATGGATATCATACCATGGATAACACATCTAGCCCTATATCACATGAAAAACTGAAGCAATTAAAGTGGTATTTTGATGAAGAATAAAGAATCAAACAGGTATATGTTGGATTATTACTATGATATATTGTAATGTTATATATATGTATTTATTTATTTACTTTTATATGCTGGTTTGATGTCAGAAAAGTGAGAGATGGATTAATTAATAAAACAATGCGTCAAATTGTCAAATTTTGTGTTTTTAGTACATTAGATAGGGGAAAGGAAAAGAGATTGATGATGCAAAAGATTCGTTAGAAGCAAATGAATATGCATTTATTCAAATTTTAGTAGGATAGTTGAGAGATCTACAAACTTCTACCTTTAAGAAATAAGTATGGCCAGAAATTGAGGATGAATTGTGTGAAAAAACTGGGGAATGCTATGGTGTCGAAAAGTTGAAGGGTAAATTCAACTGCTTGCAAGGCAAACATCCTCAATTTTCAGAATTAACGGACCATAGTGGAGTTGAGCAAGATATAGAGTCCAACACTTTCCATGCATCAGAGGTGCGGGAAAAATTTATTCAAGTACAACCTAACAACAAGTGCATATAATATTACTTCTAGATAGTATGAAATCCATCATTTATCTTGCATCTATATTTTTTATATAAAGTAGAAAAATAAAGATTTTAGACAATTTCACAAACAAGGGTGCTAATATTATGAGTTGCTTGGTGAGATATTTAATACTACAATAGCAACCAGAAAACTTCGACAACTTTCTATGCAAGATCCATTTTCCTTAGAGGAAGAGAGGCGTTTAGAAGAGGAATTTCTATCAGGTTCTGTGTATGTTGATTTGGCAAGTGATGATTTAGAAGGTGAAGGTGGTGGTGATGAGGGAAAAGGTAAGAAGTGTGCCACTCATCTAGCTCCTGATGAGTGTTGTTCTAACAAGATGAAAAGATTGAATAAGATGGAAATTTTTTTCTAGAAAGGTGGGCGGCTTCATTTAGCACAAAGTAAGAGGCTTCTAAAACAAAAGCTGAGAGATATAAACTGCAAAACTAATCCAACCAGTTCTTTTGTTGTTTTTAGTTCTATTTGAGTTTTAAAGCCTTTTCTATTGCTGAGTGCATGGATATTTTAGAGGGTATGGAAGGTGTCTCTTCTGTGACATATAATAAAGTAGTAGAGAAGTTAACATCTCTAGAATGGAGGCAAATTTTCATGGAGATGTCTGAGGTGAGGCGAAAGGAGTGGGTAGATGGCCTTGGGTATGTCTAGTTGTTTGTATTATTTGTTTACCAATGCTGGACTTCTATTATATTTGGATGTTTTAAAGTCATATTCTAGTTTGGTATTACAAATGCTATGAACTTTAAATTTGATGAAGTTATTTTATGTCATGGAACTATGAATGGATTTTATTATTAGATGAAGTTATTTTAAATGTGTTATTATTAAGTGAAGTCATTCTAATTTTGTGTCATTATTAAAAGAAGTTGTTCTAAATTTGTGCATGAAAATATATTGATATGAGTATTACTCCTTTGTATTGCATTCACATTTTTTATTTATACTGGGGCCATTGAGTATTAGCTCTAGTTTAGAAAGTTCAACAGACTTAGATAACGAACTTAGAGGCTTTTTACTTGTAAACTATATCGACAAATGCTACAAGACATATTTGCTTAAAATTCCATATAAGACTTCCATGCTAAGACGAAAGGCATATGTTATGGAGGTCTTAGAAGGGAATCCAATAGCGTGCTATGAAACGTTTCATATGGAAAAGCATGTATTTCTAAATTTGTGTGATAGATTGAGAATGGAGCATTTCTTGCAAGATAAAAACGATGTATCCATGGAAGGAGTTGCGATGGGTTTTATACATAATTAGTCATGATGAAAGGCAAAGAGCTACAACAGATCAATATTAACACTCAACTGAAACTATTTCTGCAAGTTTTAAGAGAGTTTTGATTGCTATATGCAAATTAGGAATAAAAATTATTTGCCTCAGAAATCGAGGTGATGCCCAACCAAAAATTGCTAGAAATCCTAATTGGTTCGCCTATTTTAAGGTATGTAAGACATGCTAGCGCCTATTTATAAGTTTTAGTTTATAATAGCAATTGAACTTTAGTTTTAATGGTATAAATTGTTATTTAATCATATTCATTATAATGTTACATCTATGTATTTATTTCTTTGATTCATAAAGGACTATATTGGGGTTATTGATGAAATGCAAGTATCTGCATGGATTCTTGCAAATAAGCAAGCACCTTTGAGTAATAGAAAGGTCAATTTTACGTAGAATGTGATATTGGCTCGCTTGCATGACATCCTTGTCACCTTTGTGTATGTTAAATGGGAAGGGACAGCTCATGACACAAAAGACTTTTATAATGCAATGACAAGCACAAGCACATGGGAAAACTCATTTCCAATGCCAATGTTTGGGTATCTGCCTATTTTCTTATTTATTTATTTTTTAAATTAATAGTTGTTGCTTGATATTATGAGTTGAGTTGAGTACTTGATATTGTAGATCAATATTAGGTTGTGGATGCTAGATACCCAAACATACCAAGGCTTTTGGCACCATATCATGGACAAAGATATCACGCACATGATTTTGTAAATAGGCAACTTCTAAGAGAGAAAGAAGAATTATTTAACATGAGACATGTAGTTACCCATAATGTGAATGAACGATGTTTTAGAGTCTTGAAGAAAAGATTTCCCATTCTAAGGGATATGCCAAATTAACCCTTAGAAAGCAACATCATATCCCCAAAGCATGATGCAATATACGTAATTTCATTTGGTTGGAAGCTCAGAAAGATGATTTTTTTGAAGCATATGAGCGAGAAAACATGAAAGTGCTTGATGAGTTAAACACAAAAGCAATCTCTATGAGTTCATGCAATGATGCTATTCCATTTGATATGACAAACAACTGAAATAGCCAAGTTAGGAAGGAAATTGATACACCTTTATGGAATAATTATAGGCAAAGCCATGCATCCACAAATTACGGTCTTTAGGAGCTATTAGTAGTATTATAATGAAAATGATTAGATATTTGACTTTTCCTTATTTAATACTACTTTGTACTCTTATATTTGACTAGAAGATATTAATATCATTTTTATTAATTATGTTATATTCACCTCCATGCAAATTAAGTTGTGTGCAAGGAATTCAAATTTTTAATAAGTAATTATGGAATAAAATTATTTATGGTAATGAATTTGTTTACAAATAGTATAAATATAAAAAACAAAATAATAGTCAAGAATAATCCACTAAACAAGTTTTCATCATTTTCACAGTTTTTTTTAAGTAGAAAATTCTATGCCAAACGCATTGTCATTGTTTTCATTTTTAGAGAACAGTTTTTGTTCTCACCTGGTAAATGCATTTTCTAAAAATCAAAAAATAGAAAATAAAAATTGAAAATGAAAATGGCAAATGTTTTTGAAAACCAAACATAGCCTTACCTTTTCATTAGTTTCTTAGATAACTTTTCAAATTCATTCCTAAGCCAAAGAAATTTCACAGCATAATTTTTCATATTATTTTTCCTTGTAATTTTTCAAGAGATCTCTTACATTATTTGATACAACCATATTTTTCTTCCACCTCACTGACCTACCTTTAACTAGCGGACCTAATATGAAAACAACATTTTCTAATGTTATCATCTTCTATCCTACTCTCATAAAGAATGCCTTGGTCTTCGGTCGTTATCTCTTCTAAGGTAGTTATTATATGCCTATCAATTTGGAAATTGTTGATTGTTTAGTTAACCATTGAAACTGAACACCTTCTATAAATGGTAAAATACTTTTATTCAAGTGTAAGCTTCACCTTGATAGGTGACGTGTGCCATCAAAATTGAAAAAAATTTTCTATAAAACTGCTATTAGGCCAGCTATGCTATATGGAACAAAGTGTTAGGCAATACTGAAACAACATATGAATAAATTAAGTGTAATAAAAATGTGCATGTTAAGATGGATATGTAGCAAAACTTTAAAAGATAAAATTAGAAATAAACATATAAGATAAATGATAGGAGTAGTCCCAATTAAAGATAAAATAAAAAAAAATCGATTACGGTGGTTTGGACACATACAATGAAGACTTTTAGATGCTCCAGTTAGAAAGAGTAATTTTTTAATAATCCATGGTAAAGATAGAGGTAGAGGTAGACCTAAACTAACATGGACAGAAATAATTAAAAAAGATATAACTATTTATAATTTGAATATCAACCTGTCTTGAATAGAGTAGAGTGGAGGAAGCAGATTCATGTAGCCGATCCCATGTAGTTGGGAAAAAAGCTTGGATGAGTTGAGTTGAGCATGAGCAACTAAATTTACTAATTTATAGTATATCTATATAGTTAAATAAATAGAGCATAGTTTGACTACTGTTAACTACATACTTGCACAATCTACATAAAACATTCAAGTTTAATCAAAAAGGGAAAGAAGACAGCACGTGCTATACCAAATTTTATTGAATAATTGCATAAAAAAATTGATGACAATAATTGCGACAATTAGGAACCTATAAAAATTGTCTTTATTATATGAATTTCTAAATGCATCTTGGACCTCGGTTTATCCAGATCTTCACTCTTTTTATGACTGGTCATTTGTTCGTAATCTAAATAGCATAGGAATAATAAAAGGTGGCTTCGAGTCAATTTTAAATACATAAATTTATTTCATATATATGAGCAATTAGTTTTAAAATGATATCCCATGGTGTATGTTATTTGCAGATGATATAGTATTGATTGATGAAACTAAATCTGGAGTAAATGTTAAGCTAGAGATTTGACGAGAGGCTTTAGAATCTAAAGGTTTTAAGATTAATAGAACTAAAACTGAATATATAAAATGTAATTTTAGTGGGAGTAGAAATACAAATGAAGAAACGGTGAAGATTGCAAGCCAAGAGATATCAAGGAGTGAAAAATTTAGGTATTTGGGATCAATTATCCAACAAGAAGGTAAAATAGGTGAAGATGTGAATCATGGAGTTAAAGCAAGATGGATTAAGTGGAGAAGTGCTTCAGGAGTATTGTATGATCGGCGTATCCCATTAAAATTGAAAGAAAAATTATATAAAATCACTATTAGGCTAGTTATGCGATATGGAACAGAGTGTTGGGCAATATTGAAACAACATGTGAATAAATTAAGTGTAATAGAAATGCGTATATTAAGATGGATATATGGTAAAAATTTAAAAGATAGAATTAGAAATAAACATATAAGAGAAATAATAAGAGTAGCCCTAATTGAAGATAAAATGAGAGAAAATCAATTACGGTGGTTTGAACATATACAACGTAAACCTATAGATGCTCCAGTTAGAAAGAGTGACCATTTAACAATTTATGGTAAGGATAAAGTTAAAGGTAGACCTAAACTAATATGGACAAAAATAATAAAAAAAATATAACTATTTATAATTTGAATGTTGACTTTGGTCCTGAATAGAGTAGAGTAGAGAAAGCAGATTCATGTAGCCAACCCCATGTAGTTGGAAAAAGGCTTAGATGAGTTGAGTTGAGTTAAGATATAAGCAACTAGCTTGCAAAAACGTGGAGTAAAGCTTGTTGGTTATAGTTATACGAGGACCATTTTTATGCATGCAACTTACTTGATGCTAGCATTGGTTTTCGTAACCGAAAAGCTAGCTTGTGGTTTAAATCTAACTAAAGTGTATTGCGGCTCAAAATCCCTTGACCATTACATTCATAAACTCCTAATAAAAATGAAAAATTACTTAAAACAAAGAAACTAAGTTCTATTCCTTAGAAATCCCCAAAGCTAAGCATAATATCTTGTTAATCAAAAAAATCTAAACTTAAATATATGTACTGTAACGCAAACATATCCCATAGATTACAGAAGTTCAAAGGCAGACGCAAAAGGGGAAAAAGATTACGAAAAATGTTACAACACAAGGAATAAGCATTCATGTCACGAAGAGCGAGATGGAGATCAACAAGGAGCAGAAGAAAGGGGGGGAAGAGGGTCTTACAGTTTTCAACCTTCTAGATTCGTCAGCAAATAATGCCCCCAATGTCGTGTTTTGTTAGCTCCAATGATCCATTTTGGCCAAATCCGATCCCTCGTTCTCCCAAGAATCTAAGATCAAACCCATCACAAGTTAGCACAGGTTTGAGCGTCAAATTCCACAACAGAATACGAGATTCAGCAAATGAGAGGTGAGAAAAGAGATAACCAGCGCCCATGAGTTCGTGAGTCCAGATGGGCCTGGGAGCCACTTGCTTCTTGGAGGCAAGTGCTGGACCAACACGAGAGCTCCTCCGTCGATGCTCTGCATCATCCCCTTTACAAATCCCCGACGCTGTTGTCATGCATTCTGATGGGAGTGGAATGGCACAAGAACAATGAGACGATATAGAATCGGAGGGTGAGGGTTTTTTTGTGACAAAAAAAGAACACGGAAGGCGACGGAGAGAAAGGCGCCAAAGCCAAAGATACCGACCGGACGCGTGGGAAATTTATTATTATTATTAAACTCGGAGAGAGTGGGGAGGGAAACGGCGACGCGGTGGAATGGAATTCTTTCGCGTTGCGATGCTTCCGAACTCCGGCCATCAAGAGCGTCGGACCTACGCTCCCTTTTAACCGTACATTGAAATCACCACCGTTCGATCGAGACTCGACGGCTCCATAATCCCGATCCCACGCCGCCTTCCCATCGCCTCGTCGCGATGTCAAAGGTCTGTTACTTCCATCCATCCTCATCAAATCACAGACGTCGGTCGATGGATTTTCTCGACGTCGAAGGGCATGTGTGAACCGGTTCCTCCGGGATCGTCATACAGCGGCGCACGGGCCATGATCCCACGACAAGACGCCACGGCAGCACATTGATCCCTGGCGCGCCCGAAAATTGACTTGAAAATTTGGCTTTTCGTACGCGCTACTGGATGATTGGCTTTGACACAATGTTTGATGTTTCTCATGATATTTTATAATCAGGATAAGAGCTCCATCGCCTGCGCTTCCGAGCCCCTCAGCGTCGGCTCGGCGGCTTCGAACCAAGGCTTGATGCCTCCACGTAACAGAACACGTCCGGAACCGTCATCACGTTATAACGCAAACAAACACCGTCATCAGGCGTTTGTTTCCGGATTATGAATGAAGAGGATGAATGAGTAGATATGTTTGATAGAAAAATATTATTTATAAATAGATATAAGATTTTTTTTTTTTTTTTACTATCTCTAGAAATATTTCTAGAGATATTTTTTTTAGCTATTATATTCATCATATCAAATTTAAAAAGATAAATTCGTAGAATAATTTTTTTTACTCTTATTTAAATTAATACTTAATTATTTCTATATTTTTTTGAAAAAAAAATTAAAAAAATATTTATAATTAATTATAAATTATTTTTTAATTAAATTTATTTCTAGCTATTCTTTATAGTTATAATTTTTAAAAATAAAAAGAGATATCTTCTCTTATTTTTTTTTTCTTTTAAATAC
The DNA here is from genome assembly GCA_900491605.1 of Calamus simplicifolius. Lineage (NCBI taxonomy): Eukaryota > Viridiplantae > Streptophyta > Magnoliopsida > Arecales > Arecaceae > Calamus > Calamus simplicifolius. Next base: position 1,020,340 of record UESW01004102.1, read on the forward strand.
TATCTTAAAATCATCATTTAATAATTAATATAATATAGGATTTTACGCTTGTAAGGCAGAAAGATAATGTGAGTAGTTTTTTAAACCGATGCCTTTTGGCATCGGTTTTAAAACAAAAGAGTGGGAACAAAAAAAATTTATCAAAATAGTGTTAAAGTAGAAAACGTCATTTCAAATGGCGTTTTCTACCTTCACATCATCATCCTTTGGCTCGGCCCCGTCAGCAGAGTTGCTGACGGGATGACTAGAAATCGCCACTTGAAGTGATGAATTCATATGGGTTGAAATCGCCACTTGAAGTGGCGATTTCAAGTCCAAGTGAAATCGCCACTTCAAGTGGCGATTTCAGTTTGGTTAAAATCGCAACTTCAAGTGGTGATTTCTACATCGATCAATGATTACCCACTCGCTCCCAGCGATCCTAATCCTCTATTGTCTATTATCTTGTTATATCTATTATCAAGATAATAGGTATAACAAGATAATTCTGATTGTTATATCTATTATCTTGTTATAGATAATAGGTATAACAAGATAACTCTGATTGTTATATCTATTATCTTATTATAGATAATAGATATAACAAGATAGATAATAGATATAACAAGATAATTCTAATAACAAGATAATAGATATAACAAGATAATTTTGATTAACAAGATAATAGATATAACAAGATAATTCTGATTGATACTGAATCATTAACCACCATCTAACCCCTCTTTTGATTTGCTAGAAGATTATGCGAAGGAAAGGATCCGTAGCGTTTAAGTCCCCATAAGAAAGTAAGTATAGAGAAAGTCATCATTAGGATCCCGAAATCGCCACTTATAGTGACGGTTTTAACTGAAATAAAATCGCCATTTGGAGTGGCGATTTCAATTTAATGAAATCGCCACTTCAAGTGGCGATTTCTATTCCAGTCTTGCTGACGGGCCGAGTCGAGGAATGATGATGTGGAAGTAGAAAACATCATTTGAAATGGCATTTTTTATTTTAACATTATTTTGATAAAATCTTTTGTTTCCACTTCTCTATTTTAAAATCGATGCAAAAAAGCGTCGATTTAAAAAACTACTCAAGATAATGCGCCGATATGCATACGTCACCGACGTTAGATAGGGAGACTAACGTCAGTGGGCGGTAACCCTCGGCTTAGCAGACGTTATGACGGCCGTCATTATTCCTATGGGATTTATCCCGAGGGCACAGAAGGTTCTCGAGACTGGAGGCCGGGTACTCAAGCCGAAAGCCCGAATTCCGAGCCAAAGCTGGACGCTCGTCCTTCTTGATTTCTCTCTCCTCCCAGTCGGTGAGAGAAACAGGTTGAGAGGGGGAGCGTCACCCTCCCTGCCTCTGCTCCCCGTTGAAACATCGAGTTGTTCGTCGCTTCTCCTTTCTCGCCCCGATCGGGAATTCCAGCTGAGGTTTCCTCTCTAGGGTTTTTAGTTTAATTGCCTTTGTGCTCTTTTTTCGTTGGTGTTCTTGGTCTTGGAAGGAATCGTACGAGAAAAGTTGGGATTTGGGGAATTTTGGATTGATTTCGAAACAAGGTAGGTCTTTCGAATTCGATTTCGTTGAAACGTTTATGCTTTTGGCTTTAATTCGAAGTGAATTGGTGCCTCGCAATTGGGTACGGGTTTTGAGATGGAGCGATCAGGCCACGGAGGATACCATCATCGATAATGCAGGCCGTGATCGTCTCGTATCTGGTTCATCTGAGGGTTTATCTTGCTATCCGATGACTTCTTTTAATTTTCTTCCGAATCTTTTAGTTTTCTTTTTGAATCTTTGTACTTTCTTTTGAGTTTCTCTCCTACCTTTGATCCTTTCTTGATATCCTTCCAGCGTGGTGAAGTAGAGTAACGCCTTTTGCTCTGGTGGTGGATCGGAGTGTAACATGGCGCAGAGTAACTGGGAAGCGGATAAGATGTCAGTATATAGTTAGAGATTCTTTTTTCCCTCTTAGTTTTCATGAAGTTTTCTTTCTGGAGTGATTGCACTGCTTGTTTTTGATCTTTTCCGCATGCCTTGGTAGGCTTGACGTTTATATCTATGATTATCTGGTGAAACGGAATCTGCAAAACACTGCGAAGGCCTTTATGGCCGAGGGGAAGGTTGCCGCTGATCCAGTAGGTAAGGGAGTTCCGATTTCTAGTTATTTTATTGCTATTCTATGTAGTATTATCCTTTTTTATTACTGATGTTGAAAAAAAAAAAAAAAAAAACTTAAGGATAGATGCACGTATCTTATTGTCAATGAACAGTTTATTTGTTTCTACATTCTCTTTTGCTAACTAGGGTAAGTTGCTGTTGGTTGCTTCAGTCGTTTTTTTCTAAAATTTTGTTGCTATATGGCAAGTCTTTCTTATCTTTTCTTTTCTATTTTGCACATAGAAAATGGATTGGAACCATCAGACATTTCATTGAGGCACTTGTTTTGTGATGAACTACAAGTTTTAGCAGAATCCAGAGCAATTCTATGGTTAAACATACTGTATAGAAGAAAGGAGCTAACCACTAGTGACAAGTAGGTTCCGTGCAACATCTGAAGCCAATCTATGGTTAAACTGCAGAATGAAAAGAGGGTGTTTAATGGCTAGTGATTAATAGGTAGATACAGATCAAATCTATTGCCATATCTATGGTATGAAAAGAAAGGGATTACTTGCCAGCAACAAATATACCTATACAAGGATTCAACTTTCAATTGATATTTGCGGAGTTGATCATCCTTCTCAAAAACGAAGATTTGAAGTTGTCCATAGCTTACTGAGTACTCTCGGTATAACTCAGGAGATTAGACATATATATTGATCATCCAGATTAGGAATGGGTGAGCTACATTTATTTTGACCTTGAGAAACTCAGAGGACTAGATCTCAGGCTAGACTTATGTATTTTATTAGGCTGAGGGAATAGCAGCCTTCGGGCTTTGCCTGCCCTTTTCTAACAAAGAATTCTGGCTCGGCCTAGGAAAGTGCTGGCAGCAACATAAAGGAAGAGTTATCTTTCTGCCAACATCCAGAGTAGTTCCATCACTAAAACTACAGTTTAAATAAAATGGGATTAAGCATAAAGTGACAAATAGGTTTTCTGCAACTTCGGAGCAAACCTATGGCTAAAGTTACAGTATGAAAAGAAAGAAATTAATCACTAGTGAAAAATAGTTGTTTTTTTGGCTAATATCTAATATGTAGAACAATTCTATGACTCAAGGTGTTGTATGAAAAGAAAGTGGGTTAATCATTAGCGACTGAGTTCTTTTTTCATTGAACATTCTGAGAAGTCCTATGTCTAAAGCTGCAGCATGGAAGGAAAGAAATTAATTACAAGCAACAACTAGCTTTTTTTTTGCTGCTAACATCCAGAGGAATTCTATGGCTAAATCTACAAGATGAGAAAAGGGATTAATCACAAGCAATAATTGTATTTTTTTCTCACTTTTTTATGGATTTAATAATTACTTTTGTTTTCATTTTGATTTCTTATCTATTAAGGATGAGGTCCTTGCCTCTGCAATAAATGTCTTTGTTTGCCACATTTACTAAACTACTATTGATGTGTAACATTTTATATCACATTAGGCATGGAAGTGGATTGGATAACATCCTTTAGAACCCGTTTTCATATCTGAATTTACGTGGATATGGGCATAATTTAAGCATTTGACTAATATCCATATTCATGTTCATATTTGTCAAAGAAAAAAGAAATATGAATATGGAAAGACAATTGTCCTATTCATATATGAATATCAGATTATGCTTGTAATTCTATTTAATCCCTATGCAGCACTTATGAACTTGTAAGGACAAATGATCATATTAATATGATATTGACTTAATTTAAGTTTATCTATCCGATTTATATTCATTTTTATATCGATACTTTTTTTTTGGTAAGATTTATATCCATACTTTCAATATTCAATTTTTATCCATATCTATTTAAAACAAATATGGATATGATTTTTTCTATTTAGCTAATATCCATATCCAAATTCACCTAATAAAAATGGACATAGATACAAGGATACCTGATTTGTATCTAATTCATTTTTATATCTATATTACATGCTTATATTTGTGTGGAATTTTTTTATTAGCTTGGGTTCAAATCATTCATCCATGCAACTGCCATCTGTTCTTTTCCTAAATGCAATCAACATGTGATTTTGAAGTTCTTCATTCTGGGTCTTCAATGTGAAAGTGTAATTGGCTTTGGATTTTTTATGGGCATCATCTAGACCAATTGCATAGTTGAAGTAATACTATGATAAGAAAGTGATCAAATAGCTGGCGACAAATAGTCCCTCCCCTTTTTATACAAATTTGTTTATGTCATATATTCTATGTTTCTTTATTAAGAATGAGGTACTAGCATTAAATGCTGCATGTGATGAATGTCCATGATTGCCATATATTTATTGATGGTGATGTTATATACTGCATGTCCACATTTTGTTTGGAAAAACTCTTTACCAACTTGGGTCCAAAATTTGAGATTAACCTATCCGTACAACAATTATCTGCTCTTCTCGTAAATCCACTCGACATGTGATTTTGATGTTCCTGGTTCTAGGTATTTAATGTCAATATACAAATCAATTTTTAATTCTGAGTCCTCAGCAAAGTCTCTTGTATTGACTTGTACTGGTGGTACCATATGGTACTGGTAAGGTTCCAGTATTTTATTGAGGTTTGATTTTACATCAATCCATCTGGTCCGAATCGAGTGAAATTCTTTGTATTGCTTGGTTTCATGTGGTATTTTGTTGGCACCCTATCTTGGTATAGGATGCATGTTGTACCATATTGGTTGTAATGTGCCGAACTGGTAATATATTGGCATGATTCTTGGTACCAGTTCTATGGACCTTGGTCCTTAGCTTTCTTGTGCTCACAATTTTGTTTCAATTATAGTTTCTTCCAACACAACAATTCATTCAACTTTGATTTTGATGAGCAATTCTTATATTTGCATTAAAAAACCTTTTTAAGGCAGCTGTGTGACCTTTGGTTTGAGTGACAGCAATTGATGCTCCGGGAGGATTTCTCTTTGAATGGTGGTCTGTTTTTTGGGATATCTTCATTGCAAGGACTAACGAAAAGCATTCCGAGGTTGCTGCAGCTTATATAGAGGTGGGGTCTGCAGAGACCAGACATCAACCATTCCTCGTCATATTTTCTCTTATGATTGCAAATGCAGTTTTTCCAACTAAACAATCTCCCCATTTTTGGCTGACAGGCACAACAAATGAAGGCAAGAGAACACCAACAACAGTTACAGATGCAGCAGCTGCAACTCATGCAGCAGCGACATGCTCATGTGCAGCGAAATAATGCTAATAACCCTCTTAATGGTCCCATAAATGCAATCAATCCTGATGGAGTTCTGGGTTCATCAGCTGCTAGTGTCTTAGCTGCAAGGATGTATGAAGAACGTTTAAAAAATCCACACTCAATGGAATCTGAGGTGTCCCCTCAGCTTCTTGATGCTAGTAGGATGGCCCTTCTTAAGTCAGCAACAAACCATCCAGGGTATCTTCTTTTAGATATTCATTTTGTTTAGGATACTGAAAACATTGAGCAATATTCTCACTAGCTGGTTACACTTTCTATTGCTCTTGAACCGCAACAGGCAGTTAATCCAAGGTAATCCAGGCAATGTATCTGCAACACTGCAGCAAATTCAGGCACGGACTCAACAGACAACTGTAAGTGGTTGCTCTCTCTGTTTTTCATCATTACTTTTTTCTTCTTTCATCTCTTCTGATGCTTACATATATTACAATTTTGGTTGATTATTGAAATTTTCCTCTTCTGTTTCTAACTATATCAGGACATTAAAAGTGAGGCTAATTTAGGTGCAGTTCAAAGATCTTTGCCGATGGATCCATCCTCAGTATATGGGCAGGGTGTTGTCCAGTCAAAGTCTGGATTAGGTGGGGCCGGTAAGTAAAGATACGGAGAGTGCATCAATTCTGTGTTTTAGTGATTTTTACTATGAATGGGGGTTGTTCCTGTATTCCTAGTTCGCTATGAAAAACCCAATTGAAGAATTTATAACGTGCTGACGAATTTGCTCAGAACTGGATAATAGTCTTTTCAGCAGATGTAAAGTATGTGCTGAAATTTTTATTAACATCGTAATATTGACAAGCTTTTATGTTAATGGACCAGAAGATCATTTGTATATTTGTTTATGGTATTGTATCTTCTTTCAAGATATCTTTGATCTAATTTAAAATGTTTTATGTTCTGCCTAGGCCTTGATATTCTGCTATTGCCTTTCCCTTAATTTTCATATCTGTTCTTTTGGCCAATACATTGATGGACTTTAAATTGCCTTCTGAAGAAGCATGACTTTTAGATAAGGCTGGGGAACTCATTTGCTATTTGCTGCTAGAGTTCCAACATTTATTGTTCCTTTATAATAAGGAGCACTCTTCTGCAGCAAGAAATGTCCGATACAGATCGTTAACTCAAGGTGAAAGTTGATCCAATTATTCCTATGTTGGATAGCTTGTGCATCTTATATATGTTGTGTTTATGGTTTATTTAATTTTTTACTTTTTATGTAGAGGAGGGATTTGACAGCATTTTTTATATGGAAATTTTAATCCAAAGTGAGATGTTCTGTCCAACAATGTGATTATTGTAATGTTAACAATTCACTTTATCGGGATCACATCAGTCTTACATGTATGGTCTCAAGAATTGTTGATTAGATGTAGATATGTCATCCTATTCTAACTTTATACCAAGTTTACTTGACGACAAAGCAACCACAATTAGAACTTCTACTCCAGTGCTTAAACTAGAACTAATTTATGGTGCCTATGATGGTTAATTTCAGATAGACTTGTAACTTGGAATTATCTAGCCCAAGTAGATAGTTGTTTGTTGTACCAGAAACATGCTTTTTGGTTTTTATGTGCTGACTATATATTTCGAACTGTTGTCTGTGCATGGCATGGAAAAATATTGAATATATTAAACTTATTTTTTCTAGTCTATTTTTGTCATTTATTGTGGTAAATCTTCCTGTATAAGTTCAAATACAGGTTTGTGTGGTTTGGATGCTGATAGCGCAAATTATAACAAACAGATGACTGTATGATTCAAACAATCCTTGCTTTCTTCTTCTATTTCATAAATCTTTTTGACATATATAGTTCATTATAAGTGGTGTGAAAATTTTTGGAAGGCTGTATAGCATTAGCCTCACCAACTTCAAGCTTTAGCTCTTGATCCTGTTGATTTGTTCATCTCTTCAGGATTGAACCAAGGTGTCACATTAAAGGGCTGGCCTTTGAGTGTAAGCTTTATACAAAAATTTATTTATCTTGCACAATTGGTTAGACATACTTTTTCTCACATTATGTGCATTTTCAAAAAAAAAAAAAAAAAAAAAAACTCAGGCGATTGATCCGATACGTCCGAATATACCACAAATGCAGAAGCCTTTTATATCCACACAACCTCAGTTTCAACTTATGTCACAGCAGCAGCAGCAACAATACTTAGCACAAGCCCAGGCTCAAGGAAACCTTGGTAGCTCGCCTAACTATGGAGATTTGGATCCTAGAAGATTTAGGGTCTTACCTAGGGTGGCTTGACTGCAAGCTTGAATGCAAAAGATGGTCAACCCGCTGGAACTGATGGATCAATAGGTTCCCCAATTCAGTCAAATTCACCAAAGGTTAGGCAGGATCAAGCTGAATATATGAAGGTTTGTTTCTTTATGGCTGCATTGTTGAAGACCCACTTCTTATTTTTCAATGCTTATCATGTGATTATATATCTATAAATTGTTGGAATCATCGGTAGATCGTAGTAATTAAGAACTTGTCTATTAGTGCAAATATATGAACAGTTTCATCAATTCAACCTAGAAATAACTGGATAATGTATGCTGCAATGTACCAGTAGCTCCTTTGGTTATGATTTTCTTTGAACTTTTTCTGATGTCCATATCTTCATGCTTACACATACAACAATTTGTAACATTTCGATCGTGATGGATCCATTGTCCTTATCAACTCACCTGCACAACAGATGGTGGAGGCCAGAAAATCTGCATGATCTGATAGTGGGCATGGTGGTTTGGTCCATGGAATTTAATTTGTCATAACTAGAAGAGAGACAAGGCATGATCGTCATATCACTGATAGATGTGACTGCATACTGTAAGATTGATGGTGATAATGGGTGGTTCATTTATCATAAAATATGCATTATGACCAACAAACATGATAACCAACAAAGAGTTGTTGGTTATGTGGAAGAATGTGAGTTTAATGCAAGTCTTAGTGTGCTACAGTTCTTGAAAAGACAGCTGCGGTCAAGGACCTGCATAGTATATATGTGGTATGCTGGCACTTATATAGTTTGTTATTTTCTAAAAATTTGATTATAAAAATAAAATACACAAAATTATCAACATTGATGACAACAACAGTTAGCACTTAACACCTAATAGCCTGCTTTAGTCCACGTAAGAGTTGGTGAGTTGGTGACATATCAACTGTATATGGGTGAGTGGACCTCCTTTTTGGTTAGGGGATCGCATCCACATATTAGGCTGCACATAAGGAATGCAATATGGTTAGGGGATCGCATCCACATATTAGGCTGCACATAAGGAATGCAGTATGGTTAGGGGATCGCATCCACATATTAGGCTGCCAACTATTTATTTTTTGAAGTGTAAAGATAATATAACTCGGACTCTAGTTACATATTCTCATATAACTTTAAATTCCACATCCTTCTCATTGCTGCAGGACTGAGTTTCCTCATCAATCACATTATCATAGATCAGGCATAGGTTTGATATTTGTTGACTAGGATAAAGGGGGTCTCTTGTGTTCTGCAAGGGATGTTGAATGATTTCAAACTAGTGTCTTTGTCAGTGTTATAAACTCTTTTACATGGGTTCATATTCCCCCACTCAGTTGGTGCTATAAAGGACTGCTTACTAACTAGACTGGTGAGGAGACCCCATAATATGGGTTTTTACTAACCTGTCCATCCTTTAACTGCTAGCAGCACATGCTGCTGGTTAAGTTCATATTTGATAAACAGCGAAAAATCAAAACAATGCTGCAGATATGTTGCAAATAATGCAAAAATAAGTTCATATGTGACAAACAGCAAAATATCAAAACGGTATGGGAGATATGGTGCAAGTGATGCAAAAAACTAACTAAACCAACAGCCCAAGCACCAGAAACAGCATCAACGTCATGGTTATCTGAACGATGAAATTTCAACTTAAAGGTTGGTCAATCGAAGCCTGCTCAAAACTGAGTGTGAAATTGTGTGATGTTTGGAGTACAAGGGATACCAGCTTTGACTTCGGGTTATATGCAAGATACAGCTATAGTAAATGTTTTTTATTTTTTCTTTATTTGATTTATTTTCATTATTGGTTGATTTTATTTTATTTTTTGGAGGTTTTCCCTTGGATGACCTTAGTGCCAATCTGACCTCTATAATAGTTATCACTCCAAGATTAAAGCCAACTGAGTGCACCCATGGGGTGGTATATCAATTTAAATTACTAAATAGTGGAAAATCTCTCTCTCTCATCCTTGGCCTAGATAGCAACCTAAATAATGAATTTGTTTGACCTATTGTTACAATGATTTCGTTTTCAACATCCATAGAAATGTGTAGCGTTATGTGGCTTCATCAAATGTGTCATGCTCTGCTTCCATGCTATAGAATTTTCTAGAAACTGTTGATTCTGAATACTGGTTCTTATAACCGTTTGATATTTTGATTGGTTTGACATCCTGTTTTCTGGATAATTGCTTGCATTTCTGATTTGATCTTAATGTAGTTGAAGGCAGTCCAAATGCAGCATTCATCTGCTCTGCAATCACAGGAACAACTCCAGCAACAACAACAGTTACAACAGGTATTGCAAAGGAATTCACTTTGCTAGTTCCCTTCTGGCTAATTTATTATTTTGCAATTTTTGAATTAATCATTGATGAGAAAATTCTTTTCCTTCCGAACCAAATTAGTGGGTTTTCAGTTCTGACAGTTTATTGATGATACCCAGACTAATAGGAAAAGGAAGCAGCCTTCTTCATCAGGAGCTGCAAATAGTACTGGAACAGGCAATACTGTGGGCCCTTCTCCCAACTCCCCTCCATCAACTCCATCAACCCATAATACTGGAGATGGAGTTGCACTTGCTGGAAATATGCATCACAGCAACAGTATGCAAAAATGTTTGATGATGTATGGTGCAGATGGAACTGGAGGACTTGCCTCATCTTCAAATCAGATGGTATAATAGTTGACTTTTCTTCTTCTAGCTTTTTAATGTGAAATGGAGTGGTTGTGCATAAAATTCCATGTTGCATGATATTACTTATACACTAAATAACAGGATGATCTGGAACATTTTGGAGATGTTGCTTCTTTGGAAGACAATGTAGAATCTTTTTTATCTAATGATGATGGAGATGCTAGAGAAATATTTGCTGCACTAAAAAGAAGTCCTGCAGAGCCCAATCCGGGATCTTCAAAAGGTAATTATGGTACTTATGATCAGATAGGAACTTGTGTAGAAAAAGCATTAATGCAGGTGCACGTTTTATCTAGGTTTCACATTCACCGAGGTTAGCTCTATCCGCACGAACAACAAAGTTGTCTGCTGCCACTTTTCTTCAGATGGGAAATTGTTGGCCAGTGCTGGGCATGAAAAGAAGGTATTGTGCACAGCTTCTTTTTTTTGTGTAATACTGTTTCTGGAACTGTCATATTTTGACATGAGTATTGACCATCAGATTTAAAAATGCCTAGATCATGGTATTCATCTTGGCTGGTGTATTTGTTTATATTGGTGGTAGAAGAACTCCGATGCAATATATTTGTGTGTATCTGTACATAAATATAATATGCATGCACCTAGATGCACAATATAGATAGATAGATCTATATCTAGCCTTATTATCTTGGCAGATCCAGGGAGTTTGGCTGTTACCTTGTTGAAATATCAAGAGAGAGCTTTCTAATCTTTTACCATCTTGAACACACACGTGTGCATACATATGATATCTAATCTTATTATCAAGGCAGATACTGAGACTTTGGCTGGTACACTGTTGATATATTAAGTGTCCAAATCTTTCTTTTACTATCTTGATCCCCTTCAACAATAAAAATAAGACACACGCATGTATGTACAAGATCTCTAATCTTATTATCTTGATAGATCCTGAGATTTTGGTTCGTACAATGTTGATAACTCAATATATCAAGTGAGGCTTTCCAATCTTTCCTTTTACTTTCTTGAAAAAGTTTTGTGGTGAAGAAATATCGAAAACAGTATCTTAAAAATGTAGTTTATCTTGGCTTTATTATATTGACCTAGCTTTTGATTTCTTGTTTCCAATATATCAGCTGTTTTTTCATAATATCGAGGTGGTTTTTAAATTTCTCTTCCCTTCTTAGCTGAGATAAACAGACATCATGGGTTACCAAAGCAGTAGTCACCTTTCCAAGTAGCCAATGTTTCATCATTTAATAACCTTGGGTCTACATTTAAGACACAAATAATTGGTAGCAAATAAATGGAAGAACTAATATGTTTTATCATTGTAATGGTTGTATTTCTATCATAGTACCTGGTTAGCATGAACTGTGATTTGAAACTTGAAGAGATGGGTGTATTAATGCAATGTATCAAGTTTTATTTGTAAGTTATTTAAGGTTGTTAAGAGAAGAGGAATGGCAAGTAAGTGCTCTTGGCTCTTTAAATGGCAATACAAATAAATCGTTTCTGCTGCATATTTATACTGATGACATTAATATGATTGGAGAGGCTTTGTCACTCAGATGTGAAAATTTTCTATAATTCTACGCTCTGAATTTTCATTATTTTAATGGCATATGCTTGTGCCAGATGATGATTGAGCTGCCAATTGCCTGGTTGCATAAATATTTTCTTGTTCAGTATCTTGCATGAATCTTGTACTGTTCTTCAGTATTAATCTGGTAAGTTTGGGTTTGCTTACCAACTTGTATTTTATGTGCAGGCTATTCTCTGGAACATGGACTCTTTCCAGACTGAAAGCACTCCTGAAGAACATAAGGATATTATCACAGATGTTCGTTTTAGGCCAAACTCAACTCAGCTTGCAACGTCTTCTTTTGATAGAACTGTGCGATTGTGGAATGCAGCAGATGTATGATCTCAACTTTCACAACTTCAGAAGAAATGCATTTAATAATCAAGTGTAGCTTGTTATATTTGCATTCTTTCTTTTTATCTTTCTTCTTCTTTTAATGCTTTGAAGCCAACCCATTTATTATATATATATATTTTGTATACTTTATTTATCTTGTTTTATTTGAAAATATAACTTTTGGCTTTCCATCATGAGTAATAGACTTGTAATCGTAATCATCTTACGGAATTCACTTTTGTGACTTGTTTCTTCTAATTACATTGGATTATATGTGCAGCAGTCTTACTGTTTTGGTTGGTTTTATTCTCCATAATCATATAGTTTTGGCAGGAAATGATTTTTATGTCTTACCTTATGAATTCTATTTTTCTTTTAGGAGCAAGAATTTGCTATAGCTTAAGCATTTGCTGGACATTATGGATCATAGATGTTGAGGATTCTGTTTCATTACTAGAGCTTAAAACATTTTAAAGCAAGGTTTTAAATCTTATGGGATGAGGTTGTTCCGGTTTTTTCATAAAATAGAACATGCCACCGTCTTGGCACTTGGGACATAGGGTGCCCCAAAACATGCCAATAGGGATGTTAGGACGATGGCGGGATGGTCCCAATTTAATGCTTGGGACAACAGTCCGTCTTGGCATCCTACAGGATGTTTCATCAGGACCTAAAACCTTGTTTTAAAATATACTGGCATCTAAATTGTGGAACATTTTAAGCAAAAATGAACTAATAAAGAACCTATCATACATTTCTGTACAAATAAGGTGGAAGATTCTTTCCTGGAAAAAAATCATCATAATTGTGCCTTTCCAGACGTGTGAACTTCTTTCCAAATGCCATTCCCCATTTTTTATATAAAATCAATTTGTACAGCTTTGGGGAAGAGCAGAGAGAACTGGTCCCATTATTTTTAAAATAATAGGTAATATTGATTGATAAAAAGTTGACAGAAGTATTAATGTATTATTGTATTTCCAGATGCTAGTACCCATTGAAATTACCTAAGTGATTCGGATGATACATTTTCTATCAAGGTCTGCCGTCTTGCTATTGGAACCCATATTGGTACCCTTATTGGTACTACACTGGTAAAATGTCAATATATTTAACATGCAGGTTGGTTCAACATACTAAAACTCGGTATGCAATGGTGTCGAGTCTTGGTTCAGTACTAGCATGGAATAGTATGCTCGGCATGGTGCGGTATGCAATGTTATGCTATACCATATTTCCTATAACACTTAAAGTGATTTAGATGGTAGAATTCCTGCAATCGTTAAGTTATTATTGTGAAGTATTCTTGTCAAAAATCAAGAATGCACAAAAGATCCTCCCATTTTTTTCTTGGTAAAAAACACTCTTTAAGAGTGTACAGTAGAGAGGCTAAGTGAGGCAACTATGTTATTATACTGGTCCATTGGACAGAGGACTTCCATGAATGGGCTGATTTGGAAGATAGTTCATAGGCTGGTTGCCCTAATGGACAACATTGCAAGATATGAACATGGATACTTGGTGATGTCATTCACTTTAATTCATGGGTGGAGAAGCCTTTTGTGTGACATTGTATTAAGGATATTTAGAAACTTTTGTCATTAATTTGTCATGCATGATAATAATCATGTCTCTCTCTTAAAATAATCTTGGCTCAAATTATGCACTGCTCATTTCCCTTTCTCATCTGTAATCTTTAATTACACATCTAGCTTAAAATAATCTTGGCTCAAATTAATGCTCTTCTTGAATCTTTATAATGTGGCTTTGATTATTTTGGTACTTAGTTTTGAACCAATGATGACAAATAAAAATGATCTTGTGATCATCAACTGGTCACTTTTGCCTCTCTCATTGACTGTATTTGGGCCGCCCATAATTGTTTATTCCATCCATCTAGGAAATCTTATCAACAACCTTGCTATTTGCCTGTTGGGTAAATCCTAGTCAAATAGCTGCACTTTAATCGAAACTTTATTTACTAGTAGATGGGTATCTTGTGCTTTTGACTATAAATTTCAAAGTTTTTTCTTTAAACCGCTTTTTTTGTTTTCGTAATACTCAACTTATCTAAGCCTTTTTCTAACTATATGGGGTTGGCTACATGAATATGCTTCCTCCACTCTGCTCTATTCCAGACTAAGTCGACACTCAAATTATAAATAGTTATATCTCTCTTAATTATTTTTGTTCATATTAGTTTAGGTCTACCTTTACCTCTATCATTACCATGGACTGTTAAAAGATCACTCTTTCTAATTAGAGCATTTAAAGGTCTTCGCTGTATATGTCCAAACCATTGTAATCAGTTTTCTCTCATTTTATCTTCAATTGGGGCTACTCCTATCATTTTTCACATATGTTTATTTCTAATTCTATCTTTTAAAGTTTTACACATATCCATCTTAATATGCGCATATCTGTTATACTTAATTTATTCACATATTGTTTTAGTATTACCCAACACTCTGTTCCATATAGTATAGCTGTCCTAATAGCAGCTTATAAAATTTTTCTTTCAGTTCTAATGGGATACGTCGATCATACAATACTCCTAAAGCACTCCTCCACTTAATCCATCCTGCTTTAACTCTATGATTCACATCTTCATCTATTTCACCTTTTTGCTGGATAATTGATCCAAATACATAAATTTTTTACTCTTTGGTATCTCTTGGCTTGCAATCCTCATTATATTTTCATTTATATTTCTACTTCCACTAAAATTACATTTCATGTGTTTAGTTTTAGTTCTACTAATCTTGAAACCTTTAAATTCTAAAGCCTCTCTCTAAATCTCTAGCTTAGCATTTACTACAGATTTAGTTTCATCAATAACACTATATCGTCTGCAAATAACATACACTATAGGATCTTATCTTGAATATATTTGGTTAATTCATCCATAACTAGTGCGAAAAGATACGGATTTAAAGTAGATTTTTGATGTAAACCTACAGTAATTAAGAACTCACTAGTTTCTTCTATTGTTATTCTGATAATAGATATTGCTTTATCATACATATCTTTTATCAATTCTATGTACCTTTTGGTAATTTTTTTATAATATGTCATAATATTAGAGGTCTTAATGTTTTCGTCTTTGCATATTGATAATTGGAGGTTTTGCTAAAAATATCCCTTATCTCATATGACTTTCTTCGCTAGTTTGAAATGCATGTTGAATATCCAACCATATGATAGAAAGATGCTTTTAACACAATTTTTTGACTTTTTGCAGCCTGGTTATTGTTTGAATGTATTCAGTGGGCACAACTCCCAAGTGACATCTCTTGACTTTCATCCGAAGAAGACAGATCTCCTCTGCTCTTGTGATGGCAATGGTGAAATTCGATGGTGGAATGTCAACCAGTTTTCGTGTTCACGTGTTTCTAAGGTCAGTTTTTATGATTATGCTTTTATTGTCTCAACTTTAGTTGTCATCGATTGTGCTCATTTCTTGAATATTTAATTCTATATTGTTGGTCAAACAGGGTGGTACAGTACAAGTTAGGTTTCAGCCTAACATTGGACAGTATTTAGCTG
The DNA here is from genome assembly GCA_900491605.1 of Calamus simplicifolius. NCBI lineage: Eukaryota > Viridiplantae > Streptophyta > Magnoliopsida > Arecales > Arecaceae > Calamus > Calamus simplicifolius. The sequence goes on from UESW01004102.1 coordinate 1,036,097, forward strand.
CGGTAGCAGACAAGGTGGTGTCTATTTTTGATGTTGAGACAGAAAAGAAGATGTTCATATTGCAGGTAATTCAATGTACATCAATAACATTTATCTCAAACTTTTCTTTTTGGAAAAAAATGAAATAATCAAGTGAATTCATTAAACTTTTGCCATCCATTAAGATTCACAAATCATTTATGTAAATTCCCTTTCATTTTATATATCCAGGGCCATAACAAGGAAGTGCAATCTATTTGCTGTGACAATAGTGGGGAATATCTTGCTGCTGTTAGTCAGGATTGTGTAAGGGTGTGGTCGTTATCAACAGGAGCCTGCATTCATGAGCTAAGCTCCAATGGAAACAAATTTCATTCATGCATTTTTCATCCAAAGTATACTGAGCTTTTGGTTATTGGAGGCCATCAGGTAATTATGGTTTATTTTCAGCTGCATTGATATGAATAACATCATATACAATCAGTAGGTGACTTACTTAGTATCTATAATTGCCATGCATCGATAAGGACCAGATGGTAAAAGAATTTGATGGTAAAAGGAGAAAGTTCAATTAGCAGTTAAGGCTAAAAGAGAGTGCTATACAAAACTATCTAAATGTAAGAATAGAGAAACATATGAAAATTTATAAGATGGTTAAAAAAAAGTTAAAAAGATGGTATGAAAGGTTGATGTAAGGCATATGAGGAATTATATCATAAGTTAGAAACTAAAGATGGAAAGAGAGACATATATATTGCAAGAGTAAGAAACAAAAAAAAACTAAAGATATGTTTTGGGTTAAATGCATTAAAGATGATGATTAAAAAGTTTCAGTTCAGAAGAAAGAGATCAAAAAAAGATAGAAAAGCTATTTTAATAAATTATTAAATAAAAATCATGCAAATAATTTAGGATGCCCTATTAGCTCTATTGAAAATAAAGTTATGATGTATACTCGTAGAATTAAGACATCTGCAGTAAATAAGGTTATAAAAAAAAATAAAAGTAAGAAAAGCTGTGGGAGTTGATAAGATTCCCATTAAAGTTTGAAAATGTTTAGGTGATGCTGGAGTAAAGTGAGTGACAAATTTACTTAATAGGATTTTAAAAACTAAAAAGATGCTTAATAAAAGGAAAAAGAACATTATAGTACCAATTTATAAGAATAAATGAGATATTCAAAATTGCTCTAATTATTATGTTATAAAACTCATGAGTCATACTATGAAACTTTAGGAGAGTAATTAAATATATGTTCAGATGTACTGCAAAAATATTAAAAAATAAATTTAGCTTTATGCTAGAAAGATTGATTATAGAAGTTATTTTTCTTCTTAAGAGATTAATGGAGATGTATAGAGCAAAGAAACAAGATCTTTATATGAATTTTATTAATTTAGAGAAAGCATATAATAGGGTCTCTAGAAAAATCTTATGGTGGATGCCAAAAAGAAAGAAGTTTCTATTAGGTTATATTAACATAATAAAAGATATGTATGACGGGGCAGTTACTAATATAAAAATTATTGATGGTAATACTAGTGAATTTTTTATTACATTAGACTTACATCAGGGATATGCTCTTAGTCCCTATCTTTTACTTTTGTTATAAATGAGCTTACTAAACATATTCAAGATCATATTGCATGATGCATGTTATTTGTAGATGATATAGGACTAGTAGATGAAACTAAGGCTGGAGTTGATCTTAAATTAGAATTATAGTGAAATGCATTAGAATTTAAAAGTTTTAGGTTAAATAGAACAAAGAGAGAATTCATGGAATGTAATTTTAGTACAATCAGAAAGGGAGATAAATGTAGAGTAAAAATTGAGGATCATGAAGTTATTAAATGTAATCATTTTTGGTATTTAGATTCAATTATTCATAAGGAAGGAGAAATTGAGAATGATATTGAATAAAATGAAGAAATGCAATTAGGATATTATGTGATCATAGAGTATCTGTCAAATTAAAGGAAAAGTTTTATAGGACAACCATAAGATCATCTATACTTTATGGCATAAAATGTTGGGCAGTTAAAAAATACATGTAAATAAGATGAATGTAGCGGAAATGAGAAATATTAAGATGGATGTATGGTAATACAAGAAAAGATAGAATAAGAAATAAAATTATTCGTAAAAAGATGGAGGCAGTTTCAATCGAAGATAAATTAAGAGGACGATTTAAATGGTTTGGATATGTGCAACATAGATTTAGAGATGCATCTGTGTAGAAGAATGACTTGATACATGTAAAGGAAAAAAGAGGTAAAGATCGATCGAAAATCATATGAAAGGAAGTAATAAAGAAAAACTTATAATTTTTATATCTTACAAAAAATATGACTCAAAAAAGAATTGAATGGATAAAAAGGATTCATGTAGCCAACTGCAACTAGTTTGGGATTAAGGCTTTATTGTTGTAGCTAATTAACTAACCATGGTAGGAGCACTCTTAAGTGCTTTAGAATATATCCTCCATATCGTAGTTTTGGCTGCTCTGTTCTGCTTTTAGGTGACAACCCTAAAACTTCTGCCAATATAAAGAATTTAGGGCCCATTTTTTTCCTTCCTGTTACATTTTCATCTGATCTTTTATTCTTCTAATTTTATTTTTGTATAATTGGATTGGAAGTGTGATATAATATTTAGAATAAAAAAGACAAAGGTCTTTCGTACTGATTGGATTGGTAAGGAATTGATATAATACCAAGTTTTGTTTCGGTATGAACCAAATGAGTCTGAACTGAGTTGAACCATCACATACCGCTTGATACTGATCCGTACTATTTGCTACTGAGTGATGTTTAAGTTCTGAATGTAAAAAAGAATGGGCATCCCAAATTGATATGAGGTTTATACTATATCATGTCATATTGAACCAATAATTTTCCAATACATATCTTGGTATTGATTTTGCAAACTTTGAAAAGACTATTCATTCTATTTGGTAATTTTGGTATCTGCATGTCTTAAAGAGTACTAATCTCTTCCATTATAAGCTCTTATTATGTATGTAGATGCTTTTGCTAGCAGGCAGATAATCATGTTTTATGTTTGCTGCACTGCTGCCTTGCAGCATGCTTTTTAAAGTGGACGATGCATCTTCTTTTTATGTTGCAGCTATTCGCTACCATGACATTTTGCATTTTCATCTAGAACTCTAAGCAAAATCTGGGAAGCCAATGAAAAAGCCAACTTGGTTTTTCATGATCTCTGATGGTTGGCATGGTTACTTGTCGTACTTGGGAAACCTGATCATATTGTTATTTTTTGTGGTTCCATTTTGTGGCCGGCAATCTGGACTGTTTGTCTTTTATTTGATTGCATGCTTTTTGCTAATTTTAGTTCTGTATTCTTTCAATTCTTGCAGTCTTTGGAACTGTGGAATCTGTCACACAACCAAACCATGACGGTCCAGGCACATGAAGGTTTGATTGCAGCACTTGCACAGTCACCGGCTACAGGAATGGTGGCCTCTGCTAGCCATGACAAGTCTGTTAAGTTGTGGAAGTAAAACATTGGACGTGTTTTGGCCTTGCAATGTTGCTGCCAGCATTCTCACAAAATTTCAGGTTAAAAGGAAGGAAGAAATAATGTAGTCTCTATGCTTTGTTGGTTGTTTGATAGCAAATAAAAATGGTGGGAGGCGTTTGTCAAAGTTAGTCGCGGAGGGTATATGTATGTGAAGGATGGGTTGTCGTGTTTTGATTGGTAGGGATGGTATTGAACGCTAGGGGAAGGATTAACTTTTTTCATCTTTAATTATATAACCTATATAAATTATAAACCATATAATTTAGTGTTGATTTGTAGAAATAGTGCGGTCTGATGAGGGTGGTAAATCTATTTTGGCTTGCTTATGAAAATCATCTCATCATAGCAGGTATGAACGCATGAAGATATATACTGGCAGATATGATCCTTCATGCGGCCCTCAGCTGATGGATTTTGTGGACTCAAAAAAGCGATGAGTCATGGATTTCTGTGCCAGCATATTTTTCACTAACATGGCAGGTGATAAAAGAGAGTATCAAACATCACTTCTCTTCTAGTTCTAGTTCTAGATTCTCTTGGGGCAAAATGAAAGACGGTAGAATTAATTGGGCAGCGATGATGTTTAAACGTGTCACTGATGGCAAGGGGAAAGCGTTGGGAGGGGACTTAATTGGTAAGACGAAATAGAACGAAAGAGAATATATCGTAGACTCTCGCTGTAGAAAAGTATCGGACGCAGTTTTGTATATTGTTAACATTTCGCAGAGTTAATTTTTATTTTCAATACAAAATATCGCTAATGATATATACTCTACTTACCAGCAAATAGCCCCCCTCGTTGCTGAGGCTTGGGTCACGACGCTTTGCAGCTAATAAATTTTTGTTTTTTTAAAAACAAAAAAAAAACAAAAAAAAAATTATTTGAGCCTCGTAACTGATATTTTTTTCTCAATGACGGTTTGATTAGATTTTTGGTGCTGGATATTCTACAATTCTTTCAACATTTTGAATAGGGGACGGCTTGATTGTCCACCCCGGATGCAAAGGCATCCCTTTTTTTTTTTTTTCGCTTTTTTCTGAGTTGTTGAAAATGATGCACAGTGATTGCTGGTAATGGCTTAGGAGCGCGGGTCCCACGTAGTTGTAACCATTTACAGATTTTGAAAAATAAAAATCATACACCTTGAGGATAAAATATTTGTTTGATGACAAAAAAAGCAAGTTCTTCGTATGAAGCTCAAGATGAAGCCTTGATTGTTAAAATTGTTCATCAGTTGGATGGTAATGTCATTTGTTGATTTATTTAATTTTTATTTTATATTTATCTATTAATATCGTTTTATTTCAGTTGATTCAGCATGAAATTTTATTATTATTATTATTACTACTAAAATTATCTGTGAGGGGCTGGAAGAGCTTTCGTTGGATATCTAAATGTCTAATTTGCATTTGGATACGTGTGTAGAAAATATAAAGAAAAATAACATTCTGAAATAGACCTTTTTTTTTTTAGAGCTTGATTGATTCTCTTGGTCAAGACCTTACCAGTTGTGTTAATTTTAGGTATATGATGATATTATTCCTTTTTGAAGATGTCTAATAGTCTTGCTGGCTACGCTTTTGGTTCTTGCATCTGGGTTTGAGCCATTTGCTGTTGCTAAAGTTATGCTTGAAACTAGCGTTATCTTCTAAAAAGAGTTAACGGAGGGAGCCGAGGCTTACAACATTAATTAAAGTTGGTTGCAGATGAATGAGCGAAGAAAGAAGCAAGCGGATGGCAAAGGCCCAAGTTGGCAGCTGACAGGACCCAAGATCTCGGTCCGGTCCGGTTCGGTCGTTAGCGCACAGCACTTGGCCCAGGATGCGGTGGGGTGGGGTGGGGTGGGGTCCGGCGGAAAAGACTTTGTATACTCCTCCAGTGCAGCAAGTCCTACGTGGACTGCACCATTTATTTTTATTGTCCATGTACGCACAACATCATTAAAAAATATTAAGACATCCCAAGAAAAAAACTTTCGATACCCTAGTTTTAAGCTTACGATACTGTAGTTAAAAAGTGAAGGCACCCATTCAGAAAGAAAAAAAAAAAAAAAAAAACTCACGACATCCTATTTTTAAACTCACGATACCCTAGTTTTAAGCTTAAGACACCCGTTCAAAAATGTGTCTGTATACAACTTCCAAAAAAAAAGCAGCATTAATACCCGTTCAGCTTTTTTTTAAGTTTAAGACACCCGTTCAAAAATGTGTCTGTATACAACTTCTAAAAAAAAAGCAGCATTAATATCCGTTCAGCTTTTTTTTTTTTGGAATTCGTGTACAGACACTTTTTCTAAACGGGTGTTTCAAGCTTAAAATTAGGATGTCGTGAGTTTAAAACTAGGATGTCGTGAGTTTTTTTTGCTTTTTGAACGGGTGTCGTGGCTTTATAACTACGGTATCGTGGCTTTATAACTACGGTGTAGTGGCTTTTTTTTATTTTTTTTAATATGTCTTTATTTTGACATGACGTGCATTAATACCAGCTTTTTTTGGAATTTATGTACAGACAAGTGGGTGTCGTGACTTTATAACTACGATGTCGTGGCTTTATAACTAGGGTGTCGTAAATATTTTTTTACTTTTTTAATATGTGTCTTTATTTGACATGATGTGCATTAATACCAGTTTTTTTGGAATTTGTGCAGACGAGGTGTCGTGGCTTTATAACTACAGTGTCGTGGGGGTGTCGTAAGTATTTTTTTGCTTTTTAACGGGTGTCTTAGTTTTATAATTAGGGTGTCATAAGATTTTTTTTGCTTTCTTAATAACTATTTAATTTTGACGTAACGTGCGTTAATACCCGTTCAGTTTTTTTTGGAATATGTACCGACACCTTTTGAACGAGTGTCTTAACCTTAAAACTAGGGTGTCGTGAGTTTAAAACTAGGATGTTGTGAGTTTTTTTTTCTTTTCTTTCTGAACGGATGTCTTCACTTTTTAACTACGGTGTCGTAAGCTTAAAATTAGGGTGTCGTAAGTTTTTTTCTTGGGATGTCAATATTTTTTAATGGGTGTCGTGTGTATGTGGACCAATAAAAAAGAACGGTATAGCTCACGTAGGACTTGCTGCACCGAAGGCGGTGTACAAAATCTTTTCCGGGTTCGACCTGGGTTGTTGGCAAGAGGTTGAAGACAAGAAGAAAAGCATCAAAGACGATGCCGAGGCTATCAAACGTGCTGTGAACACAGACAAACCCTGCTTATATAATTTCCACCACTCTTGATGCGTGTTAATTAGGAGGCATCTAGTTTATGGAGGCCTTTTCCTCCCTCTTTTTCTCGTCGATTAAAATCTAATGAGTTCGCAAGGAATTAGGTATGCACTGCCACTCAACAAAAGAATTCACACCAGAGGTATATAAAAAAGTTCATTGCTTGTTATTTTCACCGTTCTTCTAAAATAAATACTAATTAATATGCCAACGATTAAGAAGCCTTGAGGCAAAGCCAGGCGTAAATTAACGACCGCTCCAAATCCGAGAAGTTTTTGGTGAAGATTTTGGAGGAGTAAAAAATTAGCACGACCTGTCAAAAGAGGTAAGCAAAACTCTAATGATAGATGCATCTAAATTATAGGTTGCTCTATTTGCTTGAAAATCTAAGATATATATATATATATATATATATATATATATATATATATATATATATATATATGATTGACTGGTGATTGCGATCTGGCCAACGATTAGTTCACAATTATTCCAAGTTTGAAAGTTTCAAACTAAAATCAGTAGTATCTGCCAAGGTCCAAAATATTTTAGTACAAAAAGCCAACCGTAAACAATCATTCCATTTTGATGATGATAATCTCTACAAGTATAGGTTGATTAGTTCCGGCTTTAAAATAATCAAACGAACCCCAACTGCTAACGATGGCTCTTCCAAAATTAAAGCTTGTAGTTTATAAAGTCTGAAAATGATTTATATATCTATCAAATCGTCTAGTAAATCTAGGGGCCTGGAGATGATGATCTTAATTTAATAAGACGTTTATTAACGGTGAGAACAAGTCAAGTCCATCATTTTTACAACGGTTTCAAATGGGCCTGTAACTTCAAATGATGCAATTATTCCCCCGCCTAATAAACGAAGAAATCTCAACTTTGTTTAATCTCAATTGCCCACCTAAAAATTTGGATAAGATGGTAACTATTCTAATCCAAATACTTTCCACAAACATCACAGAAGACTTTCAAGTAATTGTTATAATTATAAGCCGCCAACAACCAACAAACCTAACTGAAGAGGGAGAATCTATCCACGCGTTGCCGTTGACCTAAACTAAAAGCCCTCACCTGCTACAGTACTGTCTGTTATCCGTTCACAGCTCCAACGCTCACCAACTTTTCTAGTCTAACACCACTGCTATATATATATATATATATGACTTTAAATCCACTGTTTTGAGTCCATGTCAAGCCTTCATTTGTTGTAGCATCTGGCTCCCTCCCTACAGCTGATCTGCTCAGTAGCAGCAAACGAATTGATGAAGCAGTAAGAAGTACGTAGTCTTTGTCAGACAACTACGTAGTACTTGGGGAGAAATTAAGGTGGCATTGCCCAAGTATTGTACGAGCCCTCAACCACCCAACAACTGGGGGGGTCGCACTCAGGGGCAGTTCGGTTGCATGATTTTATATAAATACTGGATTCATATAGACTCTGCTGCGCGTTTACTTTCAAAAGTGTATGCTGTCATCGGTACTGCTCTTCTTTTGAATGCCTTCATACAGCATTAAAAACACTTGGGTCATGTTTAGGTGAAGGTACATTCAATTTGTGGGCAATGGTCGGTTGACTCCAGGCATAGTGAGAGTGGTGAATATTGACAATCCACTTAATTGCTTTTGGTTGTTGGGTGATGTTATACCCTCATCCAATAATTTAGAAGACGCTCATCTATGCTATCCATTTCATGCCAGTTGAAACATAAAAAGGATAGTGATGACGCTCGATCACCTCTCCTGAATATCGGGAATGGAGGCTTCTCGAATCTCGCCTCGCCGGGTTGCCTGCAAGGAAGTCCCGGGGCCGAAGGGGGCTCCGGCGGGATCCTCCGACGGCAAGTTAGTGACTGAGGTTACAGTTGAAGAAGGGCTCGAGTGAGCCCTATCTTGGATAGAGAAGAGGAGTCTCCAAGAGGAGGAATCCCTTTTGAGAGTTTAGATGGCGATTTTGGGGGTTATCGCGCGTACCTGTTTGGTGAGTGGATTTACCCTTTTATAGGGGTTGACACTGGCACGACCACGTGGGGTGACGTGAAGTCAGAACGTCTGCAGAGCCCTTGCGTGAATCTGGGCTGATTGGTGGGTTACGTCCCATCAGTAGCGGGGCTGTCGGGCGGCGCACGTCAAAGGAACGATTCTTGAACCGCTGGGGCTGATCTGCGGGAACACTAGTAGAAAAAAATATTTTTAGCGACCGCCACAGCGGTCGCTAAAGTTAAAAAGCAGTCGCTAATAGTTTTTAGCGACCGCTTAGCGACCACGACATGCTGGCCGCCAGAAACTCGTCGCTAAAGCTTTTAGCGACCGCCAATGGCGGTCGCTATAGTATTAGCGACCGCTTGAGCGACCGCTTTGGGGGGGCAGAATTTGACTATTAGCGACCGCCTGAAAGACCTTTAGCGACCGCCTAGGCGGTCGCTAATACTACATATTTTTAATTTTTAATTTTTTATTTTCTGACTATTAGCGACCGCTGAAGGCCTTTAGCGACCGCCTAGGCGGTCGCTAATACCATATATTTTAATTTTTTTATTTTCTATTTTTCTGACTATTAGCACCTGAGGCCTTTAGCGACCGCCTAGGCGGTCGCTAATACCATATATTTTAATTTTTTTTATTTTCTATTTTCTGACTATTAGCGACCGCCTGAAGGCCTTTAGCGACCGCCTTGGCGGTCGCTAATACCATATATTTTTAATTTTTTTTATTTTTATTTTCTGACTATTAGCGACCGCCTGAAGGCCTTTAGCGACCGCCTAGGCGGTCGCTAATACTATATATTTTTAATTTTTTTATTTTCTATTTTCTGTTCTGAATGAGAAAAGGCGACGTCTTTTAAGCCATTTGCGACCGCCTAGGCGGTCGCTAATACTGAATTTTGTTATTTTTTTAATTCATTTTTTTTGGTTATTGGATTTTTTTTGTTTGGGTACCTATACCTGTTTTACAAAATTATATAAACTAAATATTAAAATTAAATTGTACACACACAATAAAAGTATAAGCTAATAAAAAAATAATTTATCTATATTAATAAATCTGCAACGTCTTTAATTTACAATCCAAAAAAAAAAATCTAATACAATTTTCAAGAAAAAAACATAAAGAAAACAGTTGTCCCAATGCAGCACCAGTCAATCAACCTGAAAAAAAAAATTAAATTTACTAGTCAATAAAATATAAATATAATTAAAGAAGAACAAATTGCAATTATCTTCACAAAGGCATTTCCAAGAAACAAGTTTCAGCATTTTAGAAATTAATAAACTTAAAACATATTCATAAACTCATACCCGATTCTGTTCATTTGAGCCTACTGGATCAAGCATGCCCTCACCAACTGACTCATGTCTCGCCTGGTGACCACTGCCAGCGTCTGGGCCTACAATATTACAGTATATGATTAACAACAGAAATAAATAATATATATTTTAAAAGTAATTAAATTAAATTTAAATACAGATGTCTTCAATATGAACCTGAGTATGAATCGGTGGATCTGAATCATCAGCTATAGGGACACCACTCTGAGCTAGTCGATGATGTAGCTCCGCCTTAAATGCCTGCACCTGCTCCTGTACCTGAGCCTGCACCTCGGCCTGCATCGCAACCTGCATCCTTACCCGAAGATCCTCGACACGCGCATCCATTTGCTGGTGAAGAGACTGGATCAGCTCAGCCACCTCGTCAGTTCGCATGCGTGAGCCCTGGGATGAACTACATCCGGATGACTCCGCTTGCATGATAGTCGAACGTGGTATGCCCGTGCCGTATGTAAGTGTGTATCCGTGCCCATCCTGGCCTATGATGGTGTGGAATATCTCATCCCGCCTAGCAACTACCTGTCGCTCCTCCTCTGGCAGCTCGGCCAATCGAGCCTCAAACTGGGCCTGTGTGCAAGAAAGCAACCAAATTAGAATAGTAAATCAATAAATCTCATAATAGGTTAAAAAAAGTATTGCGTAAAGGTAAATACTTACTACAAGAGCTGCAACCTCAGGATGGTCGAGACTGCGACTCGCCATCCATACAGACATCCGGTCGGTGGGTGCACCCCGCTCACGTAACTGTCGAAGGATAAATCATGTCATCTACATATATGAATACAAACTACGTCAACAATCAAAATACGTATGGTCTAACGTGACAGTTTACCTCGTGCCGGATCTGCGTAACGTGTCGAGTCCCAAGCTTGTGAGTAGGGCCCTGCATCGAGCGATTTTGAGAATTTCGCTCTGCCTCTTCCTGCATTCATTTTGGGTCGTGTTTATAAGTTTACACCGAATGTTTCATATGAATTTAACAAAAAAATAGGTTGAACTACTCACCCTTGCCTTCTCACTCGACCAGTACCGGACCAACTCAGGCCACTGTGCGGGGAGAATGCCCCTTGGGACTCGCTGAAGAAGGTCTGGGTCGTCCACATTCTTCTCCCAATGCTCTTTCTTTACCTTGTTCTTGTGGTCTTTCCATAACTTTCGACACTTCGCCAAGCAAACTGGACGAAAATCATCAGGACATGACCTCAAATTGTCCTGCATAGGACAAGAAATTTTAGTAGTCAAGGTGTACTAAATTGACACATCGTATAATAACGTTGAAGCTAAGATAGAACTCAGCGGCTTACCTTAACCTCCCCCAGAGTCGATCTATCGTATCCTGAGGAAAAGCAGTCCAATCGAGCATAGTCAGGGGAAATCTATGTGGGTCTCGAACCATATGCCCCAACTGGCTGATAAACTGGCGAGCCCCTTCTCCAACTGGATGAAATGTGTCGTCAAATTGCACATCATAACGGGTACCAGCATTCCATGAAGGAATCCCTCTAGCTGGGCCCCTACCCCTACTGGAAGATGAACTCGTCGTAGTAGAAGCTATAAACAATAAACTTATTAGTTAAATAAAACTAAAATTATTTTATATAATTGTTAAACATAAAAATAAAATTATACCAGTATGTGTGGAGGTCGATGCACCAACTGTAGATGGAGAAGGCCCTGCTGGCATGGACTGGAGAGATCTAAATCGTGCCGGTGCAGGTGTCTGCGGATCATGGTCCGTAGGCATCCGTCGACTAGGGTCCCTCGTCGGCGAACGAGCCTGGCTATGATGTAAAAACTCGTCCATCGTGTGTGGACGCTCTCTCCTCTTACGTCCGACATATCTTTTTAACGTATCATAAGATAAATAAATTGCAAGTAATAACTAAAACCATTCGTAAACAAAAAGTCAAACATATTCTTAAGCAAAATTGAGAAGAAAATAAGGAGAACAGTTCACTGGTCATGCAAGTCGATAGTATCTCCTTCAACGGTCTCTCTAACCCAGTTGACATCCTCATCACGTTGAAATATTACATTTTGGTCAAGAACTTGCTTAGCAAATGCATCAATATCTGGCTCATTATCTTCAATTTGATACACCCCCCTCCTTGACATTTTAACTGCAACTTGCCAGTTAGGATCCATGGGATCCATAACATAGTAAACTTGCTCAGCTTGCCTGGCCAATATGTAGGGTTCATTACTTACTCGCTCATCTCGATATAACAAATTGTTGAAATTTACCAACGTAAATTGATACTTGTCAACTTTAGTCCCACGGATTGGATCGACCCAGTCACACTTGAATAACAAAAATTTTAATCCGTGACTGTATATAACTTCAATGATATCTTTCAACTGGCCATAATAATAACCTGCATCGACAGAAGGACACCCTAGACCACTATTTTGTGTTGCTCGTTTCTCATCTACTTCTTTGACGCGAAATCGAAACCCATTGACATCACAAGTTGTGTAACGTCGTGCCGTTATAAACGGACCATCAGCCAGTTGGTTCATTTCATCAGTCAAAGTACCTTCACTCGCTCGTCGTAAATTGTACACCTACAAAATTAAAGTAATCATTGAATAAAGCTATGTAAAACTAATATGATAAGAACAAATTGAAGCACATACAACCATATGTACACATATAACCATATCTATACATACATAATTCTTGAACCAATCGTGAAATGATTGAAAATGGGACTGCCGAATTTGATTATCTGTCGCACGAGGCATGTCCCGTTTGAGCTCATCAATGTGTGTCCTATAATGCAGAACAACATGTGTTAATGACAAGCTGATTGAGTTAGACATAACACGAACAAGTTAAATATATGAATGAGCATTCACTTACTGAATCAACGCCACAACTGATGGAGTGTTAAACAACACGTATCGATGAGCTTGAATCCAGTCGATGTTATCTAGATCAAATGCTGTTCCCTCCCCAATAGGACCATCATTAATCCGTAAGGGCCTATCAAGTTTGGTTTCAACATCATTAAGATATGCAGCACAAAAATTAGTACACTCTTCCATTAAATAACCCTTGGCTATTGATGCCTCTGGACGAGCTCTGTTACGCACATACCTTTTTAACGTATTTAGGTACCTCTCAATAGGATACATCCACCGAAATTGGACAGGACCACCAAGCAATGCTTCACCTGTTAAATGTATGGTCAAGTGAACCATTACATCGAAGAATGAAGGTGGAAAGAGTTTCTCCAGATGACACAGTGTTAGCGCAATCCTATCCTGGAGACTTTTCAAATCATTTGTGCGATGGACTCTTGAACACAGTTGTCTGAAGAAGTTACTCACCTCAATCAAGGGCTCAACAACATTCTTAGGTAAACAATTTCGGATTGCAATAGGAATTAATTGTTGAATGAGAATGTGATTGTCATGACTCTTCAAACCTTGTAAAGTCCTTTCTTTCATATTCACACGCTTAGAAATATTAGAACAATAGCCGTCAGGCACCTTAACCCCTTTCAAAATGGAAAGAAATGCCTCCTTCTCATCTTTACTCATCGTGTACTGTGCAGGAGGCATGTATGCCTTGTTAGACTCTGTCAACTGTAAGTGTAGTGGTTTCCGCAAGCCCATTTCCTGCAAATCACGACGTGTATTGGCACTATCTTTGGACTTTCCCTTAACACCGAGAAGGGTCCATAATATATTATCACACACATTTTTCTCAATGTGCATAACATCCAAGTTGTGCCTCAGTAAATTGTCTTTCCAGTATGGTAACTCGTAAAAAATACTTTTCTTCTTCCAGTTATGACTGCGCCTTCTGTTCGCACCAGGAATAGCAGGCAATGGGGCTAACAGATCTTGGAAATCATATACTGTGCGTATTTGCTCTTGTTCAAGTTGTGATAACAAATCAACCCCAGTCATTATTTGTGGTGTTGGACCATATTCTCGAGTGCCATCGAATGACACTTTATCCCTTCTGAACCTATGCAATGGAGGTAAAAACGTCTGTGACCTGTGTAAGCCCACTTTTTGCCATGTTTTAGCCAGGTTGACTTTTTACTCTGATTGCAACAAGGACAGGCAAATTCCCCCTTCGTGCTCCAACCTGACAAATTCGCATATGCCGGGAAGTCATTGATTGTCCATAATAATGCAGCGCGAAGTTTGAACATTTCATTTCCTTCAGAATCAAAAGTCATCACACCTTCGGCCCATAATTCATTCAACTCGTCAATTAAAGGCTGCATATACACGTCAATTTTATCCCCAGGGCCCCTTGGTCCGTCAATAAGAGTGGATAGGATCAGAAAAGGTTGCTTCATACATAACCAAGGAGGAAGATTGTACGGAACCAACACACTGGCCATGTACTATGAGTTGCCCCGGTCATGGACCTGAAGGGGCTAAAACCATCTGCAGCCAACCCAAGCCGCACACTACGACTATCCAAGGCAAAGTCGGGGTGTTTCTTGTCAAAATCCTTCCATGCCGGGGAGTCCACTGGGTGGGTTAACTTTTCATCCTCCCTACCATGCTCTGCATGCCATCGCATCAATTTAGAAATTTTAGATGACATAAAAAGCCTCTTTAGCCTTGGCTTGAGTGGAAAATATCGCACTTGCTTTACAGCGACAAGCTTCCCACGATTCGAAACACTTCGCGAATTACTCTGATGATTCTGACCAACCCCATCGTCCTTCCACCTTGAAGTTTTACACACAATACACGTATCGAGGTCGGCATTCTCATTTCTAAACAACATACAATTGTTTGGGCATGCATCGAAAGTCTCATATGTGAAGCCTAAGTTTTCAGTTAACTTGCGAGCATGGTAGTAGGACTCAACTAGCTTTGCACCGAATGGGAGCACTTTGTGCAATAGCTGGAGCAGCATGTCGAAGGACGTGTCCGTCCACTGATTCAAAGCCTTCAAGTGTAACAACTCGACAATAAAAGATAATTTACTGAAATTCGTACATCCAGGATACAATTCGGTCTGCGCATCATCCAGAATTTCAAAATACCTTAATGCTTCTTCATCTGCACCCGAGCGAGGATTACTCCCACCCACCCTATCAGTCTCACAGCAACTGTCTTCGGGTGCTAACCCGCATGCAATATCATTTAGCATCACGATCATCGGATCAACTGTCGTAACATCGACCTCCATCTCAACTCTTTCCTCTCTGCAATAAGGAACATAATCTTCCCCATGTCTAGTCCAATTCTTGTAATTCTTCAAAAACCCATTTAGAATCAAATGCTCTCGTACAATATCTCGTGTGTAGTAATAACGGTTCGCACATTTTCTACAGGGACAACTGATGTGCTCACTATCAAATCCATTGGTGAAGGCAATGAACTGCTTAATCCCCTCTATATATTCCGTAGACGTCCTATTTGGCAAATCAATCCAACTCTTATCCATGTCGCTAAGTATTTCTGTGAAAGTATGAATAACTTGCTAGGCAATGCACGGACAAATAACTTGCTAGGCAATGCACGGACAAATAAATTAAAAAAAATGAAGATTAGTTTAAAAGAAAAAAGAGTAAAAACTTCCACCGATTAGAGTCTACCTCACTAGCTTCACTTGACCTCCTGTGTTCTGAAAAAAGAGGGATTAAATTCAAAATTAAAATCAACAAAGAAAAGAGAATGAGTTTTTACAACATGAAGAAGTTATCAATTAGTGGTATAATATCAGACATGGATTTAAAATGCAGAAACAACACTGTATGCAGTAACAAAACATGATTGACATGAAAACCATAACCTTCATTTTCAGATGAGGACCTTAAAGTTTTCAAGAAAGTGGTAGTGAAAAAAATGTTGATACATGGTATAGGATCAGAACCTTAGATTTGTTATTTTAGAGTGCAGTGCTAGAAGTATTTTGTCTCTTATCGTACATCAGTAAATTTTAGAGATTTATATAGATTATTTTTTTTTTCAGTAAGTTTCTGGGTTGTTGCATGCATGTTTCATTCTTGGATTAAGCTCAATCAGACAATAAGAGAACGTTTTTGACAAATAAAGTGGCTGGCAGCTCAGATGCCAACGTATCTCAGAACTCAGAAGGGATCACTTTGTGGGTGGGACTTCTCTTTACCTCTTTCCATCATATAGAGTGATACTCTCTAAACTTTATGGACAGTAGGTTCTGAATGCTTTTTGTCTTCATACAAGTGAAAATTGGATGGATTGCTTGTTTGCCAAAGCTGGAGACACGCATGGCATCCAACAGGTTGATGGACAACAGCTAGAAAGAAAAAAGTTTTAATTTAATGCAGTAATTTACCTCCAGTCCTTTTCCACCTGATTTGTTAACTTTACATTTTCTACCAGGTACCATCCCCCACTTCATTTATCTCTGCAGCTGTTCTCC